>JAOTQZ010001283.1:76069215-76091058 GCA_026546895.1 Pogonocichla stellata | reverse complement strand
ACAACATCATTTTACCTGTTATGTTTATTTCTGACAGAAAGGTGCCCTACTTTAGTCTTAGAGGTCCAGATAAGTTGATTTACGCAAGCTTTGTAAATGCAAAGTCCATATACAAAAGGAAAGAGCCTTGGGGTCGTCTTCTGTCAGGTGAAAACCAGCTGTCTGACATCACACAGCAGTTTGAGACAGGAAGTTGCTGAGCTGGAAATAATGGGGAGGAGACAGATTGATTTCTTTGTGTATCAGCAACCCAGAAAGGTAATAATGAGAAAAAAGAGAGAAGTCTACATGCTGTGCTGGCTGTAACAAGTGTGGAATTATAAAACTTCAGTTGATGTTTTTAAAATAAAATTCAGAACTATTTGCTACATGGAGCATAAAAGTGCATTTGCTGTTAGCACATGTATTAAATCACTGGATGTGGGATATGAATACTGTGCTATGGAGAATTTAGTGCCAGAAAGATATACTTTGAAAGGCTACAAATACCTAAGGTTAGAATGATGTACCTGTTCACTCTCTCAAGGTAAGTTTGAGGAATGTTCTGAGGAAGCCATGTGTTACATTTAGTAGTAATCTTCTTTGGTCTGTACATGTCAGAAAACTGCTTGGTGGACTCATCAAGTGCATTTATACAGTGAAAATTATGTTAGCATTTGAAATCCTCTTGTAAATTGTTATAATCTATTTAATTTATTGCTATCATTTTGAAAGCTTACCACCTACAGAAGCCAAACAGTCCAAAATATCTATGCTATGAACTGGAAAACTGGAGGGCTCTTGGGGGTATTATCTAAACTTGGGTCTTAAATGAAAAATTATGCACATTCACTAAGGTGGCAAATAAAATACCTAGGCACCTTAAAATTATAATCCTGTCTAGCTGAATCAGAACACATGATCCCTATTTTTCCATTTCAGAATAGTACGAACAAAAAAAGTGCTATTAAAAAAGAATTCTAGATTTGTCTAATTTCCACTTTCATTTTCTAACCAAGTTTGCACAGAACTTAACACTCCTTGTGAATTTTGCTATCAAAGTTTTCAGACTTTTAAGCATTGACAGCATCACAATCATGTATGAACCACTTCTGGCAACAGCAAAAAATCAAAGAGCTGACAGAAGATTCATTTTGTCTTTTGCTGAGTCCCAAATAGAAGGAACTAGAGACTCTGCAGAAAATTAACAGTATGACAGAAAACACTGCACCTAATATCTGTGTCCCCATGCTGTTCTGGTTTGACTATTTGATAAGCAAACTCCTCAAGCAGAATGGTTTCAGCAGTACTGGAGTTCATAGCTGAGGTGATTATTCAGTTCTCCCTTACAACCTCCATTACAGATGGTTTCCCTAAAATTTCCTTTAATGTGAAGATTTCTCTAATTGCTTCATTGTGCCAAATGGAATATCTTGGAAAGCTTAAAATAAATGCACTCCACCATTCTGGAGCCAGAGAAATATTTGAAATGCGTATTGTTTAGTATTTGTCATTTTTCAAGGTCCTTCTTTGCTCTTTGTTCTTGAGCAATCAATGTGATTTTAATTTAGCCTTTTATCTTGAGACAAGGCATTGGTGGAGACGAGGAACATCTATTCTGATACATCTGTATAAATAATTAAATGATGTGCATGATCTGCTTGGTTGCTGTCTGAAGTAGTGCATGATACATTATCAAGTAGTGTTCGTGTGACATTTGTGTATGTTGTTTTACTTTTAACATGATTTTAAAACTGACTAAAAAGCCCTGCCAGACTTTTAATTGCGTGTTGGCACTTGCACATACGAAATCTAGTGCTTAACAGTTGTATCAGAACAAGTGCTCAAAGGTAAACTCATGTTAAGCTTTGACAAATAGAAGTAATGATAGTCTGTATGTGCCAATAGTAAGAGATTTAAGATTAATTAATAAATTGCAATTTGCAGCTACATATGTTCATAGTATTCTAATCTCCGAGTCAGACACTACAGATAACATCTGTGACAGGGCTCATCAGTCACTATTGCTTGAGATATTTTTATTTCATAACACTAGAGAGCTAAACTATTTCAAATCTGATGAGAAGTTAGAGAACAAGTGTGCAGCATGGCCATATTCACGAACAAGTGGTTTTAATCTTGAGGAATATTACAATTGTTGCAGATTTCAGGAAGAAGCTGAAATGCCATCAAAGAGCTCTGGGTTTATACTGTCATTGGCTGAATTAAATCTCATTAAAAACTTATATTTTAGCATTTTAGCAAAAATATGTTCTCAGAGTTATCAATATTTTATCATTTTAATTAAGAGCAAAGTATATTTTTCAAATTGGGGTTAACAATTTTCTGAAAATCATCCAACACTTCGGTTTTTTGATAAGCATTAGATTTAACTTCTCTGGTAAAGCACAGAAATAGATTTTTTTTTACTATTCTTTCACATATGCTATCATGAAGTTTGGGTTCTACAAATTTAGTCATATAAATTGAAAGAAAATTAAAGGCAAAAATTTTCAGACACTGAAAACCAGGTGATTGAGCCTCCTTTTCTTATGCTTCAAAATAGTGATGTTGGGGAAAGTAAAAATACATATTTTTTCCCATTTAAGTGTTTGTTTAAGTTACCTCAATAATAATGTTCCAATTCATAAAATCCAATCTGCATATGTATTTTGGATACGTAATTATAGTTAAAATCTGTTGAATGTAAAATTTACTCCTACTGAGCATTTTATAACCATATAAACACAGAAACAGGAACTAAACAAGGTTTTGACAGTGCTAGTCATCTATTCTTTAAGTTTCTTGCAGCTGACATGAATTATCAGCCCCTGGACATCAGAATGAAATATATAATTGATAGTTGCTTGCTGCTATTTGTCACTGCACCCTCCTCCCACCCAGGGAGCAACACTTTACATCAGTCAGTAACTTATAAATATATATGTTTTGCAGCAAAAATCTGAGTGATTAGATCCAGTTTTATTTAATGCATTCAGTCTTGAACACACTACATTGAATTTTGAAGTACTGAATTAAGATGAAAGCATTGTCTGTTTTACGGCTGACTCTCTGAAACAGGAATTATGAGGCCAGACTCCTGCATATATCACCAATAAGATCCAACAAACAATTTTTAAATGTAAATTTGATAAACCCGATGAAGCCCAAAAGAATAAATTCCCAGAAAGATTCAAGGTACTTCAATATATGAAGAATGAGACTTGGAAGAGACTAAGTATTCTTAATTCATTGCACCAATGGGGAAATGAGGCACTAAGCAGTCAAAGAAAGCTTTTAAAAAAGTTACTGGTTTTAATCACACTTAGTCTTTAGTTTAATTTTTTTTATCCTTTTAAGCAGATTAAATATATGTTGCTTTTTGGTGCTTTTTTTTTAAGACTGGTGTGAATCTTGTGTTCCTTCATGAAGGCTCTCAAGAGGAGATGTGATGTATGTGCAGTGCTATACACACAGAATGAAATCATGGTGATTTAAGAATCCAAATTACCTGGAGCAGAGCTTCCCTGTGACTGGCCTTGAAGAAAACATATTGGCATGAAAGGAACATATGAGACTGTAAAAAGTTCTAGGAAAAGGGAATCCACAAAAGTAATCCATAGGTTTATGCCACATGAAGAAGGGATGAGAATGCCTGCGGGGAAGTTATAGTATTTATCCCAAACGCATAAATTCAAGTAGACCCAGCTTTAACTAGCCACCACAGTTGATAGCTGTGATACAGGGGCAGCTAAGTAAAATTATACTGGAACAAATCTGCCTTGGCTTTTGAACTTGCCTTTTAGGTTATTTCACTTTATCACCTTATGTGAGTTACAGGAAATTATTATGATGGGAGCATTTGTTGATGCAAATAGAGTGATCATTAAGCAGGGACGAAAGAAATGTTTTACAAGTAAGGTTCTAAAATGGTAATTTTAGAATTAAAATTTATTTCAGTCTGTCATAATACAATATATTCATCAGCACAGTAAGCTGTTTTGTCTGAAATATTTATCATTCTATACTCAGCTGCAATTATCTCTGTAGGACTAATTCTTGGGACCATGAAAATTTCTAATGTGGATATAATATAAATCTAAGCTTATGGTTACTTCAGTGTTCTGGGGTAATCTCTTGCTGAATGTGTGTGAACACTCCAGTCAAACAGTTTATGCTGAAGGAACAGAAAAGTGCCTTGTACCAGTGAATGAAGCAGTGTAGGTGTCAAATATTGAATGCTTCTGAAAAACTGCCTTGAAGAAGCCATTAATTGGAATTTACATGGCTAAATTGTCTGCTGGGTAGCTCAGCCTTTGTAGGTGTGTGGGTGCAGAAAATACCGTGTTCAGTCACCCAGACTGAGCTCTCTAGGGCCATATTAAGTCTGGAGTCTTCACTAAAGTAAAATGGAAAACAGAGTTCAAACTATGAAGCTTTGTTTGCAGCTCTGCAGAAACATTATGAAAATCTGTTAAATTATGTAGAAACTTTTTTTTTTATGAAATTATTCACTGGTTTCTACATAAATTATAAGCAATACTGACATAGTAATCTAATATTACTTAACATGGAGAATCTTTTTTCTCCTTTAACTGTCTCAGAAGATCTACAGCCACAATTACTCTTACACAGTGAGTGTTCTGAGTCACTGTCAATAAACTGACACCAAAACATCATTTATTGATGTGTTGTCTAATGAAATAAGAGAGGGTTAATTGAAATAAATATTGAAATAAAGATTTCTCTGATTGCTGAAAGAGCAAAAGTCTATAATGAATCTAAATCAGAAGTTTCAAATTCCTTCTTTTTAGTATAAAATATGCAAGTTTTCGCTACAGGTGAAGTTAAATTTACTGTTACAGATGTTAGATTAAAAAATAATCTGAATTAAAGAGTTTTTTTCCTTCCCATATGAATGAGTAGTAATTATATATTCATGTGTTGACATGCAAGAACAAAAAGTTCTAGTAGCATACCAAATACCTTCTAAGAAATTAAAATAAAATAGATTCTCCAGGGATGTCAGAGAAAATTAGTTCCCCTGTAGTGTCCATCTCCAAGTGAAAGGAGCTGCAGGTGAGGACATTTGTGAAATGTGAAAGCTGTAACCAAGAACTGAAGCAAAGCCACATGGCTTAGTAAAAAGGAAAACTCAAGTTCTGGGTTGTCCATTTGTTAAATGGGGATGGTTTTCAGTGACCCTAAATCCCTAGATGTGATGGTTCTGGTTGTCATATTTGAAACCTCTGTTCATGACTACATTGGCTGGTGAGCCAACATGTTCCTGCACAGTCCAGTGATGCCAGGATTTACCCCCTTCAGCAGAATTTATCTTACTCCATTGCACTTTTTGAACTTTTGCTGAGCTGACTGGAAATGCAGATGTTTCTATGCTTTCTGAAACTACTGCCCACACTGTAGACGACAGTTTTCCTTCCTCTCCCAGACTCTGCTCTCAGAAAAGTGCTGCCAAAAAGATATGAAAATCATTGAGAAAACCTTAGTGTGTTTCTGAAAGAAAACTGAACACAGAGATTCAGGAGTGAACTTTTTTACACTTTATGTTAGGACTAAATTATTAGAATCCTCTTTTTGCTCTCCCTCTGTTGCCCAGAAAATCTGATTTCTTGAGCTTGTAGCTTACTTCAGTGATGATGATCAGCGCTATGTCTATCATTTAATTATGTAACATATTATTTTTGTGTCTACCTATATTAATATATTTAAAGTGATCAAGGAGACTATAATTCCTTCATAATATTCAGATAAAAGGTCTTGAATTGTTTGTTTTGTTTGGGGCTCTTTTGGTGGGGTTTTTCTGTGTTTTGGGTTTCCCATTTTTGTTTGTTTGTTGTGATTTTGTGTTTTGTTTTTGCTTGTTTGTTTCATTTTGAGGTTTTGTGTTTTGTTTTGTTAAAGGCAACATGCAGAAATTAAATTTTTTCTTATTTATCAGCCAGGTAGAAATGGGAACTGTCCTCTAAATCTTAGGTATACTGGTATTTTCATCTGCTGAAGTTTGACAAGACTCAATGGCAACAGAAATAGTGTTTGCATATAGACTAGGAGCACAAGCTGGTACCCTCAATATTTACAGAGCAAAACCTGTGAGACAATCAGAGACTGACATTGTTTATAAAATTAGATATCAACTTGACACTCTGGATCTCTTTTTTGTTATGAAATTTGATTTTCTTTCTAAGGATTTTCTCTGTTTACTGACTCACCATCAGAAAATGAAGATAGGGCACAAAAATGTCATCCAATCAGTTAAAACATGAGTCCTTGATTTCAGATGGACTTTTGAAACTTATAACGAGACATACAACCACTAAAATTCTAGCAGCTGGACTGAACAGTTCCTCTAAAAACATCATTGCAGTATCAATTTTAAAACAGCTATATAGTTGATAACTAAAGAAAAAATTTCACCATCCTGGCAAAACACTGAAGGACTTCATTGGAAAAAAGGGAAGTGCTTGGAGAATAGAGGCCAAAGTAATACTTGATACACAAATAAAACTATGCATCAAAATGGCCAGACTGTCGTGACTTCCTTCAGCAAAAACTCCTGTATCTCTACAAAATGCTAGTATAAGCATATAAAGCACAGGACACCAAAAATCACTGCAGAATCACAAAATGGGTGAGGTTGGAAGAGACCACAGTGGGTTGTCTGGTCCAACCTCCCTGCTCTAGCAGGGCCATCACAGAGCACATGGCACAGGATTGTGTCCAGACAGTTCTTGAATACCTCCAGTCAGGGAGATCCCAAAACTTCTCTGGGCCCTCCGGTCCAACACTTCCAGTAGGAATAACATTAAAAGAAGGAGAAAAAAAAATTTGTTCTTTTTCCTGTGTATTTTTTCTGAATATATTTGTCTTTTTGTTGCACAAATATTTTTGAAAACACATCCTGGCCTTTGTCCTCAGTATCAGTTAAATCAGTTTAGTGTCCAAGGTAAGCTTTTGAATCTGTGTTAATGTGCTCCATATCAAGCTACATCCTTTCTGGTAGGCTTTGTCTTCGCTCCCTTAAAAGCTTGTAAACTGCTGTAGACAAAGGGCTGCTCCCTCTGTACATGCTGTTGAAATCTGCAGAAACAGCAGTTTTCTAATATACTTGAAATTCAGCCTGTACTTGAATGTGTATCACACAGCTTTATGACTCTAACTGTAGACAATCATGTTTTAACAAACAAGTAATTTGGCTGCAGAAGTGACTGATTGTATAGCACTTTTCCCTCACCCCCTGACTGGATCATTTGATGTTGGAACAGCTACACCAGAAGTAGTGATGTCCCTTTAAACATTTCAGTTTAATCGCATAAATAAGATAATGGGAAAAAACTGGCAGATGATAGGCAAAATTGGTATGTATTAGACAAAGAGACATAAAGAGACATTTTATCAGACAAAAAATTTTGAAGGAACAATTATTTGATTGATCACAATTTGTGGATAAGTGTTTGAGCTTTAAAATTTCATGATTATATATTGAATCTAAACTGGATAACTTCTTGCATAAATTGGCTTCAGATCCTCACTATTGACCACTTGCTGCATTTTCATTATTACACCATTTGCAATACCTTGGAGAAGACTGACTGAGACTTTGGTTTCAACTCCCACAGTGATGGCTCAAACCAGATTTTTTCCTTCACTTGCCTTTGTGTTTCTTTTCTGTCTCAGCCAGAAGATGAATTTATGATGATTTCTCTTGGGCCCTTAAACTTCCAAATCCAAATGTTTCCTGTCACACAAACATTGCAGAGGAATGTTGGCTGAGGGATTTACACATACTACTTTCATTATCTACATTAGTTTAGTGATATACCTGCTTTGCAGTATCTCTCCCAGACATATAATAATATGCTGAATACACATACATTCAGTATATTACTGCCATAATAAACATTATATTTTATATGTGTTATTATTAATACATGTATTATTTTTATATAAATATTATTATTGTCTGAATAAAAAAGATATTGGTTATCTCTTTATGAACAAAACAGTTTTTAAGCATGTAAGAGTTGAATATACAGATGCATCTATATCCTTATAACTTTCAACATGTGTAACATGAAACTTCAAATTTATTGAAAATTAAACTGATATAGTTATGTTTTTTATCTAATAGAAGTGGAACTTGTTAGAATAAAGCATTTTTTGAGTAGTTACATTACTGAGTGAGGAATCACACTTGTCTGTTTTTCAAAGTTCAAAAAGTGGCATTTAAATGGTGTATTTTGTTTGTGTGAACACAGCATAAATGAGAGAAATTCCCTAAAATACCTGATTTTTAAATATATGTGTCAAGATATTTAACTAAGAAACCAAGTTGAAGACCAATCATTTCTGCCTTGTTAAAAAAATAGAGCTTAATCTTAAGCACAGAAGTAATACTATATGTTACTCTTGTTGCTTGCAGTTCATATTCTATGTATGATGATTTGCTAAATCTCAGTCTCTCTGTGCTTTCTTTCACCAGAATGAAGCACTGGAAAAATAAAAGCAAATCCTGAAGGGCATATTGACAATAGCAAATCCAAAATGAGAAAAGAGATCCACTTTAGATCAGAATTGTAGAGTCATAAAAGCAGCTTTATCAAGACACAAATGTCTTCAGAATATAATTGCTTATGGTAATAACAATACTTAATTACATTTAAATATATTTTAATAATGAATATATGGCATGAATCTATAACTAGATTGTCAAAGCTCGTCTGGATTTTTGTTTGGTTTTTTTTTTCTTGTTTAGGACAAGTGTTTTTTGGTATGGTTGTTTTGGGGGTTTTTTTGTGGTGATGGTGCTGTTTCTTTCTGTCTAAGAATAAGTTTGGATTAAACACACAAGTATTGTAAAAAATTAAAGACTGCCCAACTCAGTAGTTGGTCACAAGGTGGATAAAACTTAAATATTGTTGAGGTTTGAAGGAAGCAGACTGTGAAAGCATGTGGTAGAGAGCACAAGAGTAAAAGTTGCTCTATACACAGGACTGTTGGGACAAAATGTAGGGCACAGAAATGGCATTAAAGCAAACATGAAGACAAATGTTTTGATCATAAGGATAGCGAGGCACTGGAGAGATATGGAGTCTTCAGATTTTTTATTTTTTATTTGATGTAATGTTAAAAATGTGCTTTTAGCACTGATATTAAACAAATAACCAATATTTATTAACACAAAATTGAGATCAAAGTAGTACATATATTTAAAAATACATTAGTACATATAAGCTGCAATGGGATCTTTATCCCCATGTGCTAATACCAAGTAAAATCTTATTTGGATCTCTCAAACTTGCATTTGCATAATGTTATACATGTGTACACTTCCAAAAAACTCAGGGAAATTATCCAAACTGCAAGTTAAACGTGTGTGGCTCAGACATAGATATCTAGTTCAGAGACACACAATGCACCATTACATATTAAGCCAATGTCAGAGCTAGAAACTGAATCAAGATCTTTTAAAACGTTGTTACTCAACCACAAAGTTTGCTACTGTGGTATTATCTCCTAAGCAGAAGACTTATCTTTCCATGCATGGTAAAGTTAATTTCCATTGTCCAAATCAATATCATAATAAAATGGAGGGAATGCTTTGCCAAATGAAGAATTAAGCTAGGCACCAGTGGAAAAATGAGGCTACAGAGAGGAGATATAAACTGTCTACCAGCTCAATATGTGAGGCAAGGGGAAAAAAACGCAAGAATGCAGTTTTGTAATATTTTTTCTTTCAAACTGTATATTTTTCTAAATGAAAAGCAAAATTTTATCTTGACTGAACATATCCAGCTGGTGTGCCTACAACTGCAATGGGTATCAGCTGTACTCTAAATGTGTGAGTGAGACCTGCGTTCTGTACATTCTGCATCCAGCACCTTGAAGAAGGTGTGAGCTGCCCTATGCCTCTGACAAATCAAGATCCAATTAAATGCATCTTATCACTTTTTTGGTGCTTGCAGAAGGACAATTATTTGAGCTGGACTCTGTGCTGATATTTTGTGGATACTTTTTTGTGAAACATCTGAAAACATAAAACAGGAGAGTGTTGCTGGAGTAGCGTAATGTGCTTTTCTCAGGATTATGGAAGCAAACATCTGGGCTAGAAAGCGAGTTATGAAAGAGTTGGAAGTGATGAAGTTTTGGAAGAAATGAAATATAGTTTACCTCTAAATTGGCAACTAAGAAGACATTGTTGTTTAAACTTATTTTTGCAGCTTTTGTTGTTCATACCCAGTAGTTCTGTATTTAGCCAAAACATGCTAAACGTTTAGCAAAAAAATGCATGAGACTGAAATGCTCAAATGAATAAAAACAAGTATTGCTTTTATTTTTCCCTAATTATTTCATCAAAATTATAGAGAAGGAAATGTGGCTAGTCTTATAACTATCTTAACATTACAGTGTTAATTATAGAAACAAAAAATATATTCGGGATGTGTAATTAAAGCAGCTGACTATTGAGTAGTCTTAAGCACCCACAGACCAGTGGAGATCTGAAGGAGGTGGTATTTGAAACAACTAACAGGTTAGGAAAGCAGAGACACTGATTTTGGGGATCTAAGGCCGTTGACATAAACTCAATGTAAGAGAAGGCAGCTTGGAAACCCAGCAGTAACACAACTATAATCATAAAGAAGACAGGGAGCTGACAGGATGAACAAGGAGAAGAGTAAAGAGAGAGGGAATTTTTAACATGGCAGGATCTATAACTGATTTGGAAAATGCAGTGTTAAACCAGGCAGCTTTAAAAAAATCATATGAAAACAGGCTCCACCATGAGTGGTACAATATCGAAGAAAAAAGCAGATGTCTTCATCCAAACTGAGATCAGAGAGATTGAAGCTCAAAAGAACTGAGGAAAAAGAAGTTAAAGAAGCCTAAGGCACTAGGATAACTGGTGGTGTACAAACTGGTGCAGTTTTAATAAAGTCTAATACCTATTTGCTAAATCAAAGTGAGAAAGGGTTAACTAAGGGGTAGCCCTGCTGTTGAAAAAAACTTTTGCTGGCAATGGTATTCTGTGGGGAAATCCCGTTTGCTCCTCCTTTCCTTTTTAAAGGCAGCATGTGAGCTCTGACATGTCAGGAAACGGAGAAAAGTTGCAGTTGCAATAATGTATTCCTCCGTGGCACAAAAAGGTGTGTACATCGGTGTTGGGTAAGAGGAGTCATCCTAATGTTAGGGAGTAGCTTCTGCCTTGAATGCAAATACCACTGACTGAGAAAACAGGATAGAAGGTTCTCATAAAAGTCTTCTGTAAGAAGATGACTACATATTGACTTGAAAAAGTGAATGTAAAACACCAGAATCCAAATAAGAAACACATTCTCAGTTGATTCTCTGTTCCTAAGACTATACTACTACGTCTAGTGTATGTAAATCCTGTATATGTGTTGGCATAGACAACAATCTGCTGCATTGGTCACATAGCTAGATATTAACCTGCAGTTCATCTAAAATTACTATTGAAAAAATCTCTTTAATGATAGCAATATTTTTTTTTGTTTATAGGATATATAGACATCATCTAATGAGTGATTTAAAAATTACTTTGCAAAAGGTATTGATCCTTTTTTAAAACCTTAGCTATCACGAGAACAAATTTCCTTAACTTTAGGATTGACCTCAAACATCTATAATACTCTCAGTTTATTTTAGGGGAATAAAGTAATGTAAATTCATGTTGAAAATCTAAATACACTGCTGAATATAGACTATAGAAATATACAATCAAGCTTCTTTTAAAGTATCTTGGGACATAGAATCACAGAATCATAGAATGGTTTGAGACCTTAAATTACATTTTATTCCAATCCCCTCACCATGGACAGGGACATCTTCTAACTCAGTGATCCAGAGCTGGAAGACTGTTGTGTTAGAACGCTTGGGATCTTTTTTGCATTGTAATAATAAATCAATGATATCTGGCCCTGAAGTATCATTTACTCTGGACCCTTTTTAGAGAGAATTTTCTGTTGAAAACACTCCATGAACATTTAGTCACTGACTAGTCTTGCATCTTTTTATATCCTGATGCCAAGAGTCATTAAATCATAAAAGTGAAATGCTATATTTGCACTGTTATTTCTGTACTGTGTCTAAAGATTTGTATTTGATGTATTTCCCCTAAAGCACTGAATCTTTGAAAACCTGATATTTCTTTCACTAGTGAATAATCAGTCATCTTAAAAATAACAATGCTAATACTAATGATACCTTTAATTTTTCTTACGTGTGTGACTTTCAGACTAAAATTTTTGATACCTCTTGTAACCATGTCGACTGGTTTAAGGACTTTTACATCCCCTGGAATAATGTTTTGCAAAGTTGTTGAAAACATGGTAACCAAATCATTCTCCACATCTTGTCTTAAGGTTTTTCAATAAATGGAACCTTTAGTTGTCTTGTAACGTGATATTTTCTGTGAATTTCCAAGAGTGAGTGTGTATCCTTTCACATACTTTTTCTGTTTCCTTTCCCAACAGTATCTCTTAGTGTTCAAAAAAACCCCAGTGAATACAGACACAATATTGTAGCTATATTTCTGGATTCTATTCCCTTTTCAATACTGAGCAATACTGGACTGAAATTGTATGTTCGATAGTGATGATCTTATTTTGCTTATAGCCAGACTCAAATTATTCTTTGAACCTGTTAAGAGACCTAAGTATTTGAATTTTACAGACGAATGAAAATTGGTAGCTACAGTGTAATTCAGTGGTTCACTAAATTAATCTGTAGACAGTTGTGCACCTTATTACCTCAATATTCTCTCAAACTTATTCATTTTTTTAAATGAATGCTAATACAATTTGGCCTGAATTACTATCTGAGATATTCAAAGATAAGTAATCCAGAGTGACATTTATAAATTAGGAAATATTTTCATCAGAAGAACTAAAATAATCAAAATATAGAGAAGTGGTGATAGTAGGATGGCTGTTCCCAACCATGCTTCCATTTTACACCTAGAGCAGTCACACACTATTAAGCAAAGGAGCATTGTCTGATGTTCTTTACACTGCACACCACATCACAAGCTATAATAAATATAAATTTAGATTGATAGAAATAAGTTTTAAGGTATTTTCAAAATACATCTTGTTCTGTGATGCCCAATCAGTCTCTTGATACATTTACAGTGTGCTAAATATTCAGGAATGAACCTTTTGAATATTTTTTATAATTCAACAGAAAAATTCCTACCATGATGTTCTGTATTAGATTCTGGAATGGAGGCTTTGTAGATTTAAAAATAGGTAACCTGATGGTTACCTTTCTAAAAAGCTGATTAGTATGCACAATTCCAGGGTATCTGACTATTATTCCGGACATATCACTATAACTATCAGCAAGGCCTTTTTTCCTGGTTTCAGTATGTACTAATTTAATGCTTATGTCATACAGAATGATAACACAAAACCTGCTTAATTCTTATGGAGCCGTTAGTGCCCTTTCTTTAGGAAAAAAAAAAATATCTTGGACTCCAGCTGTTTACAAATACAGATGCAATTCGTGTTTATAAAATATTGTAACTGTTTCATTTACTCCACTTTCCACTCAATAATTCCCTCTTTGCTTTTCCTCCTACACAAGGTAAAATGTAAAAGACACATTTTGTCAGCCCAGACTGCTTCACTCTCCAGTCTGTTCTATTAATATGCCTTACGTATTTGCAGCCTAGCCAATAAGATGTTTTTATTTCATCCTGTTTTTACCACGCTGGTCATCTCTCTTTCCTCTCACTATGCAAACAGAAAACACCAACATTTGCCATGCTTGCAGGGCTGGAAAGTTTAGAAAAGACACTGTAAGGGAACTGAGGGTGGGGAAAATGGCTCAGAATCACACAGATTTATTTTAGTCAAGATCAAAAATAACACCCAGAGTATTTTTAAAAAGATTACAAATTGCAAACTATTACTAGAATTAAAAGTGAGTGCACATTTGAAAGTTGAAGCTTTCCCAATAACTGAGAAATGGGAGAAGATGCAAACTTACCTGATTTCTCTTGACACTGTTACTTTATGATTTGTGAGGAGAGTTTTATAGTCTAATTTGACTTTCGGTCAGTTTGAAACCTTTTTTTTTAAAAAAAAAAAAAGCACAAAAAACCCAAAACAACTAGACTGTGTCCTCAGTGCCATTTGTTATAAACTTTCTATGAACACTTTTGGCAGCAAGGGTGAAGTACAAGACTTTCCACTGTGACTCTTCCTCCACTAGTGCTTTGTTCCCAAAAGTGGGTAATGATGCCTCTACAGACTTTCCAGAAAATTATTCCATGAGAATTCTGTATTTCCTTTTCCTCTGCAAATCCTTTGTGTTTGCTGAGATGCCACTACACTGTGTGCTATATGAATACAAGAACAAAGCTTCAGATTCACCTCAAATTATTTTCAAAGTAAATGAAGCAAGAACCTATGGAAAACAAGGCATCAAACTTAGGGGTGAGATAAGGAAGATTGTGGTGCCCCAAACAGTGGATAAGTTATCTTTTTCTTTTCTTTTTTCTCTCCCCAATTTTCTGGATAGGAGAGTAGGTGGATTCTTGCAGGGGAATACTAAATTACCCATGCAGATATTAATGCATACTCATCTCAGGTTTGAGAAGCAGATGGTAGAATATATAACATTGTTCCTTTGGATCTACCGGTAATGAGAGCTGGACTCTTGGAAAAACAGGCAGCAGGAGATAACTTCCCACATGATCTAAGAGGACATAGATGAGGAAATAGCTTGTAAAGGGTTAGAATCATCTATCCTATTCAGAGAAATGGGAAGCTCTGTTTATCTATCCTGTCTGATTTCTGGTAAGTATAAGAAGGGGCACACAGTTGTTAGGGACAGAGAAGACTCATTTATGCAGTTCCTTAGGTGAGCAGAGACCTTTGACATCTTCAGAGCCTGGCCTGACAGAAGGCATCCTCTGAAATCATCTGCTGCAACCCAATGTCTGGCAGTGAACCAGATGAATTGTATACATATAATTCCACTGGAAGGGTTGAGATCAAGGAGTTTTGGAAATGTTGAAATTCACCTCCTAAATGTTTGAGTTTCTTACCAATTGCTTGCATAGGTATAGGAAAGAAAATTTGAAAAGGAAAGAAAAAGACTTCTATAAGACCAGAGAAGAATGGTCCTCAGAATTTAGAATAAAATGATGAACTATCTTCACAGGTGTTTGTCTTCTAATGCAGAGATTAGTGGGGGAGTTGGATTTCCTCTGTTTATATCCCAATGTGTCTATCAAAGACCAAGAGAGATCTTGAGATGCAGAGGTGCAAGAATGGCCCAGGCTCACTCACAGTCCCCAGACCACAAATGCCTGAAGATAGGGAAGGAGAGAGCTATGTCCATTTTCCAAGAAGGTAAACCAGTGTGGTAAATATTTTCATGTTCATTTCAAGCCTAAAATAAACTTGATTTGAAAAAAGCTTTCAATTAGAGCTTGAAACGAGCACCTGATAACATTTTCAAGTGTGAAAATTCTCCCTAGAACATTTTCTGTTGTGTTTGCTCTCTTTGATACATAAGGATTAAGCCTGAAGGCAGCTTACTTTGAAAGCAAGAAGGGAAAGAATCAACATACTCAAGCTACAACATCATCTTTTGGAGCATATTCACTTTGGACATCTTCACTGCTCATGTCTTTTGATCTTTAGCATATTTCTTTGGGCTGCAGGTAAACCTAGAAAAAATGAACGTGCTGAATATTTTTCTGAATCTTCACATTGGACATGTTTTCCTGAGAAAGGATCATTTTCTTTTTGATTACCAGGGCTGTCACAGGTGTGATTCCTGTGCAAAGAGCAGAAGAAAAGAGATAGCTCTTAATATCACACTTTCTCTGCAGCCCAAACAAGTTCTTGGTGACAAGGCAGAAAGAAGGAATGTAGGGAAGTACCTTTTGCTTACTACTTCTTGACAACTACATTATCAATTCTTTGTATGCATCTGAGCATAATATGCATATATGCATATGCCTATCAGCACAATGCTCTTTAACACCAATTGCATCTATCCCCTTTAAACCCTTGGATCATGCTGTCCCACTGTCCACATGTGTGCTCCTGGGATTAACATTGTCTGCCCAGCTTCAATGAAGTTTATTTTTATCACAGCAGTGCATATAGTTCTGTGTTTTGCTTTTGTGGCTGGGATGATGTTGATAAGAGTGTTTTGGCTACTGCTGAGCAGTGATTGCATCATGTCAAGGATTTTTTTCCAACCCCTGGGGGTGGGCAAGACGCTGGAAGGGTACACAGCCAGCACATCTGGCAGACAGTGACCAAAGGAACATTTCCTACGTTCCCATGATCTTGTGATCAGCAAAGAAAGCTGAGGGAAAGGAAGAGAAAGTGGAGCTATTTGTTGTTATCACTTTGGCTTCCCTAGCACATGCACACAATGTGTACTGAGATTCTGTTTTCTTGGAAATGGCTGGACATCTGCCTGCTGGTGGAACATAGTGAATACATTCATCTTTTTACTTTGAGACTGTGTGTAGATTTTGCTTTCCTTATTAAACTGAATTTATCTCAACAAGTTTTTCCACCTTATTTTCTTCCCCTCTTCTGTTATGAAGGGGGAGTGAGAGAGAAGATGGGTCTTGCAGCCAGCGAAGGTCAACCCTCTACATGGTCCTTAAAACTATACTTCACAGAGTAGTAGATAAGTAAATAGTCACTTCTGATGCTGTCCTGTGCAACCCTTCTCGGAATTATGACTATTTCTGTCTTTCAATGATACAATCTTTTAGTATTATTTTTCTTTGATAGTGTGTCAATGACAGTATCAGAGCTTCTCAATACACAACTATTTCCAATTCTGATAACGTATGTGGCTTTTTGCCATCCCATAGCTCGTGAGTATGCTTTCCACCTGTTCTTGCAGCTCCAGCTTTCAAAATCAATCCGGTCTGAACTTAGGCCATGTGTACTCTGTAAAACTCAGTATCATTTAAAGACTCTGATCTTTTTCTTGTGTAGGATTTTGAGGATTTCTAAATGAAGAAATATTACACATGTATCTAAAGCTATACACAATTAGATGTGTTCCTCTGTTAAGGATATATTTGTTTATGCCAAGAATACAAACCACTTTCTCTTTTATGATTGTTTTTTTAAGGCTACAAAAGTATATTGATGTTTCTTGCTAATGAACCCTCTTTTCATCAGGTCTCTAGTGAAATATTTCTGTCTTGAGTATTGGCAAGCAGTGAAGGAGGAGCTGATGTCTTAATTTAAGTTCTGCATTGGAAGAAAGAAAAAAGAGTGAAAGGGCTGAATGCCTTTAATGAAGCACAGAAATGCCAAGTAGAATAATGCTTGAACTAAAAAAAAAAAAAAAGTTATGTTCTTGAAGTCACTTGTGGATGGGTTGTTCATTTTGCTCTGCTATGTCACAATTATATCCTGCTGAGTGCAGGAAAAGTTAGCCAGCTCTCAGCCTCCCCAGAGCAAAAATCAGCATGTTGCCATTTTTCTTCTCTACCAAGATGTCATTGTCAGCTCAACTTCCTGCTTGGTTCTTGGTTAAGTTTTGTTTCATCTGATTCCTTGCATCATCCAGAGACAAACTGGACTTCCTTCATTATTTTTTGCACAGAATGGGAAAGTGTGGTCTGTATTCTGTGCTTTCATGGTGTCTGTAGGGGCATGCACAGAAGTAAATGAGACATTTTGCTCCTTATATCTACTCTAATACACGGATTTTATGGAATTTGTAAAAGCTCATAACAAAAGAAGATAGAATGCTCTAGGCCACATGAATTCTCTTTCTGTGTGGCTGTTGGTTGTGTGGATGGCTTATGGCTTAGGACAAAAAATGTGAAATGTGGAAATGTAGTGTCATTACAAGTGCATTAAAGGAAGTATTAGAGAAGTATTTTGGAGGTGCAATGAAAAACAGGAAAAATTGGGGGGTTGGTGTCTTTTGGTTGTCTCTGAGGTTTCTTTTTGCTTTGGGAATACAGCTAATTAATACTAGCTTGATATAGAGCTTGATTTACTGTCATATAGGGGAATACAAGTACATTGCAGAACAAGATTTCAAAATACCATCCACTGATGTTAAGTAGTTTACAAATATACTATTATTGTGGCATTTGATCTAGAGATAAAAGTGTCAGAGAAACAGCAATATTTTCCTCAATCATAATATTAGTTGTAGTCATAAATTATCATACATATGAAAATTACGTCTTCAAGTGCACTTTATCTCATGTCTTTAAGATGTTCCTACTACTTAAATAGGGAAGCACGGGTTTGACCTTGCAATCACTGAAGAAAGCATTAACTGTATGCTAAATGCTTGTTATTGATCTCCGACTGAGCACTCACATCATTAAGTACTCCAGGTGCTTAAGTGTGTGCAGGGTTGGGGTTGATTTCCTTCCAATTCCTTTAAGAATAGATCTCTCCTTCAAGGTTTGTTCAGCTTTGGAGTGTTACTATAAAGATCTGAATTTGCTATCAACTGCTGCTCCTGGGTGCACTAACATGTAATTAAATAAAAATTAATGTAAATATTAATAATGTAGGAAGCATGTACAGAATCATAGAAGAGTCTCATGCCTCGTGTGTTAGGGGAAATTTCAGACCATGGGTAAAGTTTTCTATGTTTAAAAAACCCGATCGCACACGAGACATTCCTACCTTTCCCAGGTTGAGGTAAACATGTAGTTTACCTCTGTACTAGTAAAATAACTCTGTTGAATGAGTTAAACAAATTGCCATCTAGAGTAAGTTGCACTGCCAAAAGTTCTCTTTGCCAGCATTTCTGTTTTAGCAAGAATATTTTTTCATGGTTTTTTTTTCGTGTTTTATATTGAACAAAACCTTCAAATGTAGAACAAGATTGGAAAATCATCTTTCTTTTTTAAAGGAAATAAGAGTGCAAAACTGACAAACATGAATCTACCTTGTGTAGAAAATGAGCAAGACAATTATTTTTCTTATCCTCTCACAAATTGTTGGTTAATTCCAACAAAAGTATCTATGACATATGACACAGGTTGTCTTCCCAGGAAAATAAATAGCACACGGATAACAGTACTGGGGGAAGACAAGGGGAAATTCAAGTCTTCAAAATGGATCAAATTTTTTTTTTTAAATCTGCTCAGTGCACATTTTAAAATCTTTATTGTGGTTTGCCAGTACCCTCACCATCCTCAGAATGCGTGTTTCTAATTAATTCCTCAGTATACCAGGAATTTAAATTTTGTTTCAGATATTATATGGAGGTATAAGCTATTGCAACTAAAAAAAAAAAAGGTGCTGTGTCCTTCTTCAACACTTGAGAAGATACTTCCCCCCACTTATATCATCTTTTCTTGTCCCAGTTGTGCTTCATTATTACTTTCAGAATTGATTAACTTCTAGTTTATAATAACACATTTAGCCGTTGTGAAATAACCAAAATCAGCACTTCTTCCAATGTTGCATCTCTGTGAGCTGATTCAGTCCAATTTACAATTATTGAGTTGGACATTTTCTCATTACTCAGGGGCTGCCAACCAAAGATTCTTAAAGAACCACAACCTCCAAAAAAGCCTTTTCTTTTTTTTTCTCCTTATTGCTATTTTTGTTATAATTTTTTTCTTTACTGAGGTTTGCCATTGAAGGCCATAAAGTGAAATCTAGGTGAGTACTCCAGAATCTAATCTCCAGTTTATAAAAGCAGTAAAATTAATTCTGCTCCAAAAGGATAAATGAGCTAGGTAGACGACTTAACTAGATTCTACACAGATTTCTCTGAGCAATGGGGACAGATGAGAATGTTTATTTTTCTTGAAATTTTTCCAGAGCAGAAGTTCAGCATACAAAATTTACCACATCTTAGGAAAAGATTGTTATGTATTTTTTTCCATTGTAATGGCTAGCAGAAAAATATAATGCTAAAAATTATGTACACTTTAATTTCTTTCCAAACATATTATAGATTTAATTCCTTTAGTGTTTCTTTTCTTTTTTTTTTTTTTTGCCGTGGATATGTAATCCTAGCTTCCTGTGTAGTCTTGAGTGTCGTAGCTGATTGATTGGAAGAACCAGAGTCAGCTGAAAGGATCAATCACTTGAAGAGACAATAAACTTGTAGATACTATTACAAGAATACCTGAGCAGAGTAGTTTCACTGAAAGCCACAGAAACAATTTGCTCATATTGAGTTACTTTGAACTTATGCAATTTTTATTAGACTAAGAATGGACCCTGGTCTTACTCTCTTTCTGTCCCCTAGGCTACAGAAAAAATAAATCTGTTGAAAAAAATAATTAAGAAGTATTTTTAGCAGAATTTGTTTAGGAATTCCTGTGAACCCATTCTGTAATAAAAAAAAAAAAAAGAGAGATAATGCTTTCTATACGAAGCCACTAAATAAGCTCTTTTTGGTCCAAATATCTTGGAATCAGTTGAAGTTCAACACATTATTATCTTGTTAAAAAATATATTTTTTTAAGTGTTCTAAATTAAAAAAAATTAAATTGTCTTTTCTTCAAATTTGGCTTCTATAAAAATTATCATAAGTGTTATAACTATATTAGAAAATTGAGATTTTTTTTTTAAGATCAACTGAAATGAATTAATTTTTAAGAGGTCTTTAGGGCCAGAAAATAATTTTTTTCACTTCTTTCTCAGCTATCACAAGACTTAGAGAAGTAGCTGTTTAGTGCTATAAACTGTGATAATCACCTCCTTGCTTGACTGACCATGCATGGTAAGACCTTCCACAGTAGGCGCAAATTCTACTGAAGGGAAGCAACAAACAAAGAACTTCACCAATAAACCCTGCCTTACTGCATAATTACTCACAACTTTTTGTCATGAAACTACTGTGTCATTTTTACTGAAATGGAAGAACTGGGGAAAGAATATTAGCTATGACTTCTCAGCCAGACCTAAAAACAACACCTAGTAGAAATCACACAAGTTATTTTAACAAAATTATGCCTCCATAAGGCAAAAAAAATTTCCTCTTTTCTGCTTTTCGAATGGTGATGAACATGATGTTCTGTTTGCAACTGAATTATGTTCAAAAAGCAGCAGATGAACTGGTGTCATGTTGTAGTTTCTGGAATCTTCTTATGAGAGATCTGGCACAATCAAAAGGTCCCAGAGAATTCATTGGACTTGAACTAAAGCATAGTCCTTGGTCCCATCTGAATTTCCAGAGAATTCAAAATTTATGGCACCATGGTTATAACAATTTGGACTACTATTAATGCGAGCTTTGTCAGTTTGTTTAAAATCTGGTAAAAAACATTTATATCCAGCAAAGCTTGAATATTATGCAACAAAGAACATGGCCATGGTTTACCAATAGCTACTGGCTAACCACAATTATCTTAGAAATAAACTATCTGTGAACTGACCATTTACCTGCAAGCCAAATGAGGCGTTTGTTTGTTGCCTTTTTGTTTGTGCTTTTTTTTTCTTTGTTTGGTTTGTTTTAGTTTGTTTGCTTTTTTTTGGTTTGTTTGTTTGTTTTAGTTTGTTTTTTTTTTTATTTTTCACTTAAGCTTGCGACTTCCTGTGAATAATTGCTCAGGCATACCTGATGTACAATAAACAAGTCTTAGGACTTCAGTGGAGCTCATTAGTAAACAGATAGATCAATAAATATAGTTGCTTCTTCTTCTTCTTCTCAGCATTCTGTGTCTTTATGTTGTGTACACAGAGGCACAAACACGCACATAGGCACAGATATGTTTATATGTAAGTACATGTGCACCTGGTGTCTTTTGGTTTTCTTGACCTGTTGCATATTTTTCAAATAGCTATAATCACAGTTTTAAACAAACAGTTTTCTTCAAAAGGTTTTTTTCAGTTGGTTTTTTTT
>JAOTQZ010001283.1:76037094-76069053 GCA_026546895.1 Pogonocichla stellata | reverse complement strand
ATATATTTCGGAGATTTGTTTATAGATAACGCTACGCAGTTATTTCAGGAAAATCCCCTGAAAGTAACAAGTTATTAATTTTCAAAAACACACAGAACATAAGTCTCTTGAAAGAAATCTGATGGACAGGAGCAGAAAATGCAAATTTTTCATACAATATTAGTATTTTGACAAATAGCATTGTACATAACCCCAGTTTCTCTGCCAGTCAAACCACAATGACAACTGCAAATGTTTAAGTACAGGAGAACAAATAACCTTTTAAATAAAAACAAATATTTTAAAATTAAATAAGCATTTATTAAAAAAAGACATATGATCTTGAATGAACACATGCAGTATTCTCAGAGAGACACAAGCTGAATACTTAGAGAAGCTGAACAAAGACTGCTAGATTATCTTCTTATGCTCTGTGAAGCTATTCCAGCAAGTTGTGAGTATTAGAGGATGGCCATAGATTCAAAATATGCAATTTTGTATTCAATACCTTTTCTATGTTTTTGCTTTGCAAATAAACTTTTACAGTTTCTCATTATGGTTAAGCCACTTTAAATCTGAATTTTTAAATTAATAAGAGGATTTGAAGTTTGTGTTGTCTCAGTTGTACTGAAGACCAAGAAATGTGTTTTAGGCAGAAAGTTTCAGGTCATAATAAAATATTAATAGCCTGGATTTTGCTGATCCTTGCTGTTTATTTTATTAATTTGTAAATATCTGCTTCCTTTGCCTACAAAATCTGTTTTCAGCCTTTCTGATTATTGAAAATTGACTTTGAAATGTAAAATAAAATATAAATTCAAAATTTCATATTAAAAAAAGCTTCTTGAATTAGGAATTCCAGACAAACATTTTGATTACACAATAAAATTAGTTAATAATTCTCATCCATTTTCATTATAATTAATTATTGTAATGCAATCAGCATTACTCTTAAAATTATTGCAACATAATCTTTGACTTTAACAGTAAAAAGTATTCTTATCTCAGAATAATTCACATTTTCCTAGTAGTACACTGGGCTGTCTCATCCATCAAGAGTATTTTTCCATTTGAATGTTATTATTTCAATATGCTGCCAAATGTTTTTTTTGTCTTTTTTCTGTTTCTGTTCTGCAAACATTCAGTTTGCTCCTTTATCAATGCAGATAAAAGTCTTGTTCAGCTTGTGTGTACAAATGTGAGTAGCAAGCAAAAAAAGTTTGTGCTTCATAGATGGTGGAAATATAAGAATTTAGTAAAATCAGAAAATCCAAATTATTTTAGTTAGATTATATTATTCTTCTCAAGCAGGCCTCCAACGAGGTAATCATGTTTTAGCTATGATTACCACATAATTCTGTTTGCAGTTTCAAATTGAAGAAATATTTATGGAAATGGTATTTTAATTCTGATTCTGATTTTAAAACTCTTTATTAGGATACTTAGAAGGAAGCATTTCATCCTTCAGAATCAAACTGGCAATGAAAAAAAATATAAAACTTTACTTGGTCAAGTTAACCATTTCCATTTTTAATCTTTACATCAAGACAGTGGAAAATCTGTGGCATTTCCATAACTTTGGGTCATTTGAAGGAATCCAAAGAAGCAAAATGAGATTTATGGATCCAAACCCTTGTCCTCCAGTCTCAACAATATTATTCTGTTTACAAGAAGCTGATTCACACTCTATTTAACATGCACTAGTGTCAATGTGAATTAGTAACAGTTGAAGGGTTGGTCTTTCTATTAATAGGAAACACGTGCATTTCAAATGCAGCATTTGCAGTAATCAAACACTGCCATATATAGCTTTTAATATGTTACTTTTGCAAATGGTGTTAAATCATCATTCTAATCTGTCAAATTCTGTTTTCAAAGACCACACATATTTAGTAAAGATTAAAGTTCATGTAGGTGACCTTGAACAGTTTCTAAGCTCATCTCATAGGCCATCATACATATATTTTATATAAGTGATTAGAAATAAAGGTGAGATACTGTCTGGCTGAACATATCCTGAGAAAATCCTCACTGAGATGAGAGAAAGCCATGCCAAGAACTGCATTTGTAACAAAACCTCTCGTTTGTGTGCTTAGAATAAAACCGGTCTTATTTCACATAAAACTGACTAGAAACAGTGTAACAGTCTCTGGCCTCTGTTGTCCTCAAAACCACATTGGAAGTCTGAGATAATGCTGCTGGTGGTGACCCTAAATCATGCCAGAAACAGTGCCAATGAATCAACATTGCACTGTTGTATTACATCTATATGTATTCATAAAGAAATGTTTTGCCTGAGCCCCTATCCTGGTATTGCTTACATTAGCAGAAGGGGTGGGTACATTGTCCTGGGGTGACTTTATGATACTGAATTGTATCATTCATCTGTTTAGCCCAGAAATGAGTTTTGCACCTTTAAAACTAGATCTGAGAGTGAAGGATGGGGGGAGAAGGAGAAGTGGTGGAATTTCTGAGGAAGTTGTTTTCAAAAAATAGAGATAAGAACTTCAGCTTTCCTTCTCCTGGACTGTGCTGTCTGCAGCATGGACAGACAGCAGGAGAGAGTTCTCCTTTGCTTTTAGTTAGTTTTTCTGGGTTTTTTTTAGCTCGCTGATGCAGAGAAGCTCCCTGGACTGTGGTTTTTCTTTTTCTTGGAACTGATCAGCCCTGTTCTGAACTGAAAACCCAGAATGCTGGGATCCCACACCTGTGTCCCACCTGGGCTGGGTCGTGGCATTTTCCACCACAGGAGGGGGGACTGATAAGAGACTGAGCCAGCTGAGCTACACACCATGAAAGGGACTTTCTGAATTTATCATCTCTTCCAAACAGCAAGAGGGGTTTTTTCTTTTGTTTGGTTTTTTTTTTTTTTTTTTTGCTTGTATGTGCTTTGCTTGTTGAATAAACAGGTTTTTTTCCACTTTTCTCCAAGAAACCATTTTCCTAAACCAGTTGGAGGAAGGGGCCACTCGGGTTTGCTTTCGAGAAGGAAGACATTTAGAGGTTTCCTCCCAAATTTTGCCCTAAACCAACACCAAAGGCCAAGAACACATGCAAGATGAAATTACTATTGTTTTTTGTCATTTTTTGTGTACAGCCCACAATAAATCTTCTTGACATTATTATATTATTGGAAGGTGCATCAGGCACTCCCTTGCAGCATCTGTCTGTCATTGCCCTTGACACTAGTCCTTGAGATCTGTGCTGATTTGTTCTTTGATTGTGTTTGCTCTACTCTGTCTGCGCAGCACTTCTAGGTATATAATTATTGCAGAGGCAATTGAGATGGAATTTCTGGTTTTAAAGGTGAATTATCCCATTGAATTGCCTACGAACTTTGAGGTATGCTGAAAACTTCAGTCATTATGCTGGTTGTGCTGGGAATTTTAATTTTTTTTTTTTTTTAAGAGAATCAGACTTTATAAGGATGGAGGTGTTATAAAGCTGCCTGATTTCTTTTTAACAGGATGTCTGTTTGGAGCCTTCTTGTTCTTAATCTACAATATATATCCATAAGCAGCAAACAGAAAGCTAGTTGCAGCTACAAATGTGCACATGCTCACGTGTTTTACCGGCTCCAAAACCATTTGGAATCACCACTTGCAAGTGGAACCTGTCAAAGAAGATTCTAACTTGCTTATCTCTATGATTATTATGGTATTCCAAACATGAAGCTCAAAGAGAATTTTTACAGGTGTAAAATTATAGGAAGACTGAGAGAGCAAGAAAAATGGAAATTTTTCGTCAATACACGGCAGTGCCAAGAAATGAATGGCATTTTGTGCTTAATTTGCACTTAATTTACCTTGAGTTTTTTATGTTCAGCTAAGAGAATAGCCCTCTTAGATGCCAGATCTGTAATTTCTTTATTTGGATAGATAAGGGAAGTTCCTGCTTCATCTTTATGATAAACAGCTGATGTGATGCAAAACTGCATGGGACAAAAAAAAAAAAAAAAAAATACAGTAAATTCAGTGATGATGAAATGATCCAATTATTTCTAATCCCTAAAAATGCCATTTATATTTTCTGTTGACCAGTTGAGGCTTGACTAACTGTGACATAGCATGTGACAGATGGTAGAGGGAAAAGATAGTGAGATTTATATGTAATTAATATAAGCTTAATTAATTTATTTACTATGTATTCTCTCAGGGCCTGCTCTCTAAAGAACTGGCAAGGAGATCACTGCAGTTAGCATTAGACTCCACTGGACTCCTGATCAAAATAATTATTAAAATGTGTTCCTGATACTGTGGAAATACTTATTTAACATTCCAGATGTTACATTGCACGTCTTAGAATCTCAGCTAGCAGATATTACAGGTTCAGCATATATATTTTAGGTGAAATTTGAAGTCAAAATTGATTTCAAGATTTAGTCCCTTTAATTAACTTAACTAATTAATTAAATTTAATTAAGAAAGAAATAAAATTAAACAACATTTTCTCTATATTTGATAAAGTGATGTAGTTTAACAATCAGGAATTCTCACAAAATACTACATAACAAATCTACAGTTTATAGTAGCATAAAAGAGGGTTGTACAGAAACTTAAACAAAAAATTGTGCATTATCCTACTTTGAGTTTTATTTAGGTGGGAAAGGATAGTCAAGAATTTGAATTGTATGCCATTGCTTTCTAAATATTCATTTTCTCTTTCCTCATTCTTCTAATGATCTAGGGATATACAGTACAGTTATGTCTTAATTTATCAATAGCTGATGGAAATATGGTATTTTAAATTAAAGAGAACGTTGATTTGCAAAGGCTGGATTGTGTTCAGTCCTCAATGTTTCATTTTTCAGAAATGTGGGAAAACTGGGTAAGAAGTTGCTATCATCCTACCTTAATTTATTTCCTTCAGTAGTTGTGAGACAATACAAACTCTCTTGGATGATGCACGGAAAAATCAAATAAATGCACATGGTCTACCAGTTTGCACTGAAAAACCCTCCCACAACTATCTCTCAAGTAGAGCTTAACAGCAAGGACTTATGCAAGAAGAAGAGTTTTCACTTTATCACCTCCACATGCTTCTGTTGCTTCTCTAGGTGCTGCTCCCTGCAGCTACTTAACAAAGAATCTAAAGTAATTAAAAAATTGTTTGTCTTTTTCATATGAGTTTGTACTACTTTAGTTTAAACTATTTTCATTATGTTTGTTCTGGGCCAGGCAAAGTATGACTCCAGGTACAAAATAGAATCCCTATTTTTTTAACCTGGCTTACAGATAACAAATATAAACATTATTAAATAGTGGAAGTAATGGTCCTCCCACAATGTAAAGCAGCAGTGGAGATACCATGTAGCTGAAGCAATATCTCATGATCCCTCAGGAAGCTGAATTTCTTGCATGAACTCCTCCAGTGGAGAGACAAAACTGATAAAAAGTAATGGCTCTGAAGGGGACAGAATTTTCTTTAGTTTTATGGAGAAGTTTATTACTTGCACGCTCTTGGAAGAGGCAAACGCTTTACTTAGTAATATTTTTTTTTCTTTTTATTATCTAAATTTCTTTTAATGTAGCTTTTAAAAAACCCTCACGAACATAATATTTTAAAAGTGGCATCATCACTGCCTACTGCACCGTGTCATAGTCTTTATTTTTCTACTCTGTCTTTCAGATATGCTTTTGCAAGAAAAAGTGGATAAAGGTAAGTTAGTTATCTAGAGGTGCTTTTCTTCACATTTCCTTTTGTTTTACCTTTTCTTTTCTTAAAAGTATTTATGAACAAATTCTTCTATTTGAGACGAGATCTTATCTGATGCAGCTGAATTTGACCTTTTGTTCTTTTTAAGCTTCATCAGAAGAGTCTGAACACCTGTTTTGAAAAGCCAGGCTCCACCATTTGTACAAAACAAAGAACACGTCCTTCCTAAAAGAATGAGGAATGAAAGGGAAACTTTCTTGGGGGGGGGAAGGGTGGATCACCTATGACTAGATATCCAGACAGCAAAAGATGCTCAGGGTAAAGTAATATGACGGTTTCTGAAACACTTAAATGGAAAATGGGAGGATGAACATTTGGAAGTGGGAGAGAAGCAGAATAAAAAATGTAAGATAAAGTAGACATGAGTTACATGAAAGTGCAGTGGGAATAATACAGATGAGAGGCAAAATTTATATTAAAGCAGATGTATGTAATGGCATTAATGTATTTCAGTAGGACTAAAGCATCCATGGAGTCAGGGAACTAAAAAATAAAAAATGCATTCCTGTTTGACTGCTGTAGTACATTAACAGAGTTATGGAGAGAAATGTGAGAGGATATAACTTTTTAGGTTTGGACCATATGGAAAAATTGTCACTGATATAATAGTTTGGATAATGACCTCCGTACAAAGGACCAAAATTTGGGACTGTGGCTGACTACAGTTCTTTGACTAATCTTTAGAGGAATGTAAATCAGATGCAAAGGAGAGGCACCATAGTGCTAATGAAAATGAGAATATGTGAAAACTTCTACGGCTTGAGGACAGCTGATATTTTCCTGAGATACTTTTAAATATATTCATATACAACAATCACAAAACGACATTTTAAGTTACTTATATTCCACTTGAAATCCCACATTACAGAAAGAAAAAGGCAATTTAATGATTAATTAAAAAAAATAATTCTCTAACTAAGCATCTCATTACATTCCTTCATTGTTTTTGGTCTTCATATATATATAAATAATTTCAGGGTATCAGTGATTCTGCCCCAGCATTCAGTTTGCCTCATGCTTTCACCTTGACAGGTATGGGGGTGTAAAATGGACATATTTCTAGAAAGAAATTTTATTTGTATGTGCAAGTTAATGTATATTGCCGAGACAAGACTCTAAGAGATCGGTTCAAATGCTATTGTCAGTGTGCATCACAAACTAGAAACCACAGGAGTACTAGGCAACTGCCTACAGAAAGTAAGACATTCCTGGAAAAATAATAACCATTCAAACCAGGCTTTTGCATGCAAAAAACCAAAACCCCCCACTCCAGATAACGACATACCATTCACTGTTGTAGGCCAATGATGCAACGTTTGTAGAGAGATAAGATTTGTAAAGAGAAATAATGGACAAATATACACACGCATGCATGTCTTTATATACAGTTATATGAATTAGTCCAGTCTTTTGGATAAGCACCTTCCTAGAAACAAATTTTAAATGAATTCCTATTGACTTGAAATAACATGGAAACAAAATAAATTTAGATTTCAGATGTAACAAAACAAGACTAGGCTATTCTGAAAGTTGGCTGGCAAATTTCACATTTCAAATTTGACAGAGTATCTGTGTCTGCATATATCTGTAAGCTTTGCCTTAGAAGCCAGGATATTTCATCCCTGAGCATGACTTCTTATGGACTGGAAATTGAAAAAGAATTGCCATTTTTTATTGTCAAAGGTATCTGCATTAATATAAATGATTCCTCTCTGCATTAGCACAGAACTCCCTGACTCAGACATCATAATCCAGAATTGAATATTCACATGGGAAGAATGTTTTTCTATATATACGTTTTTCACTACTACCTATGCGAAAGTAACCAGTGATACAGATATTTTTGCCTTCTTCAGTCAGAGTTGTGGAAATAAAACCTGCCTATTTCTGTCTTAGAAAAAGGAAAAAGTCTTCTTGCTTCCCACGGACAGGAAGCTTCAGGACAGCATCCTGATATAAGTGAATGTAATAAATTCATTCTTTTCTCATTTCTTTTGAGAGAAAGCCTCTCCAAACATCCACATGGTAGTGTGTGTCTTTAATCATATGCTTATGTGCTTTGCTGGGTGAGAGAGGAAGGCACTGCTATTTGATGATAAAGATATAGGGAATTTCTGAAGAAGGGAGAAGGGGTTTCTGGGCTTCATTTAAAAGCACTTGTTTTCAGTCTTAAATATTGTGATAGAAGCATTTGTTCTGGGATTTCTGCTGCGGAGGAAACTCCTAACAGATTAAGATGTGGAATGATGTAAAGCAGGAGGATGTACATTCCAGGTATAATTATTTAAGAAGTGCTTTACAGTCGATTTGGCTGTCTGAGACGGGGCACAGCTTCTGGTGTCTCCTCACAGAACACACCCCTTAAGTCCTGCCCTGTCCTGGTCTGGTTTCCAAAACCCTGCCTCATAAACACAACACAAGGTTCCTAACAATGAGCAATGTCTTCCTGACTACTGAATCACATTGTTTCTGATGTTAACTTTATTCTGGGCAAGCTCACCTTTCTGTAGAACTCTCCCTTATTATTTAACAAGTTTCATTACATCCAGTCTTCAGAGAGAAACAAAACATAATTATTCACAAAAGCAAAAAAAAGGACAGAAGTACCCCAGCTGCAGGATACTAAAGTCTTGAGATTCTTATAAATCTTGGTTAGTCCTGGATGAAACTTAATCTGAGCTACTAAAAACAAAGGGACAAAAGCTGGTAGAAAATGACAGGACAAAGACATCTAAATGAATAGCATTAAATGAACTTTCTTTAAATGCTTTAAAAAACTACAGAAACAAAAAGGTGTGTTTACACTGTGACGTTGAGATGCTGGCAAAGCAAAGATCCAGTTCATAGGCTGAGGAAATGCACTCTGCAGATGGCAGAAGCAAACCTTAGTCCCAGTTCATGCTCTAGCAGCTGGTATCCTAAGTTTTGTTTCCCTCATTGGTCTCGCTTCCTTTCATTTAACAGCCAGACTGTTACTTATTTTCCCTAACAAATAGGGCTTTTGTTCATGTCCTTCCTTCATGCAGCCCCTTCAAGTAATCTTTGTTCCTGAACTTAGGATCAGGTTGTTGAAACATCACTGACATAAACGTATGTGAAGCAGACCCCCTGAGGTGAGTCTGTTACTGCTAATCCACTTGCATTTGTTCCTGAGAGGAAAATGCAGGTTGCTAATGGTATGTGAGGCAGCAGAACACTGTCAGAGGAATTGTACCAGAGCCTGCATCACAAATATATGGGTACCATAAACTTACTTGATGTGATCCTTTGTAGCCATGGCCAGAGCTGGGAGGTGGGTGTTCTTTCCAGTATCTCATGTTAACTCTTAGAAAAGGGAGCAGCTGCCTCTTCTGCTGCAGAGCAGCCTGGTGACAGCACACGGGAACAGATGGCAGAGCAAGTGTCTCTTTCTTCACATTTAGGCAGTCCCCTTCTCTCCTCCTGCTTCTCACAAACAGCCTCACTAAATTTTTTTCATGGTATAAAGATACTAAATCTTTTCTTTTCACTCCAGGAAACAATTACCCTTGCTCTTTGCAGAGCAAAAAGAAGAAAGGGAGTAAAATCTAAAGCATTCATTCCACACCCTCCACATCCCTCATCCTTCTTTCACAGGTCAGTCAACTGCAAAAACAGAGATGAGCTTTAAGGGGTTTTTTTCTGTTATTGTGGGTTGATGTATAGACAATATTAACAGCATTTTGTAGTTTGCTGTGTGGAGAAGCAATGGGATTGTATAATTCAAAGCAGGGAAAAACTAGTGTATTCATTCCTTGACTTATGCATCAATGCCAGAGTTTTTTCCTTTGATATCAATAATCTGAAAATATAAAGGCTTAGTTTATAGACAGTTTGTGCAGCTGTTTATAGACATAAATTGATAGTTTATGCTGCTATAAGCAAAAATTTTGCACAGCATATATTATCTGGTGACTGTTGTCTGTCCAGTATTGCTAGATGAGGAAAAAATGTAAGCAAAAAAAACAGATTTCAAATATTACATGATTTCTTCCTGATTCAGACAAACAAGAGATGTTATTGACAATCATGCAGTGACTCACACCTGCCCGAATACAAATCAATTTGGAGGTCTTATGGACCTTTTAGAGTCACTATTATGGCTGAACTCCACTGGGACTAAATAAACATGGCAAGGTGCTCTGCTATTTTCTTAGAGTCCACCCAGCCGTTCAGAGTCTGCTGCTGACAGGAGTGCCTGGAGCTACCAGACTTGGATGGGAGATGCTGGTGGGAGGTCACCAAGCCTAGACTGATTGATTCAGACTGTCTGCAGCTCACTTAGTGCCACTGAGTTGGCTGCACTCTCTTTACCTTTTCAGTGGTAAAGTCTAGAGATGCATGTATTTTTTAAAAGGCAATTTTAGATTCTGACATAATTCCAAGGCCCCTGGGACCTGAGAAGCTCTGAAGTCACTGTAATGCCTAGACTTTGATATATGCTTGCTCTCAGAACCCTATTCCTGCAATTATAGTTGTTCCTGCAACACTTTTAACGCCATATTTTGAAAGTATTAAACAGCAATATAAAGCAAAACTCAGAATCCAAATATACACTGAAGTAAACCAGGGAGTAATTTATTGTTGAACCTGGTGAGCATTCCTTTTCCTGTAAAGAAAATATTAATCACAGTGCTTGATATACAATGTCTTAATTGAATATAATTATTTTTCAATGCCCTAGAAGATCAGAATATGAGCCAGATATTTTCATGGAGAAGATTTGAGCAAATTTGTTGAATAAATACTGCTATGAGTCAAGTCTTGTCTCTTTATATCAATGTCTTCAGAAATTCTCTCCTGGTCACCTCTCCCTGTAAACAGGCACTTGTTACACATTCCATTAATAGTTGTTTTGTATTGCTGAAGGTGAATGTGATGAAACTGGACCCTGGGAGACACTTTTTGTTACATGCTGATCTCTTCAGGGCTTTGTGGAATGTCACTTTGAAAATGTGACATGATAGAAATTGGTGAGCTGTGCTCTCTCATGCAATAAAGTTTACATAAATATTTAAGTGTTTCTTCTGGTTGATATAGCTCATAACTTCTGTGAGCATTGTCCTCAAAGCTGCTATTTTTTAAGTGAAAGAAAACACAAAATATCTTGCCTGTGTGCTCTGTGTTGGAAAATAGTATAAAGTTTTAAACTCACTTTTGTACTATTTAACTTGACATTGAAGTGGCAAAACAAAACAAAAATTATCAGGCCAAGATTGGTAACTTTGAAAATACAAATAAAATTTTATAGCTCTATCACTGCTTGTGGAACAGGCAATTATGTTTGGGTTTAGGCTTTTTTGTTTGTTTGGGTTTCTGTTTGTTTGTTTCTGGTTTCTTTTTTTAAGTAGGAATTTTTCTACATGCCAAATTACCATAGTCTTTAGCTAAATGAACTGGCAGCCCAGGGCATTTAGACAGAGGACAGAGGACAGACCTGCAGGAAAGATCCTGATGGCTTTCACTGAGAGCATCCAGAGTCTGAATTGAGGTAGGTAGATAAATCAACTATAGACTTTTTTTCCCTGAAAGCCTGAAAAGTAATTAGATCTGTGTTTTCAAAGAGTGGATGGTGCAACAGCTCCTGATGCAGGCTAAAACTGTGTGAACTTTTGTGTGATTTTACTGGCTTCTTGTACTCTGGATTATACTAAAGAACAGAAATAATTACACAGAGGGTCCTGTCCTGCATTCCTAACATAAGCAGAATGTTTATTGGATTTGCAGTGTAGGTCTGTCTTTTGTTTAGGAAAAGCTTTGAAGCTTTTAAAATAAGGAGCAAATCAAGGCTTTTGAATGGGACCCAAGTAGTGTTCTGCATAAATTATATACACTCCACATACCTGAAGCATAATTATTTACATCTTTTATGAGAATTCTTTGTGATCAGTATTTTTTTTTGTCTTGCATTGATTTCATAAATGTGAACTTGCTTTTGAGATGGCAAGAAACACAACACTTCATACTGAGAAGTTGCTTCATATATAAAATATGAGTAATGGGCTGGCTGATGTGTATATTCAACACTGTCCTCTACTGGTTAAATATAGAAATGTGCAGCTCTATGTTGAGTGACACTGGGCAAGCAGGTAAAGAATTTCCTGTGCTATTCATTCAGATTCAAGAACTAGTCCTGAATCAATCATGCTCACACCTGTTTTGTGTTCATCCTCCCACAATGTTAGAATAAAAGATTTAAAAAATTTATTTATAACCAATTGCCAGATTTATAAGAGTGAGATAATACCTTTTTCTAGGCTAGATGATACAGTTAGAAAAAAATGGACAACATGTCAGGCACAGAAGCCTACACTATGCCAGAGAAGCCAAAATATGCAAGTAAAGCAAAAGTTAAAAACAGGCAACTTAAGTTTAACACAACTGCTAGCTGTTTAGATTCCTCAGAGAAAAGGGAGAGCTGATACCTGCAAGTTAGTGGAGCTGCAATGGCAGATGTGAGTTCCTAGATATCTATGAAACTGAGAAGTCTTTCTGTGGCTCTCAAATGCTCTACAGTGCAAAAGGAAAATCAAATGTTGAGATCAGGACAATTAGATGTGGAATTTTGTGGCTTAGAACACTATATGGCACCTGGGGCACCATGTTTTGATCTAATTTTGGTTGTCCACTTGGTCAGTTCTGGGTTTGCCAACAGGAATATGCAAAGCTTTTTCCCTTATAGCCTTTTCCTCTAATGAGTACTGGTTTACTTGCTGCCATATTCTACTTCTCTTAAGTATAGAATATGATAAAGATCTTTCATTCATTGCAGCTTAAGAATTTTATATAGTTCAGTGTATTGATGATTTTTCTAGAGATCACATTTGAAGAGAAAAAAATATAGCATTTTCCTCTTTCACTGAACAGTTTTGAACATGTCTGTATGTCAAGAAGCTCATTTCGTGTCCCTAGAAAAAAAAAAAAAAAAAAAATTCCTTTAGTTTGGGGGAACAAGGTTCATTTATCACAGTAAGCAGCATTTGCTTTAATTGCATTCAGAGGGCACTACATGTATACAGCAGGATTTGGAAAAATGGCTGCTTGGAGACATAAATCTGAGAGATCCCCTGAGATCTCACTATGATAGTGTAGCTTTGATTTCTGTTCTAACAGAATAAAATATAGTGGGTGTTAATACTGCCTCAAAACCAAGTATTTTATTTTATTTTATTTTATTTTATTTTATTTTATTTTATTTTTCCAGGGTGGCAGGCAAAATAGGAAATAAATTTGTTTAGGAAGAACATTGCTTCAGAAATGAAATCCTGACTATCTGACACTTTTGCAGTTTCATTTCAGTGGGGGAGATGGAGCTGATGAAGGACCAGAGGGTAGCAGTGTCAGGGCCACCCAGCCTGGCACCGGGCATCCTGCAGCTGAGCTGCTTCAATGTGGCAAAATGGAGGCAAATCTTCCTGGCAGTGTGCAGAAACCTCAGCAAAGAAGCAGTCTGGTTCTCATGGCAACCAGGATTTCCATATACTGCAGAGGTACATACAGTCTGACATCACTTTGCTGCAGGGAGGATTTCTGTGCATACTCACGGACTAAATTAAACCCTTTGTAAATGAAGAATGTGTGTCCATTTTCATGTATGTAACCGTATGTATTTCCTCCTGTGAAAGGGAGAAGAATAGGAAAAGAAAAAAGAGTGCAAAATTATATTTGTCTAAGTCAAAATAAAAATAACCCTGACACACCCAGCTTCTCATTTTCAATTTGCATCCCATTTTAAAAAGCAATGATATCTTGCACAGCTGGGAAGAAAAAAAGGATGGTAGCAGTTCCTTTAAATGTTAGAAAAAAATTGCTTTGCTAATCAGAACATAGAGAAACAGATTTACTGAATGTTAGATTATGCTTTTTGCTGCAACACCATTTATACAGATTTTATCAGGGCTAGTCTGTAATGAAGATGTGATATTCATCATGCATGATACAGTGACATCTGGTGTAAGACATCCTGTGCTGTATGCTGCAGTCCCCAGCTAGGAAGATAATTCATGTGCTTCAGCTTTATCAGACTGTGCCATGCAGCCCAGTGAGAGGTTTCCTTACCCCTCATTTGGGATGACTCATACTTACTGTAATATCTTACAGGACCCTATGTTATCCAATTGTGTATATATATTCTGTCCTGGGGAATTATAATACAAGAAAAACCTGACGTGAAATCTCTATTGTTCTCTTACAGAGATTGGTGTTCCCTGAGTGTTAGGGGTCTACAATTCCTTGTAGATCATTTATAATATGACTCCGTATGGACCTAAAAAAGCTTAAATTTGGCTTCAGTTGGTTGAAGACATTTAGCATACAGAGGGATCTTTACCTTTTTTTTTGGCAGTAGCACAAATACCGCACTGAAATCTCTTCTCATACAGCTTTTTTTTTTTTTTTTTTTGTGTTGTTTGGTTTTTTTTCTGCTTGCATTGATGGGAATAATTTTGAACCCTTCCACTTGCAAAGCTTTAGTATGGGTTTGTGTGAATTCTGATATATAGGTCTTGTAGGGCTAAGGCACATATCAGTTATTTGATGCAAAGCTGTGGTTTTACAATTTTCCTCACTACAAACTCTCACTTTTCAAAATGAAGATCAGTAGAGCCCTGCATAGGCGAGATATTCACAACACCATCTAAACTACATAATTAAAGAGCCTTAGATTTGTTTAATTTCTGAGCAGGGGTTTACTTTGCAATATGTTTTTTGAAGTGCCAAATATATTTCCAAATGATCACAAATTAAGCGAAAATTTAAATAAATATAATTATATTTCTTGTGAATCTGGTGTATGATTAAATGCTTTTGCATGTTTTAATCAACAAGTTTCACTCTGCTTCTGAATTATGGTTCTCTTCTTTCCACTTGGTTATGAATCAAAATTTTATTACATTACTGCACTTGATGTTAAATGTGAGACATATAATCACACATCTAATGATAAATGTCCTTTCTTGGTCATCTACATATGGGGAAGGAAAGAAAGAGAAGAGGTAAAAATGAAAAATAAAGTCAGACTTTGGTATTTTACCTGTTCTATCCTCCAGTGAATTGTTTTCATGTGGGCAGCTTCTGGTAAATGCGGAAAACAAAACTGGTGGTTATATAATGACTTCAGGGGAAAGAGAGCCTGCTTTGAACTGACAACAGCCTTGACAGCTTGAACGTTGAAGCTAGAAATATCTTGTCAGAAATATTGTCTCTAACGTTGCAGAACTGTACTGGAGCCCTTCACTCTAGGAAGGAAGGTGGGTGGCACCTCTGTGTGTGGCTCTACTGCAACAGGGCAGGGCCACTGGAAATGGCTAGTGATAAACCTCTGAGCTCTGCATTCACATCAGCACATGATGTGTGCTCATTGCCCGTTCTGTATCCCAGAGGGAGCTGGATTTTTCTGGCCTTCACGTTGGAATATGGTGCCACCACAGTGACAATGAAATCAGATGGCTTCTTTCAAGAAACCTATCTATGTTGCTCGGAACCAGAAGTCCTTTTCTTCTTCTTCTTTTTTTTTTTTTTTTTCTTCCAAGTGGATCCAGTTGTGCATTCAGAATTAATAATCATTTTCTCTTTGACTGTATTTCTATAGTGAAAAATATTTATCAGACAAATGGTAGGAGAACTTGCCTAGGCTGACTGTGACATCAGTGAGCTAATGCATTATTCTTCACCCTTTCCCATATAACTTTTAATCACAATGGGCCATTTTAAAATATATTTTTTGTTTATTTCTATGTAATAGTGCAGTACACGAATGCATGTTATTTATTCTGGTGTAATCTTACATTAATTTCTAGGTCACACACAAGGAACTCACTGAGATGTGCAGAGTCCAGCTGCATCAGCAGTGACCTGTAGATGGCATTGTGCTGTGGACATGGAGAACAGATGTGCTGTCTGAAATTACTGACTTGGAGAGACAGCAAGAGAGAAAAAGTGGGAAAAGAGATTAATTACAGAAATGAAGGATTCATTGCTTGATTAAAAGAGGAAATATGTGACAAGGGACCATCAAGGTGCTCCCTTCTGTTTTGTTTTTTAAAATATTTTTTGCACTTAAAAAGCCTGGAATGGCCAAAGCCCTTGGCTGGGCACACTGCACAGTCCCTGACATCCTCTCAGGGGTGCTGCAGCACTCGGGTAACACACCTGCAACAGTTCTGCAAAAGCAGCCCAGACAGGCTGTGCCCTGTGTGGTGCTCCATCATGCTCCATACAAGATGGTATTTTGATTTTGGAGCAACCAACCTCATTTAGTCACATCCTGATCACTTATGTGCTTGTCTTCTTAGGCATCACGGCTCCTTTCTATGGCTGAGAATAGGAATAGAGGAGAGATTTCCAGATCTAAGACAGATGAAAATAAGCAACACATGTAGTGTATGTGACAATGGGCCTCTTGTCACAACAGGCAGAACATCAGCCTGTCAATAACTTCTTATCAAAGTCATGTCGCTGACCCAGCTACCAATATTGTCGACCAGCAGTCCAACCAGCTCTCTCCTTGATCCTACCTGATTTTCTGCTGCAGGCATGGTGGGCACTGTTGGGGGTTTGGCCAGATTCCTCCAACAATGGTGAAAGCAACAAACAAAATTATATACCTAAAGTACACATGTTTCTTTACATACAACAATTGCTTGAACTTAATAGAACAATTTGACAATGTAATAGAAATTACATTTAAAATATCATGCAAATATAATGTATGAACTACCTATATGAATATGTAAATATATACACCTCAGTACATAAAGCTGAGATCCACCTGAAGTACATCTGCCTGTTGTCAAAAGCATCAGTCCACTCCTTGGCAGTATAGTTCCAACATTATTTCAGTCTCTGGGTCTTTACTGCAACGCTCAAGAAAAACTCCATTAATTTTCTTTTTTTTAATATCCTGTCCTGTTATAAATCAGGATGACAAATTTTAAAGCTTCTACATATCAAAAAGCTCAGTGTCTTTCTAATTAAATTCAGAGTAATTTAACTGCTTGGCACAGTTTTCAAACTATGTTTTTAATCTGGCTTAAACTTTGAAATGTATCCTTCACAACTCAAAAATTAAATTTTCATTCCACCAATGTGCTGGTTTTTTTTATCAACAGAAAATATCATAGCTGAGCGCTGGCTAAAGTCAACACCCTGCCTAGCCATGGCAAGGTAGATAATTTAGGCAAAAGCTCTGGGATCAACACCATCTTCGTAAGGAAAACAGGTATTTTAAGGATTGGTAGTTGTGTGCCTCATATACAATCTGCTGGGAGCAGCACACTGTATAATATCTCACATTCCTCAGAAAGTCCTTAAGTGGTGCAGGCATTATGGACATAGCAGTGCTCTCACTGCCTTCACCTCCTCCTGGCAGATGATGGCTGTTAATCCCTAAATTTCCATATCCTTAATGTTTGTTGTAGCAGATTATTTAATTCTCCTAATCAAGCCCTTTCATTGGTGCTTCTTTGCTGTATTTTAAGAACTGGGAAAAGCTGTTAAATGATCTTCTACCCTCTTTCTCATAAAAGTTTGAGCTGGTCACTTTAAAATTTGATTGCAACCACTTCTGCTATTAAGCTTAACCAGGGGTTTATTCTGCAAGGTTGCTTGGCATTTGCTGTAGGAGAGATTCTGAGCTGTGTTCATCTCCCCTCCAGTGTGACCACTGTATTTTGAAGATGTAGTTTTTATTTGATCAAATCCTAGTTGTCAAAGTTCTAATGCAACAATACAACAATATGCAGTGTGATCTGTAAAAATGACCTTCTCTTTGTTTTATTTTCTTATCAGGTCTCTGACTCTTGATTGTTTCTTAATGCTTGCATAATATTTAGTGTACCTTACAGCCTAATACTTCAGCATAATACTTCAAACGTAGCTTTTACCTAGGAAAAAAATAAAATACCTGTTAAAAAAAACAATCTAAAAAAAAAATCAATTTTTACCTATTAAAAAAACCCAATCAGTCTTGCCTCAGAAAGAAAGAACCTGTCTAGCAACAAATACTCAGTAGCATTTAAAAGCATCTCTTAAATGGTGTTTCCTGGAATGGTCAGTTGGGTGACTTACGAAATGGAAGTTTCATCAATTCTTTTATTTTAAATATTTCAAATTTTATTTTGTTTATTCAGACAGTTTAAGTACCCATATTACATGCTTGAAACAGAAATATGATACAATTCTTCAACATTTTCTTTAGAATCACCAGAAAAGGACTGAGAAAAATCTCATGAAACAGGACCACTGGAGGGAACTGATTTTCAGAGCTCCTGAAGAGGTGCTCATCATGTTGAGCAGATGCTATATCTCATGTCTGTAACTATAGAGTCAGAACTGTTTTAAGTGTAGCAATTTGGGGTTTTTTTAGTGATTTCACCAACATTTTACTTATTCTATGATTGCAACATGACTTCAACTACTCTCAGATCTGCATTCCTGAGTACTTTGAATCCTTTCTCCAGTCTCTTCTCACGATGAGTAACCATTCATGCCTTTGAATAATTTCTTCTAGGATTTTGAAATATCTGTATCTAAAGGTTAAAGTCTCACAACATGAACATACAATAAATCTCCAGGGTTTCTGTGGTATTTTTGGTCCATACACAGTTTACCACAGTAGTTTTCAGAGTAGTCTTCCAAGAGAAGCAGTTGTATGCCGTGTTAAAAGGCTAATAAAAGCAGCCACATTCACCCTTGCAGTGCAGCTGATCCATGCCCAGCTCAAAAGGGCCTACTGTGTTATGAGCATTAATTCTTGGTGATATTAAAACGAATCCAATGCAGCTGGAAGCCCAGAAAAACGAGATGATGAAATAGCAATCAGCATGGCAATAATGAGTATTACAACGTTTGTAGGAATTTATACCCTGTTTTTACATTATTATTTACTTTACTTTGAAACAACATGTAAATTATATGACATCATCATGTGAATTACACAAACATGAGATCTAAGTGTCCATTTTTCACTTTTTTTTTTTTTTTTTTCCATTTTGGGCTCAGAAATCAAAGGTGCCTCTCAGATGATTTAATATGAGACACTATGTGCAAAAGATCAGCCAAAATTACTGTACTTGTGCACATCTCGGTAGTGACAGAAAAGAGACTATTCTATGTTCAAGTAATAAAGAAACATCTTATAATGTGAATCACTGGTCTAAAATGCTCTGAGAAAAAAGAGATTACAGTACTGTCAGAGACTGGAAATATTGCCAGTATTCCCCCTCTGTGTTCCACGGCTCATGTTTCCCGTGCTCTTGATCTGGATCCTCAGAAGTATCAGGCTAAGGAGGAAACACAGAATTGAAGGTGACATGAAGCTTGGGCTGTGTGAATTTGGGCTTGCATCCCTTGAATTTGGAAGTCAGAGAGCACAGCATCACGGAGCTGTGTGCTGGTACCTCAGGATTTGCTCTATGGATAAGATTCACAGTCTCTGCCCTCTTCTTTCATTTAACATTTGTATTATTGCAGAGACTGATGCTTAAATTTAGTTGATAAGCAATGGGAAACAAGGACAACTGGCTGTGAGTCTCATCTGTAAAAACCCATTTATTGATCAAAAGCAGCACCTGCAGACTCGTTGATAAGCCCCAAAGCATAGTTCCTCAGGAAATTCTGAATTCAGATACTGGCTTCCTGACAAAGAGATGTCACAGTAAGAGAAAGGGGTTACTTGGCACTGCCTCCAGTAAAGTGAGGCCACCTGGAAACTAGCCCTAAAAATACAAAAGCAGAATGGGTTGATGGATTGTGAGACAATACTTGAGACAAGACTCTGGTTTTCCTTCTAATATGTCCTGTAGCAGATGATGATTATGGCCAGTAAACAGAAGGGCAAGGATGCAAAGTGAGCTCCGATAATATTGCTGCTCTCCCTTGGAGGGCTCAGACCCACCCAGATTACACTGCTTACATCTAAAATTTCATCAGTCCTCCTACTTTGTGTCCTGTAAGCTGTATACCTATTATCATGCATACAGGAAATGTTTGCATTCCTTTGCTACTTTTGAGACTATTAGCAGTTCCTCTCTTGCTCCTCCAGCTTAAGTGCTACAGAATAATTCTACAGACAATCTAACAGCTCATTCATAGGAATTGACCACTGTAAAGGGAACAGGCTCCTTTAGCCTCTTTCTTCTGAGACAAAATATGCTGCACTCCTCATGACTGGAGAGAAAGACCGTAAGGGCAAAATATTTGCTCTGACTTTCCAGCTAGTTTCTACTCTTCATGGACTGGTTACATCTCTATTCATTTTTTTTTTTTTTTAAATACAGAATCAATTTCTCAAGAAGTCATACATTTAGATGTCATGACATTTTCCTTAGACCATCAACATATCTCCTCAGCCCTGTCCATAACTGTAGGAGGTTATAGAAAGCTAGAACATCTATATGTTTTACTTTATCATTGTGCTGCCAAAGTAACATAACATGTGGACAACTTATTTGCAAATAGATAAATTAACACAAACCTTGTCTTTTCAGCAAGGTAAGTGTCTCGTGGCATCATTATGCCAGAAGTGTTTAAATACTGCACCTAATTTCAGTGTTAGTTAATGTGGTATGAGCACAAGGTTCCTGCAGTAGGGTTTGCTACACGATGTAGAAAACCCTAAAGTATCCCCCAAAATTATATCAGGCCTCTGTCTTCTGAGAAAGGCAAGAAGTGCAAAAATGCTTATGTTACTTCTGCAGGGAGAATTGGAACACAATAATCCTATGAGTGGCTGGGGGAAGGGGAGACCTGAGAGCTACATGGTAGGGTGTGTTTTGGAAAGGAGCTGGAAGCAATTTGGAAAACACTGCCCTTGGCTGTCAGCATAAAACTGACCATAATGGAGTGAGAAAAATTTTGGATTTGGGCTCCCTGGGGCCAAACTAATGCTGCCTGTTTGCACATGTGAATTTAGCCTTCTGCAGTTAAGAGGGTGAACACTTCAGTGAGAGTTTGTGTTAGCATATATTAGTTTGCAAAAGAAGGACAAAAAACACTAAAAGCTCACTGCAACTGTGTACAGGCAGTAATTTTTTATCCAGCTTTATTTGATTTCATCTGATTTGAGTTTCCCTACCCTTACTGTGTGGTTAGTCTGCCCTTAGGAGGATTTGCCCTCAAAATATTCCAAGCACCCATGAAATCCAGCTTACTGTGAGCATAAAAAATGAGTCATGAGGAGCATTTTAGAAATGGAGAGGAGCCAGAATGATTTTTCTGAAATATTTTCTTGATACAGCATGCCAGCAAAACTCACTGAAGCCTGAAAATATATGGAGTTTGTTCATTGTAGTACAAGATAAATAGTGACACACCTAATGTGTTACACTGATGTGATAAAGTAAAAGTGGTTTATAATAAAGAAAAAAAAAATCCTTTTCATCAATCCTTTTTCTCAAGATAATGAGTCATAATAGCATGCTAACTGCTAACAATAGAGTCTTGTGCTTTTGAGGAAAAGGGAATTATTTCTCATTAATTTTATTTACAATTAAACAGCTGTTCCATTTGCTTCTCTTGGGATACATGTACTAAAATTTTCAAAGGTTCAGTGTAATTTTCACTAATTTAGTATGTTTATTGATCAATTGTATTAAAGTGTTCCATGTTTTTCTCTCATTGTTCCTTTCCAACCCTTAGTTATTCTTGTTTAAAATTCTGGGGTATGTGTTTTGTTTTGTGCTTTATAATTGATAGTTAACTGACCTGGTGGTTGTTGACAATAACTCCAAAAAAAAATGAACTAGAAAGAGGCCTAAAATATATTTCTATAAGAACAAGTGAGGAAGGTGTACAAAGCTGAAGACTAGACACCTGTGCCTAAAGCTCAGCCTGCTGTTGTACTGTGTATTGTTTCAACACTTTTTCTACTGCTGGTGCTTTGCTTTACTAGTCTCTGTCTGTTCAGGGATGTCAGTTAATTGTCTGCCTTCCTTTTGGCTTCTTGCAAGTGCTTCTGCCTGTAATATGGAGTCACAGAAGCCATTCCTCCTCTTCCTCTGGCCAAGTGGCACAGAGCAGGACTGTGCAGTGGTAGCAAGCTTCAGGGAGCGCACTAGCTTTGTTCCTCCTTTTTTATGTTTACTTGAAGGAGGATTGGGTGGTCTGGTTGGGTGGTCTTGTTGTCTTCCAGAAACAATATCTGACCTACAGTGAATAGTCCTGTGCTGTTCTAGAAAGGTTTTTTCCTAATGGAAGAGTTGAAAGTTTTGTATTTTTAGGCTAGTTAGATGATCAGTTTTGGCTGCAGAACCTGTCACTTGGTAGAGTTTTATCTCAGTTTTTAGTCAGAAGGTGTTTTAAATATTGTAGCTGCTCTTTGTAATAGATGCCCTACAAAAAGGCCACAAAAATTTGACATTGTTCAAGAATAAGCTTTAATAAGAAGTTAATGAAGGCTTCAATCTTAACAGCATTGTGACACATGAAGTACTACCCAGTTGCCTTAAGACTCTTACTACTGACCATAGAAACAAATTTACAGTAAAATGACCACAAATTGTCCGCTATCTTTTTAAGATTAACTTATGGTTTGTCAGGAAAGTTACATTTACTCTAAACTTGAGTTCTGATTTCCGAAACATCCAAATGTTGATTGACTGGTTTTATTGCAGCATCTGAACAGCAACATACAGATCTAGCTACTGGTCATGATAAGACATCTAAAACCCCTGCTTTTATGCTGTTACAGCTATGAAAGACATTCTGATGCACTCTCGAGGAGTAGATTAAGCATTAATAACAGAAATTCCTTCTCATCTTCTTCTTGTTGACTTTACATGCCAAGGCACTGAGCTTGTCAAATGGCAAACTTACATTGTGTGAAACAGTTCTGGAGCACTCAAGTTTCCTTCCCAAATCACTGTTATTTTCCATTTGGTTTTGGTTATTTTCTTTTCCACCAATTTCCCTCCTATCTCCATGCAGTGCTTCTGATTTATTATTATTAGTGGGGTACTGCACTGTCTCCTATCTGATTGAATAATTCAGGCTTCACTGCGGACAGACATGAGGGGAATGTGTGCAGCCTCTTCTCTCCTCTTATGTGTGCCTGGTGAACCAAGAGGGGCCAGATCAGTTTGGGGGGTTTTGTGTTCCTTGTGCTTAGGAACATGGCTTCCTTGTGTTCTCTGCCCACTTTGTATAGCCGTGAGGTGGTCATTACACAAAGGTGGCCCAAGGCTGGGCAGATAATCTCCTTAAAGAAATGAAAAACATTCTTTTCTAGTGTTCTCCAACAAACCCCCATTTCAACAGCCTGCTAAAACAAGTATCTTTTAACAAACTAATCTTAATTTAAAATTCCCACTTTAAAAATGCCAATCACATTTGAAATATTAAAAATAACAAACAATACTTTTTAATCAAAAGTGCTGTTTGCTAAATTTTGTCTAGGGAAAAATTTACATTGATATACATAAAAGAATAATGATACAAAATTAATAGCAATTCCTAACCATTCCTTTTTAATATCTTTAGTGATGATCTGGATGAGGGGATCAAGGGCACCTCAGTCATTTCGCAGACAACTCCAGGCCAAATGAGATCTTCTGGAGGGTGGGAAGGGCTCTAGATCTGGACAGGATGGATCAATTGTCTGAGGTTCAATAAGGCCAAGCTCAGGGTCCTGTCACAACAACCCCACAAAATGCTACAGGTTTGGAGAAGAGTGGCTGGAGAGATGCTCAGCAGGAAAGGACCTGAGGGTGCTGGTCAATAGCAGCTGAACATGAGCCAGAGTGTGTCCAGGTGGCCAAGAAGTCCAATGGCATCCTGGCCTGTGTCAGCAATGGTGTGTCCAGCAGGACCAGGAGAGTGATTGTCCAGGAGAGTGATTGTCCAGGGGAGCAATTTGGCACTGGTGAGGGCACACCTCAAATCCTGTGCTCAGTTCTGGGCCATGTCACTGTCTGGGAGGGGTCTCCTGATCCTGAGATCCCCACAGCAGGACATGTAGGTGGTTTAGAGTCCGTGTTTCTCCCAGCCCCAGCACCAAGGAAAAATGCAGGAGGCTGTTTTCTCAAGTTTTCCATGGTTGTTTATTGTTTCTTATCTAAGGAATTTTTCTCTGGCTGACAGCAGTCTGTCTAGCTTGTTGTCCATGGCAGAAAAGCCTCGACTTTGGGCTGGGCTTATCTTTTAGACTCTGAACTACGTATCTAATATTTACAATTACTTTCCAATACACTACAATCTTATTATTTTGTCCAGCTTTTTCCCCATCCAGTCAAAGGATGCTAGGTTTGCATTCAACATGGATGACATGAAGAAGAAGAAGGAAGAGGCATACCACGCCCAAAATCCTTCATCTTAGCTTCAAACCCCCTAATATAAACATTTCTAAAAACTCACTTTTTTATCTTCTAACAGTCTAATTTATACTCTACTTATTTTTTGTGGCTTATAATTCTTCCTGCAATGTTGGCAAATTTCTCCAGGGACCCAAGTCCAGCCCCCAGGACCCCCGGGCACCATGCCAGGGCCTCTGAGACCCTGCCAGGGGGATCTAGAAACATTCAGGGAAGCCAGGGGAACACCCTGGACTCCCACATCAGCGCAGAGTCGAGGCTTTTCTGCCATGGATGACAAGCTAGACAGACTGCTGTCAGCCAGAGAAAAATTCCTTAGATAGGAAACAATAAACAACCATGGAAAACTTCAGAGAACAGCCTCCTGCATTTTTCCTTGGCGTTGGGGCTGGGAGAAACACAGATCTAAACCACCTACATGTGCTGCTGTGGGGATCTCAGGATCAGGAGACCCCCTCAGACAGTGACATGGCCCAGAACTGAACACAGGATTCGAGGTGTGCCCTCACCAGTGCCAAATCACTCCCCTGGACAATCACACTCCTGGACAATCACTCCCCTCAAGAATGATATTGAGGTGCTGGAGTGTATTCAGAGGAGGACAGTGAAGCTGGTGAATGGTTTGGAGGACAAACCTTGTAAGGAGCAGCTGAGAGAGCTGAGATTGTTTAGCCTGGAGTAAAGGAGGCTCAGAGGGGATCCTTCCTGCTCTCTACAAGTGCCTGAAAGGAGGCTGCTGTGAGATTGGGTATTGGCTTCTTCTCCCACATAATAAATGATTGGACAAGAGAAAATGACTTCAAGTTGTACCAGGTAAGGTTTAGATTAGATATCAGGAAAGAAATTCTTCACTGAAAGGTTTGCCCAACATTGGAACAGGCTGCCCACAGTGGTGGTAGAGTCACCATTCATAAGGGTATTAAAAAGACATGTAGGTGTGGCACTTGGGAACATGGTTTAATGGGGGACTTGCTAGAGTTACATCAATGGTTAGACTTGATCTCAAAGGTTTTTTTCCAATCTAAATTATTATATAGCTTTATGATTCTATTCTAATGCCACAACTACTAAAAGTAAGAACCATTTTGCATTAATAGAAAGTCCTATTTTTCCTTTGATTTGTACCCATCCATCATTCAGACACCTGGCTCCAGTCACAGATACTTTTCTTCAGTTCAGTAGTTTATTTGTCTAATTGCCTAAAACAGCTGACAAGAGGAAGCTCAATATCGATATGACTGCTATCTCTTTTCCAAGTATCCATGCTTTTCAAATTTCTATTGCCACTGTCTCCTGAGGACTCAAATTTAAAAAAATATTCTTGCCTGAAGAGGGAATTTCATGTACAGTGTTGTGCAAAGCTCCTAGGAAGAGGGAGAAAGGGAGAAAATTCACTAGGTTTTTTGGATGTATCCTTCTTTCAAGAGAAGGTCAGTGCCTTGTCAAGTTAGATAAAAATCTGAATTAGAGATTAATGTTTGGGTCCTAGATACAGGTTTTGACTTGCTGGTAAGAACTGATTTGGTTTGTGAAAATCCTGAGTTTTTAAGAAGAGGGAACTGTAAAAAGATGCAGAGTTTTATCACCACCTACTTGAACACAGTCAGCTGTTTAACAAACCCTGAGTGACAAACTTTTTGAAAGCAGACAGGCTGGGTGTAGTCCATATCAAAAGGAGCACACTAAGCAAGTGTGCCTGTTTTTGGCTTGTGAAGGAAGAGAAAGTTTAGTTTGAGAATAAAACTGTAATGAATACTTCATGCATCTAGTAGACTAACAACTTTATAGGAAAGAACTTGTGAAGGACAAAAAGACCGACAAAAAGACAAAAGGAACTCTGTAAATCTACTGCTATTTCTGGCAAAAAACAATCAGTCTAATATAGAAGATACATTTCTTTCCAACTCTTAATAAAAGGCCTCTAACTACAAATGAAGTCTCTTACTATGAAGGACACTACATTTCATGATTTGAGACTTTAGGGGAAAAAAAGTAATCATCTTAAATTTTTGGCATGCATATACCTGTTTACATCTTTGTGAGAAGCTCACAGTATAAACCTTAGGATAAACATTTTGAGGCCTTCAGGGGCAAAGCTGAAAAAAATTACATCTGTATGGTTTGTGGCTTCCATGTTATATGTGGATGTCAGAATTGGCAGGCTAGAACAAACACTGTTTACATTATTTCAGTGTTTGGAATTGGATTTCAGCGCTTTAGTTTTAAAATACAGGAGAGGGTAAGGGAAGATAGGACAATGTGCTTGGCTTTGCTCCTGTTGTGACAGTACCCAAAGAAGTGTGAGCAAGAGCATAGTCTGCACAGTGCCTCTAAAATCATGTTTATTTTGAGTTTTAGCTGTAGGCTGAAGTCAGCAGTTGCTTATGGCAGTGCCTGCAAGGAAAATGCTAAAGCCACACAACAAGTCACCACTCTGGTATGCATAAATTCATCTTGTTGGTTAAAAATTGCAGTGGCAACTTGAGTGACTGTGGTAATGACTGTTTATGTCAGTAAATTTATCCTGGATGCTGTATTGACTGTCATTCCTGAATACACAGTATCTCCATGATGTGTTCATTTCTGCAAAAACACAGTAGTTTTTTGTACCAATACTGATCAAATTTGTCTTCTGAGACGGCCTGACATACACAAAATGGTGCTAATGACTGTGGCCCAGTAACTAGACATTTCTACTTCCACCCTCCAAGACCATCCCCTAGAAACAGCTGGGTTAATTTCACTCCCTCCTTTTCCTTTGCATAGTAGGAATAGCTGAGCTATTCAGCCATCTGAGTCAGGTATCCAAGGTTTGCTGATACAAGATTTTGATTATGTCCCTGGGAAGCTGATGCAGAAACTGCCAGCAGTATGAGTCTTAGTGTCTTACTTACATGTAATTGACATGAAGGGAAGTTGGTTTGAAATGCCAGGATTTCAGTTAGGTAGTATTTTACCCTCTCTGAGCAAATAATACGTAGCAGATATGGAATTAGGTCCTTGGGTAGCCAACCTGTAGCTGATCTTTTCTACGTGGGCATTATTCTTTACTTTGGTAATGAGTTGGGAATCAAGTAAATATAAATCAAGATGAACAGAATGAAGAAAAATGTCCTTAAAACACATCTGTGGTAGATCACAACCATAGAATGGGTGAGGTTGCAAGGGAGATCATCTAGTCATGTTCAAGCAGGGCCACCTAGACCTTGCTCAGAACCGTGTCCAGCCAGCTTTTTAATATTTCCATGAAGGGTGATTCCAGAACTTCTTCAAGAAAATTGTGACTGTGCTCAATCCTCCTCAGAGGAAAAAAAAATTGGTCCCTGATGTTCAGAGGGAACCTGCTGTGTTTCAATTTCTGCCCCCTGTCTCCAGTCCTGTCACTGGGCACCCCTGAGGAGAGCCTGGCTCCCTTCTCTTTTAACCTTCCCTCCAGGTATTTACATACATTGATGAGATTCCCCTGTGCCTTCTTTACTCTGGGCTGAGCAGCCCCATCTCTCTCAGCTTTTTCTCACACATACAACTCTCCAATCCCTTCATCTCCTCTGCAGACCTTCTCTGGACTCTCTCCCATACGTCCACATGTCTTTTGTTCTAGAGAATCCACAGTTGGACGCAGCACTCTGTGTGTGGCCTCACCGTGCTGAGCAGAGGGGAAGGATCACTTTCCTGGATCTACAGGAAATATTATGCCTAATGCAGCCCACAATACCACTAGCATTCTTTGTGGACAGGGCACATTTCTGGATCATGTTCAACCTGTGTCCAGTGGGGCCCCTAGGTAATTTTCTTAAAGCATCTTTCCAACTTGGCACCCCTCAGCGTATATTGGTGCCTAGGATTGCTCCTTCTGGTGCAGGACTTTGCACTTCTGTGTGTTGGACTTCATGAGGTTCTTGTCAGCACCTTTGTCCAGCCTGTTCAGATCCTCCTGGATGGCAGCAAAATCCTCCAGTGGTTGGGAGGAGTGCTGAGGATATACTCCGCCCCATCATCCAGAAATAGAACATTTTTTTTCTGAAGAAATCCCACCCTATAACTTACCCTGAGAAGAACCCAAGCAATGGTAGAAATCAATGTGGGTGTTAATGCATTAGTTCTTGGGGAGAAAATTGTAGCTCAAAATTAGTTAGAGCATCTCAAAGATCTTGTTAGACCCTTGGATGAAGGTACCTTGGATGAAAGGACTAGCTAACTTCTCATTTATTTCATACTGATTTTTCCTTTTCAATTCCATGCTTACACCTTTTTCTTTAAAGAGGCAAAGCTAGAAACCCTCACTCTTTTTTCTTATAAACTAAAACAGTGAAAGGAACTCATCCCCAATGACTAATTATCTCTGTAATTTTCACTGGAAAAAATGTGGCTGAAATGTTGATAGTTCTAATGATCTAGAGCAAAGCAAGAGAGTTTCACACTCCAGTTCTTTCACTGGGTCTGGATTGCATAAACAAGTCATTAAATAGGAGTAATATGCAAAGGTGAAGGGAACCTGACTTCCAGGTTTGCCCAAATTTTGATAAGTGAAAGAAACTAGGTTTACCAGCCCAGATTAAATAAATTCTGCTATTTTGGGGCATGGTGTCTGCCTGGCTTTATTTTCAACTTAATTAGATTGAACTTTATTGAAAACAATCATGTGGAAAATCTTTTTCAGGCCATTGAAAATAAATGAGAACTAGTTAAATCATATTCAAAGAGAAAAGTGGTTGGGTCCATTTGAGATTCTGGGCAGATTCTTAAGTGTACTGCAGACTGTCTCTCCTTCTTAACACAGGCATGTGAGCCCAGGCTTGTCTTGTGGTTTTATAATGAGTCAGTGTTGCAGGATTGAAATTCTCTGATTCTTGTGTTGTTTGTTTGCTTGCTTTGAATTTAATAATATCTGAAACCATTTTTTTGGTAGGAATTAGGCTTGATTAATGTAGGACCAAGAAAACAAACAGAGAAAACTGAACCCAGTAAATGGTTCTAATTGAGTTATGAAAGTGCATGGTGGAAATAAACAAATATACTATTTCTAAAAAATTTATAAATTTTTTTTTTAACTCAGCAGAAGTTAGGAAATCAGTTATTCCTACCTTAAGACAATACTTCTTTGGAAGCTCCCTGGAATTATTTCCTGGCATTTCTCCTAACTTTTCCTTTTGGGAATGTAACCTCTCATTCTAACTGTCTGCTAAGGAGGGGAACACACAAGAAGCACACTAGTTAAAAATCAGGCAATTACTTTATAACTCTGGGCTTTATTTTTTCCCAGTTGCTCTCTGCATTAAATTAATAACTGAATTCACTAGATCTATATTTCATACTTTTCTCTTTACTGTCTAAACCACTGAGAAATAACAGACTACATTTTCCTGTGGACATAGCTGAAATGCCCTTAGCAAGGAGTTTTGCTGTAAATGAGGCCAAGTTAGAATTGCTGTGTGGGCAGGCAATGCGTAACAGTTTTAAAAGTGGCTCAGAAGTCAGAAATTTCATAAAAGGGACATCTAGCCAATGGAAATTCTCTTGCCCTAGCTGTACACTTGAGTAAAATTGTTGCCTAATCACTGTGCAAATTTTTCTGCAGGTCTTTGCCAAAATACTCCTACATCTCAATTTGTATGTGTGTTCCCTGTCAATGCTAGGGCTTACTAGCTACCATATAAAGCTTGTGTGTAAATGAATGCACATTGGGACCCTCAGGAAAAATACACTTAATTTTTTGTCAAAATACTTTCAATTTGGAGCATTTCTACACATGCTTTTATCAGAAACAATTTCAGATGTGACGATTCAATTTTTTACATGAATAACAATGCCTTCCTTCTTGCTTTCTTCTCCTGTCTACTCTCCACACGCCCCCAGAAACCCTACTCTGCCAAAATCCAAACATGATCAGAGTCCTGATCTAGACTGAGGAGAAAAAAATGGTTGAAGAGAAGAGAGTAAAGGCAGAAAAATTTTTAAGAAGAAATGAATGCTATTTTGGATTCGTTTTACCCTTCTGCTATGATTACTCCTGTCAAAAAAAAAAAAAAAAAAAGACAATGAAAGACTGAATCTATTTTTTTTCAAGTGTTCTTTAAACAAGTCCATTTTTATAGCTAATGTAGATCAAGTGCATTTAATTCTATTATTTCTAATAATAATTTCCTTTTTTACCTGGTGCTTAGTGGTTAAAGGACAAAGGTATAATAACTTATTGGCAGAATGTGTTTATTTTTTGTCTGGACCAAAAAACCTTTTAAGACATTCACTTTATACCTGAAAACCCATAGATGAACTAAATAGTGTAACTGTGCTAATTAAATTTCTCATAAATGCATAAGGGCTTTGGGATGTGCCAAGTCTCAGTATTCCTGAATATGGGAAAGTATGAATACTTGGAAGTTCTCTGTCATGAAGTATTTTTAAAATTATGGCAGTGAACAGTATAATAAAGCATTTCTGGTTTATGGCACTTAATGTGTTGCAAAACTTCAAGGATTTAGCTTGCTACATAATATTTATGAACATTCTTTGTAATAAAAGAAACAAAACTCTTTGGTGAGGAAAAAAAATTGCACCAGAGGGAATAGGAGTATTGTTTGTACTTCTGTTACTGTAAACTCAAGAAAGCACTGGGACAGCCAGCAGGAGTCCTTGCAGGGAATTCTTCCCAGTGAAAGTTTTGCAGATCAGATTTTGTTTCAACTTTTTCATACTGTGATCTATGTATCACTACTTTCCTCTGGAGCTGATTGAGGAGGACACTCCTCTTGGCTCTTGTGAGGCATGTATGTGAGGTAGTGGCATAAGCAGAACTGCCTGGCACCCTTCAGGCTCTACTCCCCCACTCCTGAATTATCTTTCATTGTTTAAGTGAGGCAAGGAGCTTGTTTTTATTTCTGTCTGGGGGAACTTAATTTCCCGGGTGCATATTAAGCTGAACAGCCTTTGTGTGGGGGAGGGGGAGAGAGATATTTCTTGTGGCTGTGCACCTCCGGTAATTCATCTTTGCTTTAAAATCGCCGCTGGGCACTTCAGTAAATCAGTTTTTCTTGGGGAGTGCTTAGCAACTGAACAGTATTGCCACAGCTTCTGCACAAATAGGGTTCAGGGCCTATATTTTGACTATTAACCAAAATTATATAATCTCATGCAATAAAACACAATACAAAAGTATGTCACATGATACTGTTGAATAAAATTGCAGAATTTGTCTTTCCTGTTCCCTTTTGCTTTTTGCATGTTTGCTACCATGAACATAATAATTTTTCTTCCCTTTTCAGGATAAATTTTCAGTTCTTTACAAGGCCCTAGTTCCTAAGATGTTTGTATTTTTTCCTTCTTAAAATACTGTATTAGAGATGTTGTTTTTACATGTATGTGAATAACACACAGAATAATAATAACAACTCTATTCTTTTCCTACACAGCACACTTTCTAAGCAGTTGCTGTAATTTTAAAGCACTTGGGACATATATATGTCCATAGATTTTTACTTAGTCAAGCTAAAATTGTATTCTAGGTTTCCTGTTGAAAATTGTATTAGATTTTTGCAGGTTAAAGACTTAGTCATTTAAAGCTTCAAAATGCTCAAAAGCATTGCTAAATCTTCTTGAAGCCTTATGAAAGAATATGATGACGTGATTTCTAAAGCACTTTTTTTGGTCAAAGTGTTCTTGTTGGGATTTATGGAAAATACTAGGGAAGATAAATACTGTCTGAAAAGTAATAATCTATAATATTAGGCTGATTCATGAAGCACAAGAAACCCCAAGGAAATCTGAGAACTTGCTGTATATGCTGTGTAAATACACTTCATTTTAGAGAGCCATTCTGGTTTTTTTTACAGTGGTAATTCTTTCAGGAATTTTGGCCTACACTATTGATGTATACATATGATTACCTCTGCTGTCTGAGGCAATAAAGTCATTAAAAGAAAAAAAAAGAAAAAGTTGAAAGAAA
>JAOTQZ010001283.1:75985214-76024715 GCA_026546895.1 Pogonocichla stellata | reverse complement strand
TTTCTCTGTAAATCTCATTACCTTGTCTGCCAAAGAATAATTTCCTATCATCATCCTCCTGGTTTCCTACTAGAGCTGTAGAAAGCCTGCCTACTGTGACATCTATTTTTCAACACCTACAACCAAGTTGCTTATTATGAAGCAACAAAAGTGTTGACTTTGAAATTCAGGATCAAAAGGCCCACTAGTTTATATTTTCTATATATTAGTGAATCCATAAAACTGATAGAAATCCTCCGTTAAATACCTAATTTTAATTCCCCATTCCAGACTTTTCTGGGAAAATGTGTGTCAGCATTTTTGCGCTTGAGTTAAAAGCAGCTACCCCTGGCATCATATTGTGTAGATAAAAGTATTTGTAGGCATAATTAGAATAATTGGATGAGCTGTCTTCTCATAGAAAGGAAAAATCTCTGTTTCTGCTTCAGGTTTTTAGATAAATTTGGTTTTAGATAGAAGCCAATTGCAGCGAAATAGATTAGCATTATCATGTGGACTTTTACATTTCTCTATACTTGTTGGGAGGAGGATAGATTTTGCTTTGTTATTGATTAATTTTTTAGGCTAGGTATTAAAATATATTGGAGGGAAAAACTTATGGAGATAGTATATTTGCTTTCCAAGATTAATGTGTCCCAGACATAATTTGTGAATCCTTTTAGTAGTGGTCCCTGACATTCTTCTGCGTAGGAAGTTATCTGGTCAAAGTAGAAACTGACCCCATGATTCTCCCCATAAATGCATATGACAGAAGAGACGTTAATTGATTAAAACAGGAGAAGAGGACAACTTTACAACAAATGGTTTTATAACTTTTGGAGTTATTAGATGTGAAAGCTTGAACTTCAGTGAGCTCTTGGAATGTCTCAGTGAATATTACAAGCTCCATTTGAAGTCTTGCAGAAGTTACAAGGAAGGCAAATGTGTCTGTGGATTTTTCCTGTCTGAGAACAATAATAAAAAACAATGTCATGATTACAAGCACTTACAGCACAAAATAAAACTTTAACCCATTTCATTTTTCTTAACTGAAATAGCTGGGTTATACTTGAAACTGCATAAGTGCAGAATTGTTGTGAGATAGGAAATGAGTCCTTGGGTATTTAAGCACTGTCAGGAGAAGCACAGACTCCTGTATCAGTAAAAAGTAACATATTCAATATATTCCCCTAAATTCCCATGTCCAATAACAAGTGCTGTCCCTCAGACATCTGTACTGGTATTCTTCAATGTCTTTATTAGTGACATAGTGGGACTGAGTGCACCCTCCCCAGGTTTGCACACGGCTGAGTGGTACAGATGATACATCTGAGGGATGGGATGCTATCCAGAAGGACCTTGACAGGCATGAGGAGTGGCCCCATGTGTGCCTTACAAAGTTCAACAAAACTGAGTGCAAAGTCCTGCATTTGAATTGAGGCAATCACTTGTACTACTAGGGCCATTACAGACTGGATTTAGAGCAGCTTTGCAGAGGATTCACGGGTACCGCTGGATGAAACTCCAAATGTGACCCGACAGTGTGGGTCAGAAATCCAATCATATTCTGTGCTACATGAAAGGAGGAGTAACCAGCAGGCCAAGGGAGTTGATTCTTCCCCTCTGCCATTGTGAGACCTCACCTGGAGTACTAAGTCCAGTTATGGGGCCTCCAGCACAGGAAAGAGAAGGATACATTGAATTGTGTACAAAGACGGGCCACAAAAATATTTTGAGGGCTGGAACACCTTCCCTGTCAGGAAAATCTGAGAGCTGTGATTATTCAGGCTGGAGAAAAGAAAGCTCTGAGGACACCTTATTATATGACCTCTCAGTTTTTAAAATGGACTTGGAAAAGTATGGAAAGGATTTTCATCAGGACCAGTAATCCTGTGACAAGGAGCAACACTTTTATGCTGACAGAGTGTAGAGTTTGGATCAGGTGTGGGTAAGAGATTCTTTATTATGGAAGTGGTGAGACGCTGGAACAGGCTGCCCAGAGACATCTGGATGCTCCTTCCCCGGAAGTGTTCAAGGCCAGAATGGTTGAGGCTTTGAGCCACCTGATCTAGTGGAACCTGATCTACTCACCCATGGCTGGGGTGGGGGGGGGGAGTTGACTAAATGACCTGTGATTCTAAGAGTCTATCACAAACGTCAATGGAAATTGTGGAGTTATTCAAACTGTCCCATCTACATCAGGGACAAATGTATCCCCTGGGAGGAAGAATGAATTCTAGATTTTATTTTAGTTTCCAGTTAATCAGAGTTCTCCTCAAAGTCAAGTTAAGAATTCATGGGGATTATTTTGCTTTCTGGGAAGTTTCTGTCATCTGCTTTCCCATAGTTCAAATCAACCTTAGGGTTGCCTAAAAGCTTTATTGTTCAAAGCTTTAAAAAACTTGATCTGACCTTTCTGAAACAGCAGAACTTTTTTTGTTAGGCTTTTACTGATTCTTAGGATTATTAGATAAAAAATATTGATCTTTAATGAAAATTTCTCTGGGTAGTTTTAAACATGAAGCAGAAATTGGAAGATATTAACAATATGCTTTTGTGCTGAATCACTGAGTCTCATAATGAAATTTTACCCATTTTTCCATAAACTAAAGGGTTTTGTCTCTACTTGTGCTCTCTCCTAGTTTATAGTTAAGAAATTTCTAACATTTGGTGGAAAGCTAATATGAATTGCAAGTAACTTCTGTAAGAAATATGAAATATGAGTGTATGCAAAAGAAGTTCGGAACAACATTCAGTCATTAATTTCTGTGAATATAACTTGCAGCTTTGCAAGCTGCAGATTCTGAGATTTTCTTCTAGTATTGAAGAAGTCTTGTTTATTGGCTAAATGTGTCAGTTTCAGACCACTATGAAGAGTTCATCTCACCTTTTCTCTCCCTCTCAGAAGTTGCTGCTGGAAATATAATTTTTATTGTTCAGCCTCTCAGCTTTAGATTAGAACTCAGACATTTCATGCTAGAAATTGAAAATTTTAACTGTGCTCCTATGTCCCATTAAAAGCATTTGTTATTACATCTCATAAATCTGTAACTTCATGACTTTTGAGACATTCATGATTTAAGTATTCACTTCCCCTGTTTATTTATACTGGTTTTACATAATGTGCTAGAGGCCAGAGACACAAGGATCTCAACTACTAAATTGTATATTCTGTTTTCATATTTGGTAGAAATTGGACACAAACTATACTGGTTGATGCCAACCAATTCCATCTGGTTTGGAAGAATCTCCAGAATTACGTGTGATATTAATCTTCTAGCTACCTCACCTGTGTTTGAAAAGGTTTACTCTGTTATTCTGAGGATTAAAACTAGATTAACTCTACTGATTTTCATCAGCTAAAGCTTGAATCAGCATATGGCCTGAGGCTTAGGAGCACTCGAGTCTCTAGATTTGGTAGGGATCAGTTATTCTCCATCAAAGAAAAGAAGTGTCATTGTGAATTGTGTACAATTTTTCTTTAGCAACAAATGTCTCTCAAGATTATTTCTATGTCTCCTGTAATCACTCTTATTTTTAACTAATTTTCATCCAATGATGAGAAGGAGGAAGTTTATTTCTTTGTGGAACCACTCTCACTGTATTTCTTAATTTTTCTGGCTTTAGAAGTGCAGTGTATTTGCCTTTCTGCTTAATGGCTAATACACAACTTCAAAGATCTTTCCACGGTTAATCAGCTGTAGGGAGCTGCCTTTCACTATGCTCACTTAGCACTCTGGTCTGATTTCATCTGGTATTCCCACTGTGGGGCAGATGGCAGAAGAGGCTGATTTCTGTGCTACTCAGGCATGGTGTCTTCAGATCCCTGCGTCAGAACTGCATTATGTAGAGGGAAGCAATTTTTTGGCTGCTCACTCAAGAGAACTCCCGTGAGTGATGAGACATGTAAGCCTTCAGGCTCAAACCACAGAACTGTTTTGTTTTCCTTGTCTCTGCTCCCTTCCTCTTCTTTCCCTCTATTTCCAGTTTCTGATGAATTAGGATATAAGCTTATTAATTCCGTTCTAAAACACTGCTGAATGTGAAATAATATCGACTTAGTGATTTCATTCTGTTTCAACAATTGGAACAAAGCAGAATATGCTATTATGTAATACAAATCTTAGTATATTATAATTGGCAAATGTTGACATAAAGCTTACTGTGTTAAAACAAGATACATAGGCTGCAATCAATCTCCTTTTTAGCTTTCATGAAACCTTAATGTCTGTGTTTCACACAAAGCTGTAACTATGATTCCAATGTAAAAATAAATCCTTAATAAGACTTATGTTATTAATATTATTCTGCTTAGCCTTTTTTGCCTGTATAATGCCAATGTAATAGAGAACACAGTTTGTTCTCATTTCCTCTAATATTCTTTCTATTCTATAAACATCAGGGCCAAAGCAGGCCACAACAAAAGGACTTCTAGATTTCCAGATAAATTTCCACTATACAATTCAAAACTTTAAAGGTCTGAAATGGTTCATTTAACTCATTTGCATTGAATTTTAAGTCTGTATGTTATTCCCCGAACTTCAGTTTTAAAATCTAGTGTAATATAATAGCTTAATTAAAGTACTGTAAAATAGTGAAGTTCTTCACGCATTTCTTAAAGGACTGTGCACTCTGAAGTTTGACTTAGTTACGACTATGTGTCAGTTTTGCCTTTACTATTTACAGACTGTTGATGATAAAGACAACAAAAGACTTCTTATTTTCTGAGTCAAAAAGAAGATCTTAGATCCCTAGGCACTCAGTATGTAATCCTTCTAAGGCGGGGAAAGGTGTTAAATTCCAACCCTTCTTTCAGCTGAGTCATTTTGTCATTGATGTGCTACTAACAGAGTTGCATCCAGTTCAACTGCAAGCACAGTAGTTCAGCATGTAGTTTGGTGTGAAGGTTGTAACCCCATTCCAGAATGCTTCTGCCCCAGGTCTTTTGAATGCATATTTTTTCCTGCTATAACTGCCTCACTGTCCTTCAAGTCATCTTCTCAAGGAGCTTACGGTTTTGAGCTTTAGGGATCTAAAAAAGCCTGCCAAAACTCCTGCAAAACTACATAACTTGCCATGGTTTGATTTGCTTCACTGTAGGAAGTGCAGGAAAGAGATCTAAATTCCTAATTCCAGAGCAGTATTTTTTGTGGATTCTGAGTTGCCTAGTAGCTCTTGATGAACTGAAGGAGGTGAGGAAGCAAGAATGAAACTAGTAGAACCCTTCCTGCATTTTAGAAAGTGTTTGCACTGATTGTAATCACAAGGGAATCTGTAGAAATAAATAGATGAGAAGTGAGTCTGTAGAAATCAATAGATGATTCCAGTTCTCTTTCTGACTCTCCCCTTTTTTGTTCATTTTTCACAACCTTCATGGAATATAATCAAAGTTCAGATAATTTGCTTTCGTGAAAGTTCATACATAGAAATTTGGCCTTTATTTCTTTGTCTTCTTTATACATCATCATGGAGAGAACAGATCTGGTGGTGTCAGGGTATGAGAGAATTTTGTGTGCTGACGGCACGTACAGCTAGAGGGAAGAGGAATCATGGTTTGTAGAATACAGAGCTTTGTCATGGCTGGGTGAGGTTTCAAAGGGACCTACACAGAGAGTTGAATATTTTTTAAGTCCAAATTCATGTCAGTGAAAATTCTGCCAAACAATATACTGTCCCAAATTTGATCATTTTTTTAAATGTTCATTCTTACCTTGAGAATTCAGGAGAAATCGAAGGTCTCCATTGTAATAGGAGCTGTTATAACTCAGTTTCTGCTCTTTGGATGGTCTCCAGCAAGAAAAGTAACAAAACAAGTAAAGTGGAATTGAAATAATTCACCAGGATTTATGGGGCTTGATTAAGAAACTAGCTTTCACACTTCATAATTTGGATTTCTGATTACATTGTTGTCAAAACCATAATCTTGTATCAGAAAGTCACATCTATGACATGTAATACCTAGTGAAATTACGAAAACCTAATGCAAAGTGGAAGTGGAAGGTGATAATATGAACAAACGTGCATTATCCAGTCTGCAAGTATTCAAACAGTATTCAAAAGTATTTCATTTATTAAACTATATATATTTAATGATTTTTAATATAGTTGATTAGCTTATTTGTAACAAACACAGATGTCTGCCTTTACATGACATTTGTTTTTGGCCATAAACTCTTTATTGAAGGGACTTGATAGTTTTGAGTTGAATTCTGGAAAGGAAGCCATGAGTGAGACATTTGTCATTGAAAGCCCACAGAAATTTTGTGTACAGAAAGCAAAAGCATAGTATGTATGTGTTTCAAGAGTATAAACATAATGGAGATGGCTTGTAATTCACATCAACTTTTGAGCTAAGGGCAGAAGTTACATAAGAGCAAGTTAAGTGGTATTTTTATCTGAAAGGAATTATTACAAATCCCTCTTAGGCATTTTCAAGGCAAAAAAAAAGCCAAAACAAAAAAACTACAAAAACAAACAAACAAACAAAACAACAAAAAACCAAAAAAACCTCAAACCATCCAAACAAACAAAAAAACACGCAACAACTTGGATTTTTTTTCAAATTAAGATTAAAAATTGAAATTCAAAAAATGAAATTCTCGTAGTTTTATAAGTAATCTAAAATTAAATTAAGATATTAACATTAATTAAATTACGGGACAGGAGGTATTTTTTCTGATTTTGATGTGCAGCATCATTGTGCTGCTAGTTTTGTGTATGCTTATGCTTTACACTCATATGGTGTGATTTGAAAATAAACATCAAAGCTATAAAAGATTAGATGGCTTGTGGCTCATATAAGGAAGTCATAGAGTTAGAATGAGAATACAAACCACAAGCCTCCCTCTAATTCCCCCCCTCAAAAAAACCCAAACCCTAAGCTTTCATCCTGAACATATGAAATATCCTTAGAGATTACAGTTTGAACATTTCCAATTAGACTTTTTGATGTTCAGGTGGTGTGAGTTGTGAAAGTTTTCTTATCTTGCATCTCAGATAATGGGGCAAGTGAGCATTGTGGGAAGATTAGAAGCAGGTTACTGTTCAGTTTGGTTATTTCTTAATTTGGCTTACCAGGAAGCAGTTTGAACCATGTGCCACAAAAAATGTCTCAGTCAAGCCTGCAGCAGAACCTCGAGTGCTGTTCATTGGCGGTGTATTAAGAAATATATTCTTGATATGCCCAGGAAACTTGAAGCAACTGAGCAAAATTTATATATAATATGTCATTATAAATTTGATGGACATGTCTGGAGATGCAGATCTGAAACAACTTTAAAAAATTGAGATTTTCCTACTGGGTTTGGACTCTAACATGGTTCAATGGCCAGGGAAAAGCACTGCTCATTGGCATGTGGAGTCTCATAAATTCCATTGTCTTTATTGGCAAAATACTTGAGACTTTCCAATATTGCATTAAAAATGTGACTAATATATTTTATGTATATGTTTCCCAGGAGAGGAAATGATGCAGTATGTGTGCAGTGTTATTTTAATTTTAGTAGTAGAGCTCACTGATTTTTTTCCAAAAGCCAGATGGGTCTACCCAGAGTAAAAATATTGACAGAAGAGATAAAATTTTCAGGCAAGGTATTATGAAAATGTGATTCCTTTTAAAATATCCTTATTCCACTGAAAAATTCTAGATGAGGTATCATGTAACTATTTGTCTAATGTATGGTTACAGTGAAGAATATCACAAAAATATAGAAAAAGCAGGCTCTCCAGATTTTGACTATTTTAATTTATTCCCTTATCATGAGATATAAATTATCTTAAAATTTTACTTTAGATATTTTAATTTTTAGCAAGTATTTTTAGAGCAAAGAGTAGGTCTTCAAGCATAATTTAAACTAAAAATAAAAATATGTTTAGTTTCTTAGACAAACTAGTGTGGTAAGATACAAACTGTGTAACTACTTGGGTTTAATAATCTGTAATGAAATCCCATAGCGGTGGAAATTCTTAAAGAAATCTAACTATTTTAAAATCAGTGCTCCAGTACTTTGAAACTAGCAGGTCTTTAACATTTCTTATCACTTTCTAACAAATGCTCCTGAGGTGTTTTAATGACATGGATTAAGTGGCTATCCAAGAAGAACAGAATTTCTTTAAAAGCTAGTACTGTTTATATATTTTTCCAAAGTAAAAGGGACGTAAATTGCAGATCACGTTAAAAATGGGGTTGCTATTCAATTCATTGGAGTTTAGTCCAATATTTCATGGTTTCTTTATTCTTTTGTTTGCTGTGCATGAAGTGAGGTAGCTTGAGTATGCAGCATCTTGGAGCGGCAGCATTCAGCTGGAGAGGCTAAAGCTAGTTGTCTTGACATAGAAGATTCTGAATTTTGTTTATGATTTTAAAAAGAAGGAATATAACCCAAATTTTCTTTCCCTAGATATGACTCTGCATCACTAACCATGAGAAGTGTATGACTGCTGAAAGACAGGTGACTGGCAGTGTTGTTACTATTTTGTTTATCCAAACCCAGGGATTCTTGAAAAACATGTAACAGACGTGGTACTCAGTTATATCTGTGACTAAAAAAAAAGAGTGCAATGAGGTGTTTTGACATATATTGGCAAAGACTTCCACAATATAATTTATCACCAAGAGCTCTCATGGAAGATAAAACATAGATGTTTTTTATCTCTTTTTCCAGAGTATTTTGTGGCCAGCTGATGAACACCTTTTAATAAAGAACTAAATGCAACAACTTGAGGTTTTTAAGTCTTCCTGGCAACTTTCAGGAAATGTTAACAGCAAAGAGGAGATCTATGAAACTTTCTTAGTGATGATTAATATTCACTTTCTCCACTGTTTAGAAATCCCATAATGTCAGTAGAGGTAAGGAAGAAACAACATTTAAAAGACACACTACCATTACGCTTGATGTCACCTCTTTCCCAGACTTTTGAAACTGTCAAACTTTAATTGGCTGTGCTGAGGTTACATGGGAAGTGTTTGCTTCCCTACGAAATAATATCAACCATTTGTTCATTAGCACATTGTGATGGATCAAGGGTGGGTATTCTATTCTTTGGAAAATCCACAAAGCATGATTTAGAACCTCCACTCAGTACATGTTTTTCTCTTGCAGTGCAGTATTAGACTTTATACCTTGCTCTTTAAATTTCAGCAAAGCAAATTTGTCTTCATCTTCATCCTTTCTATTTGGATAGATAGAGAGATACATTTAGCTGGGTATGTATTTTTCAAGGAGAAATTTCTGAAGAGTTCATGTTGGAAAAAAAAACCCAACACATAGTCCAGAAATAGGAAATTTTCTAAATTGCTGATCTCTCTTCAGAAAAATCACATAAAGACATTCAAATCGTGAGGGTTGCATTGACTGTATTTAAAACCTTGTGCAATCTTCAATTTCTTATTTTCAATAAACATGTTTAAAAGACAGGTAAATTGTGAAAATTATCCAGTATGGATTAAAAATTTGCTTATGAAATAGTATAAGAAAAATATATTTTAAAAATATGATGAGATTGTTGTTGATCTATATCAGACAACTGCTTTACTTCCTAGGTATCAGCTTGAATGATCTTCTTATAGCTGATTTTAGAAATTTTTGAGTCATTGAAACAACAGGAAATGGACATTTTTCACAAAAGAGTGTGAAATATATTGACAAACATGCTTTTAATTTGCATGGTAATGCTTGTGTCATATGACACTATATTGTATTCTGTGTGTGAATGAGAATGTGAAGGCTGAAGCTAACTTCTTCAAAATCTCTGGATGTATTTGTGCTTTAAAAAAACTATTGTCAAAACCAAGATCCAATCTTCAGAAACTCAAACACCTTTAATTTAAGAACTCAATTTTTTACTGTATTTAGTTAATTATAATCAACTGTACATAGCTAACAAGCTTGGAATTGTATGCACAAAAGAAAAATTAAGAATTTTAATGAAGTTTGTTCTACAAAAGAATAGAACTACTCATAAATGGTTGTCAAAATGTTTTAAAGTGATCAATTTAAAAGAAAGAAGCATCAGCAAAATTAGAATTCTTTTTCTCTCTCCTCCTACTCATTTTCATTCTTTTGTTATTTCTTTTAGTAGTGTCTTTAGTGCAAGTGCCTTGACTTTCTGAGGTATTGAAAATCTCCAGTTAACTAAAAAAGAAGACTTAACTCCACTGTTTCATATCGTTGTGATGATGACAGTGTTTAGTGTGGTTTGAAATGACATCAAAAATAAGAAACTAAGAGGAATCAATGACCAAAGGCAGGTAATATTCCACAGATAATGTCACAATTTGTCTTAAGGAATCAATGACTCATAGAATGACCCAAATCATGTAAATAGCTCTAAAATAAATAAAATACTTGATTTAAATCATGCATTGTGTAAGAAAACAGCCAAAAACCTTTATAACATGGAACTTTAGTGGATGGATCTTTAAATTTAGCAAAACAGCAAACTATTTTTTAAAATTTCTGTACCTTGATGAATCACAGTTTTATAATATAATAAATTTTGTGGTTTCCCCCCTGAGTTTTCTGTTTTCATGCTTCCTGAAGATCTTACTCTTTTCTAGATAGTGCAATTAGTAATTAAAATAATAATTTTTTTTCTAAGAAATCCAGTTTGTATTTTATAGGCTGGACTTTTATGATTTTACAAGCATAAGATAAAATAACAAATAATTATTTTACTTTTTTTGTTCTTTTACCCTCTTCAGATTGCATGAATACACACTCTAGGTGTTTAATTACTCTCGGTAATTCTGAAGCCTTGGAAAATTTTTGGCTGACTAAAACTTTCAATAACAAACAGAACTGGGTAAGAATACAGAACTGCTATACATTGTAGAGGAAAACTCTGCCTAAATTCTGACTATCGTTTAGGGAGTTTACCTCTTTTTTATTGTCCTTTATAAAAAGTATGGATTGAAAATACTTGTCATCAGGAGGCAAAAAAGGAGGATCCAGCAATTTAGGGCTTCTAAAACATTTACAGACAAATAGTGTGAAATATGACAAAAATGTCAGTTTTTCTCTCAAGGGTCTTTGAAGAGCTTTCCTGATTTATGACAGCAACAACAGCAGAAACCTATAATGACCTTTGATATTTATGAAGTTAATTGTGTTCGTTATGAGCTAATTATAAGTATGAAACATTTTCTTAGCTTCACTTAATTTGCACTGTACTTGTGCAGTATATGCTAATGTCTTCTAAGAGAAAAATAAAACAGAAGAATAATTTACCTAATCAGTAGGGTCATGGAATGATGGGTTTAATCTCCATGAGCTTCTGAAAAACCTTTGCTTTTAAAACTCTACGCACTGAAAATTGTCATGAAACCAATATCACAAATATAGGGATCACTGGCAAGCACAACTGAAAGAGTCATGTGAAACATGAGTCTATGTTTGCACCAAATACTCATCACATGTGCTATCTCCTGCTATGGATTGTTAAATCTGTTTTGGGTTTAAAAGACTGTCTAATACTTGAAACAAATTGTTATAAGGTTTTTGAGAATGTGAATAGTATTTGCTCCTAATCCAAACCACCAGGTAGGTTCAGTATGGAGTGAGATTGATTTGTAGATAGCTTTTTGGGGGAAAATCCTAAGCAAAGTACATTGGAACAATTTCAGAGAAAATATGTTGTCATAAGCTTTGCATTATTTACAAATGCACAAATTTTTCTTTTTTTTTTTTTTAATATATATTTTGAGATCTGTTTTTCTCTTGCAATCTACTTCCCCATAAGAAGGGAAGCATCCAGGTTTTATTTTAAGAAGGTATTTCCACCTCCTAGACTGATTGCATCCTAGCTTCTTCTGCATGCACGTTGCTGCTTATTTAGTCTTTTATGACAGATGTCATTGTCCAGCATTCCAATCCTAGCTAGAGAAGTAATAGGTTCTCTCTCTCTACTCCATCTCTGTACATTTTTCCCCATTGCATACTCTCAAGTAATCAAGGAAGCTGCATTTTGGCACTTTGGGGAGAAGGTGTGTACCTATTACACTGGTTTTCTTCAACATGCTGTTATGTTTTGAATGTGCTCTTTCCATTGGCTGAATAATCCAACTTTGCCTTTACTTAGAAAAGAAACAAGCAGTTTAATCCTCCCTTTAAGATGAATGCAGGTATACTAAAATGCAGGAATAGATTCAGTGGATAGTGTTAGTCTAAAAAAAAACTCCCCCCCCCACGCTGTACATGTGCACTAGGAAAGAAATCTGCATGGATGACTCCTCCTAAGAGCCACAGATATTGTAGGGTGAGTAACCATTCTCTCTGCACTGAAAGATCGGTGAGACTCCATCCAATATGTAATATTTTAGGCTTATTTAAATAAAATAGTTTGCTCTTCTGTTAAGCAAAGGTGTGGTCATGATTTTGTTATCTGAAATGTTTAGTATATACTGAAGAGTTCAGTGTTTGAAATCTCTTTTCTGGTTTTTCTCTTTTGCTGTGTAGAATAGAAAAAATAAGCACTGGAAAGCAGGCATGAGAGAAAGGTCAGTAGTTTCGCATCTGCAGTTCTATATTTGCACAGGTTGCTAGGCAATGTGAGAAAATCATAGCTCTAAACTGTAAGTGTGTTTTCAGACATCAGTTATTAAAAAGAAATCAACAACTGTATCTAGTAATATAGTTCAGTATAATTACCTTTCATTAATGCTAATAATCTTAGACAATTGTTAGGTGAAATTAATATTATATACTCTGCATTTACTTCAGAATTGGTGCTCCCCTCCCCTCTGGAAGGATCAGCTTATATTTGTTTTGTCAGACCATGATAAAAATTTATTATTCCCTATTTGAACATAGGAACTTGATTACTTTTTTGCATTTTTGCTTCAAGAGCCGTTGACTGTCATGATACATGTCATGTGAGTTATCAGACTGTAAGAACTGCCTTCTTCTAGTTTTACGGCTGGTGCTGAAACAGAAAGAGTGATTCTGGCTGGCACTTGGCAGGTGTAGGCCATGTAATATATTTCTGATAAGGGTTGAGAAGGGCTTTCAGAAGATTTGCAAACTATATCTAATCTAATACTATCCATGTATTGGGCCTGAGCTGTTTAAGAAGGGAATATAGGAAGAAACTAGAAATGCAGAGGAGAGGGAATAAAAGACTGGAATCAAAGGAGAGGATGCTGCCTGCCCTGGGGCACTGTCTGAGCTCTGCCTACGTAGATTTGGAAGCACAGTGACGCAGCAGGGCTCCTGGGGATGCAATCATGGCGGGGCAGAAGGTGAAAGAATTTTTTTTTCTGGCTCACAGTGTCACTTTATATTTTACATAATGGATAAACATGGAGAAGCACAAGATCTAAATGTTTTGGTCTCTGCTTCATTCAGAATTCCTGATTATTGTTGGAAATCAAGATCAACTCCTTAAAAAATAAAAAGCTGTAACAGCAAGGGAAAATGAACTATTTTCATAAATTATATGCTAATTTGCTGTCTCAATATTTTACATGAATAACTAGCTTTAAGAGGAGAAATTAAAGGATCAATTCAAGATTTTTGTTTCTGTGACGCTTTACAAAATTCTGAATGTTCACTTTATCTTTTTTCCCTCTTAATAGATTTCATTTTAAAACATATATGCAGATGTATTCTGCTAATAACCTAGATTGTGCTCATTATAATTAAATGTCATCTGAGACAAATAGTCCCTCATGATTCCTCACTGTTGCAGCCTGAGGGTTTCAGTTAATGCTCTGTATGTTTATCTCTCAATGGCTCAGCTTAAATCAGTTTTAAGCAAAAAATCTCTGTCTGAGTACATGAAACACTTGTGTGGCTATATAGGATTAGAGTTTTTAAAAGTTTGAGATTATGTTAATATAATCCAGGAGGTGAATATATCTTTCCTAGCTCACCTGATCACCTCATAGGGCACAGTTCAGAAAATTTACACCGAGGGGCCTTGAAAGGTAAAGCACCTTAACATTCAAATATTTGCATAAGTTATAACTGAAGTGTAAGTTTAGTTATTGAGGAAATAGAGATTAAGCAGAGGAAAAAATTATAATGTGTTCTACTAAATGACAGAAACTATTTTTGGAGTAAGAAAATTGTAACAACATAATACAAAGGAATATCAAATGAAACCTCAAGCCTAACATTAGGCTTTCTTAAAATAACAGCAATGAAGAGAAACCTGTTTGCTCTGGTTCTCATCTCCCCAGGAGACTAGTCTTGTTCAGCTAGATATTATCAGTATAAATGCAAAAATAACTGTCAGTAAGGTTTGACCCTCTTAAATAAAGATTAGATATTGCAATCATGGTCAGCACATTTTGCAAACCATTTAAAAGTTTTGTTCTCAGTGAAAAAAGTAGAATTACCTCTGCAAATAACTTCCATGCTATTATACAGCAGTGTTTCAATTGTTTGATATTCCCATTAAAAGACAGACTAGTTCTGTGTTCATGTGCATGCTGGTCTGTATGGCTACAGTGCTGTGCAACAGCAACCTGTACTCACAGCATCTTCTTGAGGCAAGGTGGGTGCCTTATTCCTGTCAATGACTGCAGAGGGCTTCAGAGGGCCATTTGGGAAAAAAAGATATGCAATAGCTGCTTCTACAGTGTCTTGTGTGGGCTACATTGACCATTCCATTTATTAAATAAAATGTCTTTGACTGACTGGTTATGCTGGCGCTCAATAAATAACCCACAATTTTCTTTGGTTTGATAGATTGTGTCATCAGCCATTTGGAAAGGATTGCTCTTTTGGAAAGTTATTTTAAGAATATTTTAGTTAATTTTAGTGAATTCTGTGAGAGGTTCTGACAACCTGAGGTTTCTGACAACATGGTCTTTTCACAATAAATTCCCTGGAGGTTTTTTCAAATATTAAAATAGTAAGAGTAGTATATGTAAAATGGTTAATAGAGTGAAATCTGTTGGATAGTTGAGGATGCAGAGGAACAAGAAATATATTTCTACAGTTTGTTGTAGTGTAAGTCACATTTCCAACACTACTTTAGCAAGCTTTGCTATTTTTTGTATATAATACAGTATTACCTTTTTGTAAACAGTACGATATTCAACACATAGAAAATATTGTGAAGTCTTTACAGATGTAAATTTTGACCACAATAATGTAATAATATTTTAATACCATACAAAAATTGTGCATTTACTTCCTCACCAACCTAAGTTAAACAGGTCTTTGCCGCATTTCTCTCCTGTAGGTGGATACGGAAAGTGATTGTAAATGAGAATCCGAAAAAATCTAAAATTTACAGCAGTCATTAGAGATCAAGGAAAATCAACTTCAAAATGGAAGCACAGTCTAGGACACAAAACACTAATATTTTCCGTCTTATATTTCTCCATTTGGAGTCATTAATACTTTTATTAGTCACTACATCACTTACCCTCTTAGTTCTATTCAGTACCACATCTGTTATATACTCAGTGTTAAACTGAATGCAAAGGCTGCTTTTCATTGCACACTTCTATATTAATAGTGGTTGATACAGAATTGCTGGGTTACAGTATATAGTGAAATTAATCTAATTATACTGTATTAATCTAATTATAATGTATTGATCTAATGCTTTATCCATGCTTCTAATCTATTTAATTTCGATGAAAGATAATAAGAAAATACTGGAGTTGATAAAATAGGAGGGAAGAGATGTCACATAATATTTTCCTAAATAGTGTAAATTCTAATTCTTTAAGGCACTGATGGTCTGAAGATTTTAGGCTGAAATTTTTTATGTTTGCTGTCTGCTTCACGGCCGATGTATTTTCAGCTGGTTTGTAAGGAAACAAGACCTGTTCAATCATACCATCGTATTAGTCCCCACTTGCTTTGTCTCCAAGTTTTAAAGATTTTAAGGACATCAAATTATCACAAATTTTGTAAAAACCACCAACTACGTAAGGGAGAAAAATTAAGCTGCTAAGGGGTAGCAGAGGAACTGAACAGACTTTTAACTCTGTCAGCTGCCAGACAGCTTACACACAGCTATAGAGCAGCCACAGTACTTGCTGTGCTTTCACCAGTCAGCGTGCTAAAAAGGCAGAAAAAGGACCCAGCAGGTGCCTGGGGTAAAGGATGTGCCTCTTGGCACTTTGATAAAAATCCACCCCAATTGTGCCCTATTATTCTCATACTAGTGCTATTTTCATATGCTCATATAAAAGCTGCTCTGACCATAACTAGAGCTGCAAATTTAACCAGGACGAAAACCTTATCCAGTTATGAATCATTAACTCTTTGTTGGCAAGAAAAGAGCTGGTTTTGAAGATTCTGACTGTGCTCATAATTGCAGTGAGATGTGATACTTTTATAGCCCTAATGGCCTTATGTGCCCCGTGCCCTGTCTGTGGATTCCTCTGAACTTAGACCAAGACAGCTGGGTCTTGTATGAGCTTTCTTTGGACTCAGGCCTCCTTCAGTGACTAGGTTTCCTAGATAGACTTCAAATCTGTGTAGTATAGCAGTTTTGTCTCCACTCTGGGCCTTGAACCTGTTTGGAGGGAAGCCTTGTCTCTTGGAAGCACTTGGATCTGTGACACAGCCTTGTCTCCAGCTCTGACTCCTCAGTGAACTTTGGGTGCACATGGTAGGTGGCTTTTCTCCATTCCTGCCTTTGTCCACGTCTGCTGCTATTCCTGTCTGGACTCTGTTGCACAGCCCCTGGGACTGGCTGGAATGTTCCTTTGGGAACATGTCCAGGGGTGCAGAAACACCTTGTTACTGAGACCTGGCGTGGGATTGTGTCTATTGGTGAGAGCCCTATCTGAAAATGTCTCCCTTGGCTCCTGGGTCACCCTGTCCCTTCCAATGACTGTGTCCTCATTAGTCTCTGGTACTTGGTATGAAAATGTGGTGAAGCTTTCGTCTTTTAGTTTGCTTACCAGTAAGGCTGGAAATCTCCTGACATAAAATAACTTTGAAAAAAAAGTTAAGCATAAAGGAATACTAAAATTAAGCTGTTTATGGAATCCTCTTTTGCCAAACTCTTGTAAGATTTCTGTCTATTTCTGTTGCTATAATTACTATATTTTGCTCAGGGCATTGTAATGTGTATTCAGCAAATCAGCAGGCCCATTTTGTTGTTGTTTGCTATATAGCTCAGACTTTATTTCAGTCACAAAATTTGAAAATTTTGCAAGTGCTTTTCTGTGCTAATTGCTGTTATATTGCATAGGCACAGAAATAATTATACTAGTTTTAGCTTGAGTGTGATTCTTTTACTAACTTTTTCCTTGCATAATAACTGTCCAAATGCACTTATTGGGCAGAGATTAAGCAAATTTATTTTTCTTTTAGTGGAAAACAAGTTGCTTATACCTATTGCACAGAAAAAGATTCATGGACATTTTAGATACTCATCCCATGCTGCAAGCTGTTGGCTTGCCTCTTCCTGTATGCCTTCATGGTGCTTCCAAACCATGAATTTATCTATTTCTAAAGCTTTTTATCCCACTCCTTGCCTTTAAAGTCTGTCTCCCACTAACCTAATTTATAAGGGTCAGTATTTAAATTTCAGCAAACTGAAACTCAGTTTCACTGAGTCTCAGTGCCAGGCAATTCCAAGTAGGGCCTTTACTAACCACTTGTGAAAAGTTTTGTTTATACTCATAACCAAATCCCTGTCACTAGACCTCTGAGGCAGAGCTAAAAGCAATTTGCCCATGAGCTCTTTTGTAGTGTTGTGTTTTTCCTTTGTCTTAGTCATGTTTTCAGCACAAGGAAGCCAAGTCTTTTCTAGGAAGTTTTGTGTTATGCAATGCATGTTAATTTCTGAGATAATTCAACCCAGGTTTGACTCAGAAAAAGAACAGAAGGTGTTCCACAAGGATTTGGCCCTCTGTAGTATTGCAGTAGGTTTGCTTTCTAAGTGAAGCAATGTCTGCAGGTAAACATAGCTTCTGTTAGGTCACCTGTAGTTTTGCATGCTTTAAAATTATGTACAATAAGAAGGAAAGAAAAGGCAGTGCACCAGCATTGGCAGCTGTGCCAGGGTACAAAAAACTTATCTGTAGCAAAGCTTTCTGCAATAATAATCTCCAGTGACTTGCATGCAGTGTTTTCTCTAATAGAAACACTTAGTAGTTATTGCTGCTATGTGAGCCTGGATTTACAGCTACTTAGCAGGGGCAGTAAGAGTTTACTAAGGAAGGCTTGTGATAGTCTGACACTTCTGACTAAATATGCCTGACATTAATGAGATATGGATGGTTAGTGCCAGCGTAAATTAGTATAAGTTTAAGGGTGACCTTTTATCATAGCTACTTTGGAGGAGTTATCTCTGTGCTTGAGCTTAGTTCATGCTGTAGCCTCACCCCAATAAAGGTGAGCTAATGAGAAACTCCTACATTTGTGAGATGGGTGTGAGACCAAGCAACCAGACTGATGAGTTGCCCCCTCCCCCATGTTGGTTCTTCATGCACCCATTCCATGAAATGAAGTTCCTCAAGAGAAATGTCTCAGTCTGTCAGAGTGCCTTGTTTTACAAATCCCTTGCAAAAAGGGCATCGTGGAGCTGTGATGTCCCATTAGGAGAATGTTTCTAGGAGAATGTCATTAGGAGATCTTGGTATTTGGTACAGTTTAGGGCACAAAAATCAAGGTCTCAACTGCTTCTTGCCATTTATGAACTAGTGGCACTTCTGCAATGGAGGCAGCTTCTTCATTCCCGCCATAAAGCAGCCCCCACCAAAGAGTGGCTTGATTTAACAAATGGGAGGAGGAACAGTGTAAAATGTCTAACCTGATGTTTAATGCTGCAAAAATATTCTGAACAAAATCATCCTTGCAAAACAAATTAATTTCTTTTCACTATCCCAGGGGCTGTGTATTTCTTGAGCATGTTGAGAAATGCAAGTACCTTGCCTGGAACTTAAATGGCTTGGCAATAATAACATGGGTCACGTAGTTGACCTCATTATCTGCTTCCAGAGTTGATTACAAGAAGAAAAAAAATGTATCCACCTTATAATAAAGAGGTTCAACACTAATTGTGTCCTGTATCAGCTGAATATTTTATGGAGGTGAGAGCTGCACACAAGTTGTCTATATAAGTTGTTTCTGTGAATCATTATGAGACGGCTGGAGAGGAAGCACATTTGACAAAGACATGGATTTTAGTATACCTATGCTATATTTAAAGTTTGAATGTTAGTACTTATCCCATCACAGCACCTTTCATTACCTGGTTTAATTCTAAGGAAATATTCCCCAAGCTAATCAGAGACTTCAAGACTGGGGCATCCTCAGAGTAAATGATAAGGTATTGGTGGAGTTTGCAGTCCTAAAGGGTATGGATCACATATGGAGTAATGTTAGGTCCCTGAACTTTAGGAAAGCAAACTTACAGCTCTTCAAGGAGATAGTCAATAGGAACCCCTGGGGGATGGCCCTCAGGGACAAGGTAGCAGAACAGAAGTGGCAGATCTTTATGGAAGTCTTCCAGGTAGTGCAAGACCTATCAGTCCCCAGAACCAAGAAACTGGGCAAGGAAGGAAAGACCTGGTATGGTTGAGTAGTAAACTGCTGATCAAACGAAAGGGAAAAAGCAAATGCATAGACAATGGAAACAAAGAGGGGATTCTGCCCCTCTGCTCTGCTCTGGTGAGACTCCATCTGCAGTGCTGCATCCAGATCTGGGGTCCCAGCACAGGACCTGTTGGAACAAGTCCAGGGGAGGGCACCAAGATGATTAGATGGATGGAGAATCTCTCCTGCAAGGAAAAGCTGAGAGAATGAGATTGTTCAGCCTGGAAAAAGAGAAGGCTTGTGGGTGACCTAATTGTGGCCTTCCAGTACCTGAAGGAAACCGACAAAAAAAGATGAAGAGATATTTTTTTATAAGGGCATGCAATGAAAGGACAAAGGGGAATGGTTTTAAACTGAAAGACAGTAGGTTTATATTAGAAGGAAAAAAATTCATTACTGTGAGGATGGTGAGGCACTGGAACAGGTTGCCCAGGTAAGTTGTGGATGTTCCATCCCTGGGAGTATTCAAGGTTGGATAGAGTTTTGACCAGCCTGGCCTAGTAGAAGGTATCACTGTCCATGGCAAGGTGTTTGGAAATAGGTGATCCTTAAGGTCCCTTCCAATCAAAACCATTATATTATTCTTACTTTAATAATTTTGCTGACTGATGGAAAGTGAGGCAGTGTGCAGTGGTGAGTTTACATGCGTGCTCTTGCACGTCCAGTGATTATGAAGAGAACTGTGCTAGTAGGTGCAGCTTCTTAGTTTTTTAACAAATCTACATGCAATTTTATATTTTCTTTACCCGTCTGTGCTATGTATTGATGCTTGGGTGGTTTAGAAAAGGGTTGCAATTGTACATGGGTGTTTTTGTATTGAATAATCAGTCTGAAGGAAACTAATTTTTTTGCCAGACTTTTTCTCAACTTGACTCAATTTTAATTCAGTAGGTGATTCAGGTGCTATTCTTAATCCAAATAATATTTATTGCTTCATTCTGCAGTAATTGTTAAATTCTTATTTCAACAGTGTTTATTTTATAACATAAGTCTGGACCTGCTGGTTTGTTCTTATTGAAGTATCTGGAATTCAAATCACATATATAAACTAAATGGCAAAGAGCACAGTAAGTTCAAATTCTGACCTCATTCCGGTAGGTTAAAGTAACTGTGCAGAGGAGGAAGTAAACATATAAATAGGAACAATTTCCTAACTGCTTCTCATTTTCAGTAGATCAGGATATAAAATAGATCAAATATTACTGACTTATAGCACTATGTCTTTTGTTGTCTAAAGAAGTAAATTAACATCTGTACTCCAAGTTTCTCAGCACACTAAATCCATTATAAAATGAGAAACTTGACAGAATGCTTGCCCAAAGTGTAAATGCATGTGTGAGTTGCATGTAAGGGATGAAAAAAGCAACTGAATTATCTAATAAATATTTAAAATATAAAATTGGATGCGAGATATGCAATATATTTAGTATGCCTGGGAGCAATTATTTTTTCTTGAATAAATATTTATGTTAGATCAGTTTTATTTTGGAATTTCAGTTTCATACCGCAGGATGCTGTAAGAGTTAAGGCCACTACTTAATGTAAACACAAGCTTATACCTCCTTCTTTTCTGTGCCACAACAAACATGTATAGGTTTAGAGAAATAAACCCAGTGACTGTCCAGATCTGGGCTAGATTTCTACTACCTAAGTTACCATTTCCAGTCAGTCAAAAAGCTGACTGAATGTGTTTCTTCCTTGTTTTCTTTTGTCAGTGAATTGCACTGGTCAACATTGTACCTGTTGTAAGACACAACATTGCTTCAGGGAGAAACACATGTGGGACCTGAATCAAAATTTTACTTACTGAAGGGGTGCTCGTCTGTTTGTAGGGCTCCTGATTTATTACATTTTTCTTCAGATCAATCCTGTAAATACCTACTTGTCAAAGAACCAGCAGAATAGACACTTCCATGGTAGCAACAGCCCTGTGGAAGAGATGAGCAACTGTTTCAAGATGCAATTTGAGTATTCTGATGTGGGATGACTAAGTTGCTCAACTGGAACAACTTTCTACCAGTAGCATTCCTAACACTATTAGCCTGAGTACAGCCATGTTCCTAATGAAAGAGAGAAAAGCTCCTTCGTCCAAAAATAGAAGAGTAAATGCTGATCTTTCTCCACTGCCAAAAAGAGATCACTACACATTTCTTTCTTGTAGTGAGATACTAGTGCATCACAGTCTTGCACAAGATATGATACTGAAGAGGACAACTGCTATAGACTTCTTGTTTTTCTGGAGAATTCTTAGGAAAAAAAATCAGCCAAAAAACCCCAAAACCACCACCCGCACCACCACCACCACCAACAAACCCAACCAAAAAAATCCATACAAATTTTTCCCTGAAAAGCCCTTTCATTTTGCCAGATGTTAGCCTTTGGACATTTTTCTTGCTAGCTAAAAATGCCTGAATTTCATTTTTGTGTGTTGGAGGACCTTTTTTCATTTTGCAATTATAATAGCAGAAGTAGGTCAGAGAGCAGATGCTCTGACTGTGTAGACTTTAATGGTGCCCTAGACAACTTAACAGTTGAAATGTCTAAGATCCTGTCCATAAATGTGATGACTTAAATGCTTTCTAGCCTGCTCAGTTTCATAAACTGGCAAAACAAAACCTCAAAAAGTACTTTTATGTCTCTAATTATTGACAGTAGATGTTTTTTCTTCAGAATTTCTTAATTTCTCTATTTGGAGTGCTGTATTAAAAACAAATTTTGTAGTTTTAGAGTTTTGATCGGTCCTTTTGATGAATCTAATTTAAAAGCTTTTCTTAGTAAACTGGAAACTATATAAATCATCTTTCTAAACATTACTTTTCACATGATAAATTTGGTGTTTGGCTAGTACTGAAATTTATGATTTTTCGGACAGTAAAAGCCTTTTGCTAATTCATAGCTTCTGATTCACTCAACATTTTAAACAATGGTATGATTTTTGATAATGACTTGGTCAGTCAAGTATGTTCCATTTCAATTTTGAAATAAGAAGTTATGAAACTGACTGTCAAGGCAATTATGTTGGAAAGAATTTAGCCAGAGGTAATTATAGCATGAGATTGGCTATCCATGCAATTATTAACCAACTACATCAACTTTTGGGAAAATTATGTGTGTTTTTTCATAATCCAGAAATGAATTTTCTTCACTCTGTGTATGCCCGGTCTATGATGTGCATTTTTGTTCATTAATCTTCATGAAAATAATAAATTATTGTATAATGATTGAACACTATTCCTTCCTGCAATACCTGTTTCATTTCTTTCAGTCTCTGGCATTAATATGTTTCCAATTCTTCATTTGCATTGGAGGTTACTTGTTGGTAGCAACCAAAAAAAGGAGATTTTGTTATGGCATGAAAAGACGTGTGATGGCAAAATCTTGTAAGAGCTAGATAGAACCAGTCTGTTTGTTTTCATTCCAACCTTTAAGCAATGTAAGTGAGGTGTGTTATAGCAATGATGATACATAGCATTGAAGTTGTGTGCTGATGATTTTTAACCTCCTAGTTTTAGGTGCTGTTAAGAAGGAAATTGTAAGCATTTTTTCCAGCAAAGAATCTGCTTTGGTTTTAACATGTGCTCTCCCTCCACACACAATTTGGCAATCTGTGAAATACTGGTTGGGATGTATCCGTTTGATTTTTGACAACAAAACCTCAATAAAACTGATTATATTTATACTTTAATGAATCTCTGAAAATAAGCTACACAGTCATATGAAATTAGAAGGATCACACTGCAAAAGAAATCAAGAGATTTAGAAATCAACACTTTCAATTTTAAAAGATCAGTTAGGTCAATAGAAATCAGACACTGAGATATTACATATCTGAGAAGCCCAGACAATGACCCTTAAACTCTCCAAATCTGACTAGACAAAAAAGCATGCACTGTGGTTTATCAAAAGTCTATTATGTTCACCTACCATACATATGATTTCTTAGAAATGTAGACTCATCCTGAAGAAGATATGATTTGGGAAAACTTGTTTTTGAGTCAGAAACTGTCTATGACTAATATTTCAACTGCACTAATTGAAGTTTCACAGGACATCTGATTTATATGTCATTCTGTTCCAAACCTGTTGAAAGATGGAATACTGAACACATAGGTTGTGATGTGGTTCATCACTTGTAAAATCCTTTTCCCTGGCAGATTTATTTTGTGCTAGCTACAAGAGTCTTTGTTAGCAAAAAATATGAACTATTATGCATATCTCTTCCCTGAGGTTTGGAACAAGTGAAGTCGTAACTGACTTTAAAAGTCTATATTGTATAGAACAACAATTTTGTCTGTCTAGATATGTGGAAAATATTGAAAGCAAAGATGAGAAATAAAATGCATAAATATGAGACATCAGTTTATTGTCAGAATTTATAATTCCTCTTTTGAGCAGAGGAACATTACTCACTTTAAACTTACTTACCTTTTTTTAACTCAGTAAATGATTGATTTAGATGAGTATGCCATAATGATGTGACTAAATGCTATCAGGAGTATAAAATAAAGTCTGGAATTATTGGTAAAAGAGGAATTTGATAGAGGGAGATCACTGAGATATCATGGTTGATTAAGTAAATTAATTAAATTTATTGAGATAAATACAGTCCTGTGATATGTTTAATGGTTTCCTCTTGGTGGGCGTGTGAAATCTGACAGAAATTAACAATTGATTTTTATTCATTATTTTTTTCCTTAGACCAGCCTTCGAAAAGAAATGTTATTACTCTGTGATTTAGATTACGTTTATGTGTTGACTTTCATTTCAAATTGTGCTGCTAATATCTGTGAAAACTCAAAGTTCCCATGAAGCACTATGCACCATTTGCTTAAAATTCAAATTTGTGAGCCATGCATGGTTTTGACTGCTTGTTGGAAGCAGAAGTCATCTATCTAGCACAAAGAATGATATGAACTTCATCCTTCACTCACTGTGCAGAAATATAAAGAATTTCACACATGCAAATCTACCATTTCACAGAAAGCATAAAGAAAATGTTTTATATGTGAAGAAGATCCTTTATGGGAATTATCTATCCTTTTCTAAGTTGATATTATATAAGGGGACTGTGGAATGGGAACAAGCTGACAAACCTCACTGTTTGGCACAGCTGACCCAGAAGGTCCCAGAAGCCACAGTCCAGAAAGGTTTCCTGGCAGTGTGACCATCTTTTTCCTTTTCAGACAGTCTGCCTGGCTGCTTTTTTGGCTTCTAGAGTCTTTGCCAAGTAATCTTTCTGAGAACCAGGATATGCCACATGGTAAATATTTAGGTTTATTTGTAACTAACAATTTTGAAAGATGAAAATCCTACTTTGCTGTTTGTCCTTTTCTAATTTCAGTAGCTTTTTAAATATTAAAATTCTTAAATAAAATAGTGGTAGGGTGTTAGAAGTGTTGCTCACTTCCACTATGAACTAGCTTGCTTATGTCAATGACTATAGCATTTTTTTCCAATAATCTCAGCTGATGTGCTGCAGGAGGTAAAATTCTTCTAATAGAAGAGTAATGTTATATTTTACACATGCAGCTTATGGCAAAGATTGTACAGGACGAAAATGCTTTCTTGACATAAAAAGAAAGCTGTAGACTATCTGCTTTTGCTGGAATATTGTCCTTCACTAAGTAACATTTGCAAATTAATATATTTTCATTTTGAAAAAAGCGCTGAAAAACTTCCGCATCTAATTTGATGAAAAAATCATAGAACCATAATTGAAGGTCATACAAATAGTGATTTTAATTGTTTTATTTTATTTTTAGTTGTCTTTGGATGCTTACCAGGGAATCTGGGCACTGGAATTGGCAAGTTAAGGAATGTTTTTTTTCTCTCCTAAAGAACTTGCACTTCAAAATGAAACAAGCTAAACAAGGGGTCATAAATGAAAAAAAAAAAAAAAAGACAGGAGCATGTTGACAGTATCATGGTTATTTAGTAATGTATGGCCATATCTGAATTAGGTTTATTTTACTTTGGTAGTTTGAGGCTTTTGAGGAGTTAGAAAGCATGAACTTTATATGAACTGCGGTTTTCTGGCTGCCTGATGGCTGAGCTGCAAGGCTCTCAAGCTGCATGTAATTGAAAAGACAACATATATTGGTGTGTCAGGAAACATCACTTACATATTTTTATGCTGCATTTATGGAAACTTAACAACAGACACTCCCTCAGGTCTAGAATGGCCATTATGAATGGACTCCTACAAACAAGTGAACAAGTACTGACTTTTAAAAAAATTATCCTCTGGAAAACAAATTTTGGTAAAGTCAATGTAAAAGTAGAACATTAAGGGATTTTTTATGGTTAGCACAGCATGTTTTCAATAACAAGTGGTCCCTGACTTTGTGTTCAATACTTGAGGTAAGGGGTGAGGACTGGGGTAAATTGCTCTCCTCTTCTTTAGTCACACTTTAATTACCATAGCTATATGGATGGGGAAGAACAACATACTTGAATTTCTAAGTGTGTGAATTTTGACCTGCAAAATATTTCCTAACAGATAGTGCTAAACAGGACTCACAAAACTGCAGAGCTGCTCTTCTAAGGTCCCAAAGGTGAAAGAGTGACTTCTGCCTCCATGTTTTTTAAATACAGTAGATCTTTAACTCGTTGTGTGTCAGAATTAAACAGATGTGAAGTAGGTTCTTCAGTAGATTTCACAAAGGTTTAAGACAGCACACATCTATGGGTGGTCTGAAAATTGCTGTGTAACAGGCTGTTAAAGGGTTTAACTGTCTTTTGCTAAGGTTAATGAATTTGGAATGCTAATAGTATTTCTCAAGGCTCTCTAACATTTTTACAGTCAGAAGATAAGTGTTATTGGGGCTGTTCTCTTATTGGCAGTTCCTCAGTAAAATAATAATGATAATAATAGTAGTAATAATAATAATAATAATAAAGCTTCTGCAGCAACTGAACAAAGGGCTGAGCACTATTTTTCTTGAGGAGATACAGCTCAGTTTCTCACAAGAATGAAAGTGAATTACCTTAATCTAGTTGGCTGATTTTTCTGGGCGGCTTTCTGGAGTGTAAAGCAGAGTCTTAAACATGCTAGGATTGACTGGTGTGTGCAAAAAGAAGTTCGCTATTAAATACTTTGTCTTTTCATCTTTTTATAAGGGATCTTCCAGGAAACAGCAAAACAGTATCCTATTGGTTATTACTGTTTTATGGACAGTCATTTAAAAAAAAAAAATCTATTCCAGAATGATTCTTGAGAATATTTTGAATTAAAGAGGTGTTGCAACTTCATAAATGAAAATCCTTTAACAATTAATTTAAGCTTAACTTCCTGCTGAGGCAGCATACATTGTCCTGGTACCTTGATGATACTTGTAGAGAGCCATCTGGAGCTCATTAACAGGAATTAGAAGTATTGTGAAGAAGGATCACAGAAGAAATATCTGCCACTAAACAATTTTGAGCAGCAGATGATTCTATAAAAATATAGTATCTCAGTCTTGCCTGACACTTTCATTTCTGGACTGAGCAACAATATAAAGCACTAAAGCCCTAAATCTTCAATTCTCCTTTTTTTTTTTTTTTTTTTTTTGCATAGGCAGAATTCTTTAATAACCCACATACTCTTTTAACTGTCTCTGTATTTTCATTACTTATTTGTTCTGCTAAACTATGGTACGTGCAATAGTGAATTTGTTCAACCTTTCCAGACTTCAAGAAATCCCACAGTTGAATAGTGGAGAATATATATTTTTTATCTTTGTGGGAAAGAGTGGTTTAGAAACAGGTTCATCAGCTGTATCCATTTCATGCAGAACTGCAGGAGCTGGTTCTCAGCAGGGAACAAAACCAGACCATACCAGTTTTCAGTTTCCTTAACTCATAAGCACTGCAGGAAGTCAGATCTCGTGGTGTTACTTGAGGTCTATATGGAAGCAACAAGAAAATGATTGTCATAAAGCAAAAGGAAAAAAAAAAAAACCAAAACAAAAAAACAACCAAACGACCAAAAAAGAACTCTTTGCAAGTAAGCAGTAACTAACTCTGCAAACTATTTAGCTGCAAAAATAACCATCTGCTTTATAACCAATTTTTGCTCATTTTGATTGTCAATAATAAGTGAGTGATGCACTTCACATATGACAGTTTTTCTTAACACTATATAGTGCTAAGACAGTTTTTTTGCTTATAAAATTTTGAGAAAGTAACACTGGAATTCAGAATGTTTTCAGAAGAGCAGTGGACAAGATCTCGTCTATTTATAAGCCTGGAACAGCAGCATTTCCAGGTAAAATGTACTGGGAATTTTTTATTTTATGAAATGCCAGATGTTTTTCTAAAGCTGTAGAAATAGGATCCACATTGTGGTTTTCCAGAATGTTTAGATCTATCTGGCAGTGTATTTAATTTTTAGCTTTCCAATAAAACTTAACACTGATAGGCTTTATTGTAATACTGGGATGATATTATTGTTACAGAGGATGCAATGGCCTTAAATTTACGAAAATTTTGAAGGCAAAGGGAAAATAAGATTTAACTTTAGTACTGGTTTATTGAGTGTAGGTCATGTCTACATAAGTGGTAGGGGGAGTAGGAAATAAAGCAAGTACTCTGGTCAACTGATGTGGGTAATACATGTCATAAAAATGGAAAAGAAATAATAGAAAAGATCACCAACACTTTTTTTAGAGGAAGAAGTTCATTGGTGAGAAGTTGCTGGCAGATTTTAAATGTTCCCTCCTCATATTTACTTTGTAATTTGCTATGCATGTTACGAAATTTGTTAGTGTATGATGTGTCTCAGGTGAACTCCAGGGCTGAACTCCAAAACTTCAGTGGTGACTAGGAGTCCAAAAGACACAGATGTGAATGCAGAAACTAATGCTGGAATTTCTGCTGTTGAATTTACACCTTGAGGTTTAAGAAGACAGACCTGAGTGTGATAGGTGAACTCAAAACAAAAATATGATGCAGCCACTAAAGAAAATAAAATATCAGAGAAGGTAGAGGTGCTGCTGCCAATATTCCATCAGTCATGAAACCTTCTTGTCTGTGCCATGGCCATCTGAGCTGTAATAAGTGCAGTGTTGGCTGCAGGAAGAAATTGGGAGATTGAAGGATCTCATCTCATAACAAAAAGAGTGTGGCATGGTCAGATCAAGCCAGTGCTTTATTGTCTTTATGGGATAATAAGTCTTCTGTTGAAAAGCAATCCTTGGAAAATTGGAATAAATGAGAGGGAGGGGCAGGAGGAGTTTTTAGTGATCAATGCAATACTCTGTGAAAACAGCATAATATAATTTCTGAACATATGTGGGACTTTTGTAATAGTGCCAAGAATGTAAAAAGCAGTTTACATTGTGTCACATATATTTGGGGAATTCAAGGAACCTAGCGGCAAGGGACAGCTTTGAAATACTTTTTTATGGTTCAGTAATCCATTGTTTGACTATAAAACATATATTAGAAATACCTAAACCATTTGACTTTAGAAAGGAAAATATTTATACTTTTTTCCCCTAATCTATAAAGATAGATATGTATCTAAAAATTTTAGTAGTTTAGGTAAAAGAAAACCTAGACACATAAATTATACAGAAAATGAAACTAACTGATCTCTAAAATGTTTTTCTTTTTAATATAGTTATTTTGTTTACTTAATCAGGCCATGAAATGAGGAAAGAAAGGTATTGATGTATCCCACAGTAAGCATAGCCACAAGTTAGCTTCTAGTAATCTTTGAGAAGTAGTCAAGGATGCTTTAAAAACTTCTTAGAACAAAATGCAAAATTATGGCACTGAAGCAATGAGTTACTTCTCTGGTCTTTTAACACATAGCCATCTTCCTGATTTCCCAGATAAACATTCCAGAACACTTAATAAATTAATTGACAAAAGATGTAGCTTAGAATCTTATTCTTGAATTAAAATTGTCAATAAGTGATTTATATAGCTGTTAGGAAATAACTAATCTGCATGTGCTGTGAGATATTTGTTTGTTTATTTTCATATTAATTCTAGTATTAATGAAGGCTTTGAGTGTTGGGTGGGAGAGGGCCTTTTTTTACTATCTTTGTAAGCTGTGGTATTTTCTGACATTTGCAGCAACTGCATACTGGCAAACTGTCTGAGAAAGATGACTTTTAATCTTGTCATTTCCAAAGTTCATGCTCAAGTTTATATGGTCAGGGTCTCAGAGGCATTTTGGGGAGTAACATCTGAGTTCTAACTGCATAAAATATGAATTTTCCATGATGAATACTGTAATTGTTCCTGGAATATGCTTTAACTTGCTGTGTATTATGAAAAAAAAGCATATTTTGGAAGAATGGGCTTTCCTGATTTTGAAAAAGGAAGGCAGGAAAGAATAAGAAATAAACAATACAACAATAAAGATGATCCAGGAACATTTTCCTTTTCTATAATGCTCCCCAAAATAACCCTAAACAACAATTTAACACCCCCGCAAAAAACAAACAAAAAAGCCCCAACAAAACAACAACAACAATAACAGCAACAAAAAACAAACAAAAAACAGAAAAAGGCAAAACAATAACAACAACAACAAAAAAAAACAACCAAAAAAAAACCAAACTCACAAACCCAGTCAAACCCCCAAAACCCAGAAACCCTCAAAATCCCCAAAACATAAACAGATAAAATTTTGACTTTCGGTTACTGTACTGGTAATATTTCATAATTCATCTAGTAATTAACATTTGTGATTATAAACAATTTTGATTATTAACTGAAGGTTTTTCAAACAGCTTTTTCACAGAAGAGTTTCATTCTCGATAATAGTTTAAGAAAAAAAATATACCCCACCCAGCTGAACAGAAAATGAGTGTGAGTGGTTGTGTTACTATACTCTGATGTATAAACTTTAAATTACGTAAGGAGCTATTTTAGCAGTGGCATCCAGCTAGAATACAGGTGTATTTCTTCTTCTTTATGAATTGATATAATATTATGCTCTTTTCTTAGTTTTGGCTTGAACATGTTTGTTTGGATATTTGCCTTAATATGAGAAATTGAGCCTAAGATATAATAATTAATCCTCATAGAGGACAATTTCCATTTCAGAAAGGAAATGTTGTTTCTAAAGCAGGATTCATTTAAAGCTTTGTTAAGTAGATTCATAGTGACACCAAATATAAAGAGCTCATTACTTGCTAGCAGACTAACATAGTTGAAGGAGACTTTGAAACTGCCCAACTGACTTAATACTCTCTTATAAAGTTATATTACTTCAAGACTAACCACTTCAATATAATTAATTGTTCTTTTTTGTTCTAATATAATTTAATTATGAAGAAACTTTGCTGTTTTATCTGGAATTATTGTTCCATTCTTGAAAGGCTGGAAAATTAGCCTAAACTCTGACTGGTTTGTGTGTTTCAGCTCCAATCTCTAAATTAGGGTATTACAATTTGTTTAGAAGGGTCAGAATTAATTATAATATGAAAAAAAAGAGATTTTCTCGTACCTCTGCAGTAAAAATAAAACCTAAATTTGCATATTATTTGGTCCATCTCCATAGGGAGGAGAATAAGCATTTGTGTCTATTAAACAACAAATTGTAGGAATTAATAAAATATGGATTCTTATGACTCAGCAAGATTGATGTGTCTTGTAAACAGTATTGTTTTAATAAAAGAGAACATGAAAAATGCATTCATTTCTCTGAAAAGTGCTTCAAGTTCACGCAGTGATGAACTTGCTAGTTCATTTGTTGTTGAAATAAAAGTTCTGTGTGGAAGACTGTCTAAACTCATATGTCCACCGAAGACTTGCTATATTAACAGTACCTCCCATGGCTATACAAGCACAGCAGAAAATAAGACAGCAGCATCGCCTTCAGTGCCTCTTATGCTTTGAGAAACTTTGAAGCAATTTAATTCAAAATAAAAAATATAAAAAACTATTAATTTTAGAATAATAGAACACCATGAATTTTTGTTGTCCATAGAGGACTAAAAATTACAATACAAGTGTCCTGGTTCTGGGCAATACAGGGTTAATTTTTGCAGTAGCCAGGATGGGCATGGCCAGGACCCAGTGGTTATTCTGTACCACCTCATGTCATTTTTCAGGGATGGAGAATGGAGTCCCTTCCTGGTCACAGAGCATGGCAGCACAGTCAGGTGGGATCAGGGGTTTCTCTGTGGTGAGGTTTATTGAGTGAATCATTCAACTCTTGTACACTTTGGTACTAATATTGTTGCTGCTACTGTTTGTTTTCCTATCTCATTGCTGTGTTCCAGTAGATTGTTCTCATCTCAACCTCTGATCTTTGCCTTTTATACCTCTAATTCTCCTCTCCAGCCCTTCATATGGAAAAGGGAATGGGGAGGGAGAAGTGAGTGTGTGAGCAGTGCATGGTTTGGAATGTTTCAGTGGGAACACTAAATTGGGAAATTCCATTCCTAAACCACAGCATCAAGTTGCATATACATTTGGGTACTGCTACCAGTGAGGTTTTTTTTGTTGGTTTCCAAATGTTTGTTTGGGGCTTTTTTTCATTTTTGTTTGTTTGTTTGGATTTTTTGCTTGCAAGGTTTTTTGTCATTGTTTTTTGTTTGGATTTTGGTTTTGCTTGTTTATTTTTTGTTTTGGGAAGAATTCTTGGGATTTTTTTTTTTTGCATTTTTAGCTAGAAGAAAGAATGATGTGACTTGATTTTCATTAAATTTGTGATCCATGATGTATTCCTAGGACATTTAAATTAGATTCAGATGAATTCTCAAAGCTTTCACCTAGACCAAACCTCTTTCAGTTGTGCTATAACAAACCCCAGCAAAGAGGATGGACTGACTCTTTGTGGAACTTCCAGCCTGATTTCTAGTGATTGCCAGATGGAGGGAATGGTAAAAGAGAATGATAATATTGCTTTATTCCTCCAGAAAGGCCTGCCATACAGACATTAAGAGAATCACAGCTTCTGAAAGCTTCTTGGATGAAGAAATGTCTTAAGATTCAGAAAATCAGTTAGGGTTGGAAAAGACTTCTGAGATCACTGAATCGAACCTTTTAAATCATAAAATGAAATTCAGAATATGGTAAAAAGACAGGCATAACACTTTTCCGTTCAGAAATGGCATTGTCCACAACTACTGTGTTTTCAGTATTTATTTTTCTTGCAATAGAATTAATCCTAAAATATTCCTCCCCCCAGCTCCAGCTAATCAACTGAGAAGTTTGTGGTTATCAGGCAGCTGCTTTTGTGAACTTAAGAATTGGTTAAACTGCAATCTTTTCTTCAAAAGAAAAATCAACTGGGTTTTTTATGTAAGTTGTACAATGCAACCAAGAAATTCAGTGGTCTAGGAGGCATCAGTGTTGACGAGTAGTTTTCCTTTCCATGAGTTGTAGCACACTGCAGCTGCTCAGAACTTGCTATATGGGTTTCAAAGGAAATCACATAACTGAAGGCAGACTACCAGATGCATTAAATTTTAGATTTATTTGGAGTACAAGTTCCCTACTGAACATTATGAAGATAAAAATTCTAAGCTTCTCTTCCTCATCATCCAGGGGAAATATTTAACTATCATTTATCAAAAGTATTCTTTTTACTGCTTGATATATATAGACCACTTGATTGCTATAACTATTCTGTTGTTCTTCAAGGTATCCTGCCTGACTTTTCACCTTCACTTTATGCTTAAATGGAACTTTTATTTAATTCATTTGCTTTGCTCCATGGGAAATTGAGGGAAGGGAAACTGCCAGTTCTAATGGGTAAAAGCAGTTATGTGCTATAAAATGTAGGCAAAAAAGAAGTCTATCCTGCAAAGAATAACATGCTAGGTTTCAGAACAATCAATCTTTTGTTGCAAGGTTTGAGCCATACTTTGCTTGTTGTTTAACCTTCGATGTTGTCAGAATGAGAATATGCAGCTGTTTAAATCAAAAGTAACCATGGCTTTGATAGTCCTTGGTAATGTTACTCCAAAAGTTTCAGTCAAATCAAAAGTTTAAGGTCACATTATTTGACTAGGGAAGTTTTTCTGCAGCATCTGTCCACTCTCTACAGCAGACGTGTGTGTAGCTGTGTCATGGCAAGCCAGCGCAACATTAAAGCGAAAATTCATGTTGTGATTTCATTTCCCTGTGTAGAGACTGAACACAGAGAATGATTTACAACATTTATTCCCAATATCTCACTGTTCAACTGCATTAAAGTGAATGGAGATCTACCAGATATGCTAAGTGATCTTCATGTGTGTTTGTTTTCAGAAGGTATTCTGTCATATTTTCACTGTTTCTTCCATCATTGGTGGATCACTAAATAATTATAGCATAAATGATTGTATAGTCAACAATTTAATAGAATTCTGAATATTTATTTGGTATTTTTATCTCTAGTGCCACCTCATTCTAACAATATATTTGTCAACCATAAAACATAAAAAAAATACAAGAATAACTGTAACCTCCAAAAGTGTCCCTAATAGCAGAATAATGATGCCAACTGTATGTGTTTGAACTTGCTTCAGTTCTTTGTACACTGTCTTGCATGACATAATTCCATGTAAAAACAGTATTTTTTACTATTTTGCCAAAAATTACAGGAGCGATTACAGAGTATAGAAAAGGAGCTATTTTTTCCCAAAATGTTTAGAGGATTATGATTTAGATAAATCCCCTATGGAGACAGGTTTCTGAAGAAAACAATATTGAGTAGACAATAGTGGAATAATATAAGTGTTTGTCTAATGCTGCACTATATCAAAAGACATTAACTTTTAATGACGTCCCAAAATTCTAGTACTTCTAAGGACCTCCCAGTTCTACATTTACAATACATTGGTTTTCTCCAAGAGATTCGGCACTTCTTGACTACAACTACTTTTTTTCCCTGAAAATAAATGAATTTGGGTGCCAGCAATGATGAATTGAGGGGGGTAGTGAAAGTTTTAATTTCCTGGTCTTTATACTATTTTTAGGAATGCATTGAAGTCCTCCTGTGAAACCTAATCTCTCGGATTGGAATTGGGGTAACGTAAAATCTATCTGAGAAAAAGGTGTCTCAAAACGACTTTGGTTGTCTTGACAAATACCTGTAAGTGTCAAGCAGGTCTTCTGATGTGCTTTTGTTTCCCATATAAATTAGGACTGTGTATTAGTGTTATTTAATGTATTTTGTACTCTTTTATTTTCAGTACAGTGATGACAGGATAAATGTTAGTTAATTCAGTTGGCAAGGAATTAATGGAGAACTGCTGTATTTCTTAATAGCATATATTATGTGTTTTCTGTTAACTTGTTGATGGGAGTAGAAGGTCTTTTTTTTAAAAAAGTTCATGCAATCTCTTCCTGCTCTAGATACAATCCATTGTGTCATAGAGTTGGTTTTTACTGTGGTTCTGTTGAAAGCAGATCATGTTGGTGTCTGCCGACATAGGTCCTCAGTGAGATAAAATATCTGTGCTATATACAGCCTTCATGCTGTAATAGCTTTTTAAAAGAAGAGGAATAATACCCTTTAAATGGCTTTGTTAGCAAGACTACCAACAAAAGTTTACACAATGGGGGTATTAAAAACAAACAAAACTCCCACAATCCCCCCTACTGTTTTGGCAAGTGTTTTAAAATTTCATGAGGACAACAGCTGTTGGAGAGGGGAAGGACAGAATATTTCAAAACAAGTTCGAGGGCTTTGGTTGTGAAGAGTTTTCAAGTGCTATGTCTGGAAACTAATTTTTGCATCTCTCCTTGCTTTTGTTGCTCAATTGCTGAAAGTATTTTCTGCTCATATATTGAGACTAAATCCTTCTTTGGTACTCTTTACCTTTTTCACTTTGTCATAGTGTGACTCATTTAATCCAATGTGAAAGACCATATATAAAATCATATATCTTACAATGGGAACCTGAGACTTTTGAATAACATTTTTATTATTGGTATGGATACTACCAAAGATAACTGTTCTGACTGGAAAATTTCTATTGCTACTATCTCAGTAGCAATTTTACCATGAATAGAAAATCTGAGTTCAATGAACTGTTTCAAACAAAATTTTCAGGTTATTGCAATAGCACGTTTATTTCCTGTTTCGCAGGATTCAGTTGTGAATTCACAGTGGATTCAATTGCATCTCTTAGATTTTTCTGCTTTCTAATTTTAAGATTTAAGGGGTTGGGGCGTTGCTATTTGAACGGGATGAAATTAATGATAAGTTCAGAATATTTCATGAGAAACCTTCCAATTGTTTGAGAAACAGTTATGCTGACAATAAAGGCATAATTTTATTGTTAATGACTAATTGTTCTATTGAAATTTTTTACAGTAATCTCTAAGTTGATTCGTAAATCATTGTAAAAATATGAATTTTTATTGCCTAAGGAAAAGGATAAACAAGAATCTGTTCAGCATTAAAAAAAAAAAAAAAAAAAAAAAAAAAAAAAAAAAAACCCAAACACTGAAACTCATTCCAAAGCCAAATGTTTTTGTATTTTTATCACTTTAAAAGTCAAAGACAGAAATTGCAATGATTTGAAGGCTGAAAATACAGTGCCTTTTCCTTAAAATGACTAGTTGTGCCTGATCTGGTTGGTGAAGACTTGGTATTTGCTTACTTAAAATTCTGTCAGTCTTACTACATGGACATCTACTGACCTGCATCTGTGTGCAGCTGTAATTTTGATTACTATCCCAGATCAATGTTTTGTTCAAAATAAAACTTTTTTTTTGAGGACACACTGAAATAAATTTCTTAATATCTATCTCACATTTAGAAAATTGAAAATTTAAAATGTTTTGAAGAAACAAGAGCAAGCGAGGAGGCCTCAGACTCTTGTCATAAGTCTTGCCCTTGAGACTTTTCTCCACCTTGTCTGTCCTCCCCTGTACACATTGTAAGAGTTTGATGTCCTTCCTGTATTGATGGTCCCAAAACTGCAGACATCCTGCTTACATTTGCCTGGTTTAGAAAAATATAATTAAAAAAATAAATAGGCTGAGAAACCACCAGTGTATGTCTCAGAAATAGGTCATTCAGGAGGGAAAAGTGATGTTTGTTCAGAAATGCAGTAGAGAAGAAAAAAATCTTCGTTAACTGGGGTGGGCTGAGGACTATCTTGTGGAGGAGTACTTCAAGTGAGATTGGTGGAAGCAAATCTTGTGGGTGTGATATGCTTGTTTCAACAGGAATAGTGTTAATGAATAATGCAAGAATCTGAAAGGTCTAAATTTGGGACCAAAAAAAGGTGTTTCAAGGATAAGAATATAATTAAGTTAATGACTGGAAGGAAAGATTTGTAGCTGACAGTGTTGCAATAATCAAGTCCTCTGGGAAAATATCAAAGTCGATCAATAATATTTAAAATTGATTCATAAAATAGTGATGCAGAGAAGCAATGTATAAAGCTTTTAAAGCAAAAGATTATTAAATAGGTGAACAAGTTAAGCTCATAAACAAATTACGTAAAAAATTAGTGACAGGGAATTAAAAATGCTGGCAATTAATAATGGAGTCATAAATGTAAAGAAAGGGTTAAGTGACAAATTCCAGTAAGATATTACATAATGCTTGACTTAAATGTTATGATCTCAGGATGTGACAAGGCTTGCAGAATCATAGTTTGTACAATTAGAAAAAATGACCAAGTTCTTCATGTGAATGCAGTGGTATAAAAGTTAAACATGAAAAATTATTCCAAATCTACGTATGAGTTGAGGTTGTCTTTTAAGATCTGAAGGGTTGAATGTGCAAAATTTTGTCCCTATTTTGACCATAATATCACTTAATTTAGTATATTTTTAATTTTCCCTATATGTCTTATCTATATTCAGCATCTCTGGTAAAGAAAGTATGAATATGTTTCTGAATATCAGCACTGTACCTTTTAGCTTTATAACTAATAATTTCTTCTTTATTCAAATAGCCTAGAAATTATGTGACAAGCATCCTACCTGTAAATATCTCAACTGTACTCGCAGATGGTTAACATAAATGCCTCCATAAATATTGACACCTTTCTGCTGTTTACCTTAATTTTCCCTTGCATTTTTCCTCTGGATATTCTTTATGCTGATTAAGATTTCATTGTAGGTAAGTATTTTCTGGAGTAAAAGGGGAGTTATAAAGATATAGGAAGCTTACTTACCAGGAAAGCAGTGTTAAAATAAGAAATTAATGAATTTTCTAAAACAGAAGACGCATCTCGTAGGTCTTGTCCTTGAGACTTTTCTCCAGCTTATCAGTCTTCCCCCAGACACACTCTAACAATTTGATGTCCTTCTTATATTGATATACCAAAACCTGTAGACATCCTGCATGGATTTGCATTCGGGAGTGGGTTTAAGGTACAGCTGCAATTCCTTGGATCACAAACAGATCTTGCTGAATGGTGAAGATGCTTCCTAGTCTTCCATCTGCACCCTAACCCCAGAATTACAGTTGCTGTAAGGGTTTCTTGCATGTTGCTGAAATCAGTCTCTTCAGAAAAATTCATTGTACTGCATTGTCTTCCACAGCAACTTTGCAAAGAAGAAACCTGTTGTGTTTCATATACTTGGTTTGTGTAACACTGAGAATGGTATCTCCCTGACTTCCCCTATACCCTGTCTTGTTTAAACAAAGGAAACTCAGAGATAGAACCTGCTTATCAGCTAGGAAATGCAAATTAATTTTCTAAATAAAAGTCTTTCTAGCATTAGCCAGGCTCTTGAGAGGCACTCAATATACTGTTGTTTCCAATATTCCCTTACTGTATAGTGTAAGCCAAGTGGTTTTCAAAATAGTAAGCAGTGACCAGTTTGTGAAACCTGTGGTGGTCACTTGAATAATTTTTTATTCATGAGGCTGTTCAGTGCACTTCAGTTGACTTCAGCCACTCACACCATGGGTTTCACAGAATTATTGACTGTTGAATGATTACAAATGCTGTTGGTCTGAGCATTTAAAACTCTCAGCAAATCTGAAATGGACTCACATTTGGAGATGAGGCCATGGAAAAGGAGAACTTTCTCTTTCCAGGTTTCTCATTTTTCTTAATTTCTCTCTTACTGATGTGTTATCATTTCTCTTCCAATCTAAATCAAGGAGCAAGTGTAACCCTAAGAGAATCTTCTTTGCCTATTTTGGGAAGAGCTACTGATATGGGAATGCAAACGCGGTGCAAGAATTTCATTCTGCAATTCAGAAGGAAATTATTGTACTTGGAATGAAGTACTTTGAAGAAAAACAGGTGGACTGTTAGTGCTACTCAATTTTTGTATAATCAAAACACAGGATTTAGTCTTTGAAGACCTATGTAATCAGAATCTTTTTTTCTAAATTTCTATTCCTGCACTTCTCAGGAGGTAGATGAGTCCTTAGGCTTCTATCTAAACAAAAAGCAGTGAGCTTGAAACAAATTAGGCACAGAGGACTGAGGGCAAAGCATGCTTTCTAGTCTAATGGTTCTCAGAAACTCCTGCTGTGATCTTTTCTATAGTATCAAGCATGTTCAAAGTAAACTACCATTTAAGAATTGTCCATTTTACCTTACAAGAAGACGTAAGGTCTCTCAGGTAATACAGTAGAGAAGGAAGCAGTGACAAGTGTGTTAGTGTGATACAATCTCTAAATCATATATCCTGTTGAGCTGTCTCTAAAATCCTCTAACTTTGATTTTCATAGAATCATAGAAGAGTTTGGGTTGGAAGTGACCTTAAAGATCATCTAGTTCTTCATCTCTACCATGAGCAGGGACATCTTTCACTAGACCAGGTTACTCAGAGCCCCATCCAACCTGGTCTTGAACACTGCAAGGCATGGAGGGGTCCACAACTTCTCTAGGCAACTTGTTCCAGCGCCTCATCACCCTCATAGCAAAATTTTTTTTCACAATGTCAAATCTAAACTTACCCTCTTTCAGCTTAAGATCATTCCCCCTTGTCCTGTTACTACATGTCCTGTTTTAAAGTCCGTCTTCTTTCTCATAGTCCTGCTGCAAGTTCTGGAAGGTGTTCTAAGGTCTCCCTGGAGCCTTCTTTTCTCCAGGCTGAACACTCCCAACTCACTCAGCCTGTCTTCATAGGAGAGGTGCTCCAGCCCTCT
>JAOTQZ010001283.1:75931217-75985105 GCA_026546895.1 Pogonocichla stellata | reverse complement strand
GAGTAGAGAGAGAGAATCCCCTCCCTCAACCTGCTGATGCAGCCCAGGGCACAACTGGCTTTCTGGGTTGTGAGGTCATAGCCAATTCATGCTGAGCTTCTCATCTGTGAACACCTTCATGTCTTTCTTCCCAGTGCTAGTGCCAATCTACTCCCCACCCAGCCTTGCACTTGGCCCTCCTGAACTTCGTGAGATTTGCACTGGCTCACCTCTTAAATTTCTGAAGGTCTCTCTGGATTTTACAAAACTAGTTCAACATAATAATAGTGGCATACTACTCTAGCATTGAAATTGAAAGGATTTTAAGCTCAGATAAATTAAAAAGCTGCCAAATTTCAGTGGAGTAAACCTAGTCTTAAAATGAGAAAACCCACATCAACTTTAGTTGGTATATAGACCGAGTAGAAAAAGTGTAGGCACACATCTCATCAGAATTAAAAAAATATTTTTTCCTAGTATAGGTGATAGGATGTTTATCCTGGTTGTTTCAAAATAAAGCAAAAAAAGCAACCCAACAGAAACCCAAACCAATGAGTCAACCAAACAACAAAAAACAGCAAACAAACCACCAAAGCGCCAAACTCCCAATAAAAAAAAAACCCTCAACCAAAGAAAAAACCCAAGCCCACACACTCAAGCCAAAACAACCCAAAAAACCACTTGATTCCATGAATGGTACTTCATGCCAACAGTCTTGAATGGTCGATCCTTTCCTTATCTCTTTGGGGAGAACTTTTATTTCATTATGGGGCAACAATCTGCCACTGATCATTAGAGTGGAGGTAACAAACTGAATATGCACAAGGACTGAAGTACTCATGCCTGGTACCAGACACTAGTACTTGTGAGGAATCATCTGATCTATGCTGTTCCTTCAAAACCTTCATCAAAATTGCTCACTCTCCTACCTGGACAGGAATTATATTCCTGGAAGATGTTTTGCTGTTGTCCTTGTGATTTCAGACTGGGATTTGCTGGGAACAGAAGCGTGCAGTAGATAAGGTATGTCTGCCTTGCCAAGAGTTACAATAGACAAAAAGACTTGGAATATATCCTTTTGTATTATATGAGTATAAGCAAAGCCAGGCCCTTTTGAAGGATTTATGTATTTCTTTTCCTTTCTTGCACACCCACTGGGTAGGTAACCCTGTCAAAAACAGTACCTCTTACCTCTGGTGACTTTTTTCCTTCACATAAACTTCTACCTCACTTCTTTCTTAAAGAATTTCTTTCAGAATTCTGTCCTTTGAAACACAGAAATCTGTCTGTTGAGAATAAAAAATAATATTTTTCTTGTCATACACAATAAATTTTTCTGAAGTTATTTGCTGTTTCTAGAAGTGATTAGGATAAATAATTTAAATCTATGTTTATTTTTATACATCTTTCACATCTTATATACAAATTGCCTACTCCATGGCCACCTGCTGTTTATTCAACCCTAGCACCCACTCTTACAGTGTTTTTTATGTGAGTTTAGGTTGTGACTGCCTTTTGGACCTCATTTTAATATGAAACTTGTAAATACCAAGCTTACTATATCTCGGTATTAAATTTTAAAAAGTGATGGATTAACTCTACTCTGTTAAAATTTTAGTCAGGAACCTGTTTCGGCAAGCAGAGATGATTAAAAAAAACCATGCTTGTATCAAATTGTTAATATTATCAGTCCATTTTTTCCCTTCTCCTTTCTTTGTAACTTTAGGTATGATCACATTTTTTACTTTTCAGATGTTTAGAAGAATTTTTTACTTGGAGGCTGTATATTTTAAATGGCAGCCTATTTTTTGCTGATATAGAATTTATATGTATAATCTGTTCTTTGCTAATTCTTCTAGTACAAGAAACCTATCTGTAGGCAACCTTCTGACCCTTCCTTTTCCAGTGGTGAATAAGCAGTCTTTGAAAATGTGTGTTGCATTCTCTTCGATCTGCTGATCTGATTTGGAAGATTGAAAGAGATAGGCCCTGAAGGTTTCACAGTGTCAGCTTGGCAGTGAAGCCACCCATTAGGACTGGAGTTGACTTGAAATTACCCTAAAAATAGTTACAGGTCTGAAATTTTATGGAAAGGTAATGTACCCCTTGGTACATGAGAGGGGCACAGAGTTGCTCTGATGTTTAATTGGAGAGGGACCTAGAGGGGCAACTAATTGTCGGGCAGTGTCTGGTAGAGGATTAAACCATTTGGCATGACATGATGAGGTCCACTACTGCACCTGTATCAAAACAATTGGTAAACACTGTTTTCAGTACTGAAATAAAATGTGGACTCAAGGGTGGAATCACAGCTAGTCATGTCTATTCATGTACAGATGATGTGACTGAAGCTGTTGTGGCAAATGGGAACAAAAACTAAGAATAGCAAAATAGATTTGAAATGTGAAGGACTCTATATAAAGTGCACCTCTCTAATGACTCCACTGCACAATATTCTGTGTGTAACTGACTTCTTTAAAACCAGTTGAAACATTGTGAGTAGCAGGTACATTTTTTGTGTCCTGTTGTGATGATGAGGTAACGTACTAAATGGAGTTAATATTGCCTAAATGTGCTGGAGTTAATATTTACTTAACAAAAATAAGTGGAATGTAGATTGCCATTTGTATTTTACTTTACAAATGGATGCATGTAAAACTTACAGTTTTGTTTTCAGGACTCTCTTTTTCTACTATCTCTATAAATATTTATAGTAAGCATAAAATCAAAGCAAATTACAAAATAGCTGAGAAAATATGGAAAAATCTTGCACATTCACCTTTTAGTAAGGCAAATCCTGTAAGTCCTCTTAATGACCTGCAGCAATTCAGGCACTTGTTAATGCAAGAAGCGTGCAATAACAGTGGGACTTTGTAATTTTCTTATTGAAAATAATTCCAGATTTTACAGAAGATGTGATTATCTATCACACTGTATAATTGTGTCTTGAAAATCTTCAGTGATGGGGACTCTACCATACCTCTGGGGAGGTTGTTTCTGTAGATGATTATTCTTTCTGTAAAAATGTCTTTCTTATGTTGAGATAAAACCTTTCCTGGTTTGTACCTGTAATCCCTTGTCTTCACGTGGCTCCCTGCAAAGAGGGAGTCTCTATCCTCTTTATAGCTGCCCTTTAAATACCCAAATACCGTGGGAAAAAACCCCAAGTCTTTTCTTCTTCAAGGAGATGAGTCCTAACTCCTTCAGTCTTTCCTCACAGTAGTGTTCTCTAGCCCATTGTTCATCTCTTTTGGACTGTTTCGAGTCTGCCCACATCATTCTTTAAAAGGGGGAACCACAACTGGCATAATAGCCCAGGTGCAGCCTGAAAAGCCCTGAGTAGATTGAGATGAGTGCACGTCTATTGATGCTAGCAATGCCCCTGAGAATGCAGCTCAGGTTCCAATTTGTCTTTGTTGCTGCAGCAGAACTGTGCTAATTTATGTTCAATTTTTTGTCTACCAAGACCCAGGGTGTCTTTACAGCAAGGCTTCTCCCCAGCCACACAGACCCCAGCCTGCGCTGGGCTCTTTGGTTATTCTGACTCAGCTGCAGATCTTGATAGTCACCCTCTTCCAATCATCAAGGACATCCCCTGAACTTCAAAACTGCTCAAATACTGCCAGTGGGTCTGCAAGTAGTCAACCACTTCTCCTAACTCACTGGGGTGCATTCCACCTGGACCCACAGATTTATGTGGGCTAAAACTTTGCAAGAAGCCAAAGACCAGCTCTTCTTCCACTGTTGGTGCATTGGCATGTGCTGTCATACCTACTTGATCTTGTGGACTCCATCTATGCCACTAGAGACAGCAGAAAAGAAAAAACCAGAAACCTCTGCCTTGTTGCATTATTAATAACTAGTTTCTTTGCCTTATTTAGTAACAACTCTATGTCTTCATTCAACTTCTGGTTTATAAGCCACTTTTAAGAGCTATTATGCAGTTTTGTTTGTGTGTTAAGCAATGGATAATATTTACATTCTAGATAATCAGTAACTTACTACGGAGCTAAATTTTTGAATGCTGAACGATTCTCTGGATATGTTAAGCATTAAACAATCTTTTTATACTCAATTGGAATGAAAATTACAACTGCTTGAAATATTTTTCAAAAACTACCTAAAGTTCTGATGTTAAAAATGACACAACAAATGAGACAAATGAAAAGAATTTCAGAGGAATACTGTCATTATGGAAAGCAAAATAAAGTTTTCTTTTGGGATTTAAGATGTTTTGGATTTAAGACGTTTCAGATTTAATATTTTTCCAACTGACCTGCACTGGTCTTTATTTGCATTTTTTAGTTGTTTATGCTTGGCAGTCTCAATTCCCACTAGAGGGGAAAAAAAGTAAAGCACGAACTTCCTTTATCTAGCTTAACCTGAAATTAAGTCCTTGGAGAATTAATCACAGATGTACTACACTTTTGAAAAAAATAGGTGAATGCCTATTCATTATTAATGCCAAGTAATGAAAAAACAAACTACCTGCACTCTTTCAAACCTTGAGGAATATTATTGGTAAGTCAAACTTAAAATTAATTTCCCAAATTTTCCCTTGTGTCTATTAAAAATCCACAGTGGGTCAGACTGGCAGTGGCACTGTCAGACAGTGCTGCTGGCTGTAGTGCAGCTCCTGCATCTCACAGTGACACACCTCCCAAGCCTTCAAATTTGTTTCCTTGATTGCATGTCTCTTGCTCATAGAGAGGGGCATCACAATTTTCTTCATTAAACATAGGCCTTCAGACCTATTTTTTTTCTTATTTTCTGTTTGTTAGTGAGGTCAACTGTATATATTACCCAGATTTGAGTTTCCCTATCTTCCTTTCTGCTCCTTTTTCCTCCTGAAATTGTATTTCTTTTGGAATGTATGTGGGGAAAATTTGTCTCCCAGTGATATTATCTGTACTCTGCTCCCCCCTTCATGTATGTGCTGTCTGTTGTCATGATGGGGAAAGTATAAGAGAAAAATACTTAAAAGAAATTCGGTCTTGATGCTTACATGAAGTTTTACACCAGTTTTCCAGGCGGTCACTCAGACCACAGAAGTAAGATAATTGGCTACACTTTAGAGTTTTCTAACACTCATAAGACCAAAACATGCAATACTACTTCTATTTTTAGCCAAAGAGGACCAAATATTTTTTAAATAGATTAAACTAACTTTGCCGTGCTGCTCTGAGAGGAAACCTGTGAGGAAAGGTTGTAATTTTTAAGTTAAAGCCAGATCACATGCAAAAACATCACAAGCCAGATCACATGTGGGTTAACATGAAGTCACCTCATACTTCAAAGAGCAGGACAGGGTAGTATATTCCAATGAGATATTTGAAAGTGCATTGAAACCTGATCTTGACTCAGTGATATCTGCCAACAACTGAATGTACCGCAGCTGGGGTTCAAGGTAACAAAAGAAAATAAAAAAGAATTTAAAAGCAGCATAGCAGTTTGTTTACCCTTATTTTCATTGAATGTGTTCCAAGTCTTCAAGACTGTGGTCATGTTTTACATCTCAGAATGGTGTTACTGTATTAGTCAGAACAGGAATTCCATGCACACATTCCTGTTAGAGTTTCTAAATTCTTGTCTTAAAAGAATTTTGGTTGTCCATCATTAATAGAAACTATCTGGAATACTTTTCTGTAAATATTCTCAAAGATATTACATTATTTCATTTTATTTGCATATTTAATACTGTTTCTTGGAATGGTTTCAGGATATAATTTTTTTTGGTGAAGCCTGTACTAGACAAGTCTCTGCTGTTATTTCAGTTTAGAGGTTAATAAACTCTTAACAATTGATCAAAAGGACTGATCAGTGTTGAGTTCTTCAACAAAACCAATGTATCACTCACAACATGAAAAGGGTAAAGAGAGAGAAGCCTGCCAAGCCCAGCAGGCCTACTTTGTTTGTAAATTGCAGATTCATTTGCTTAGAAGACCTTCTGTAAGACTATTTCTAAACAGTCTAAGTGTCTCATGGTTTATTCATTATCCAAAATATAATTTCCATTATTTAAAGAGACAGTTGACAAAATACTACTTCTGCAGTCCTACAGAGCATGGAGGCAGAAAAGAGAGAGAGAGAGGCAGCCTTCTGTTATCAATACAAACAACATGCATTATCACATAAAGTTATGTGGTTCAAACGCTGATTAAAACTCTTGATGTATTGCAATGTGAACATCTACAAAGCTCTTTGAAACTTTCCTTCAATATTATTTAGAATATGAACTACCAATATCTACTTCACCTCCCTTGCCTCCTCCCAAATTGTGTGTACAACTTTACTCATCCTTTTTGATATATTTGAAGGTTTAAAAAATAATAGAATCATGGGATATTCTGAGTTGGAAAGGACCCACAAGGATCATCAAAGTGGACTTCAGGCCTTTTCACAGCACAGCCTCAGGTATCCCACCGTGTCCCTAGGAGCATTGTCCAAACACTTCTCGAGCTCTGTCAGGGTTGGTGCAGTGACCACTGCCCTGGGGAGCCTGATCCAGTGCCCAGTCACCCTCTGGGTGAAGAACCTTTTCCTAAGATCCAGCCTAAACTTCCCCTGATGCAACTTCAGGCCATTCCCTGGGGGCCTGTCACTGTCACCACAGAGTGTCACCACAGTGTCTGTGCCTCCTCTCCCCTTCGTGGGGAAGTTGTAACTTCCATGGTCTCCCCTCAGTCTCCTCCAGGCTGAACAGACCAAGTGACCTCAGCTGCTTCTCATATGGCTTCCCCTCTAGACACTTTCATCATCTTTGCAGGTCTGCTTTGAATGCTCTCTAATAACTTTATATATTTTTTATAGTTTTAAATCCTTCTTACAGTGTGACACTCAAAAGCACAGACAACACTCAAAGCCTGGCTGCCCCAGCTCAGAGCAGAGCAGGACAATCCCCTCCCTTGCCTGGCTGGTGATGCTGTGCCTGATGCCCCCCAGGACAGGGCTGGTCCTCCTGGCTGCCAGGGCACTGCTGGCTCATGGTCAACTTGCCACCAACAAGGACCCCCAGGTCCCTTTCCATGGCACTGCACTCCAGGGCCATTCCTCAGGCTGTGTGTAGATATTAGTAGTAGATAGCTAGTACTGTAGGCAATCCAAAGCTAACACTGTCTGGCAGAAGTAGCAAATAAACTGAGTTCTCTGTTTTGGTTTGGTTTATTTTTAATCAAAAATATCTATTACTTTTATGTGGATTGTATTCAGGTTTAGATGCCAACACCTTTTTTTAATGTTTTTAGGTAATTCAAATTGCCAAGATGACTTTGGAAGGAAAATGTTCAATACTGGTTTGCCAAAAGTTAAGGAATTCTTTCAGTCTAAACCAAGCGATTAACTTCAGCATTTGAAATTTAATTCCCATTTGATTCAGTAATTGAAATTTAATTTGATTTTCCTTAAAAATGATTGCTATACAAATATGTTCTTACTGCTGTAGTGAACATATAAGAAATATTTTAGGAAAATCGCAAACAGGTCTTATTCTGCAGTCCTCAGTTCTCTACTGATGTGTCTAAACTTTTTAATTGAGTTGCCTGGTCATTTTGTAGGATTAACAAAATTAAAAGCCTGGACTGAGGAACACAGAAAACTGCTAACTCTTCTAGGCTCTCCAGTTTGTCTGAGCAAGAATTTTAATTGTGAAATGTAAACAAAGTCCACCTCAAAGCAAGTTTTCATAAACACAAAGAACAAGGATTTAATTATATTACAATCAGATGCTAGATCTGAGAAACCCATATTTTCAAAGAAAGCTATGTAAGTTTTCAAAACTATGTCATCAGACAGAAAGGTGTTGAAAAAATACAGTTTTGACAAAAATAACTTTTCAGAAATTAAAGGGTTTTTTTAAAGTATTTCCTTTTCTTAGTTACCTCCTTAAAATAGAAGAAATCTCTTTTTGAGGCTCTGCCACTGGCTCTCCAAGGGTTTTCTGGCTTAGAACTTGTTTTGCATTTAGTCCTTTGCTAGCTGGTAATGTGCTGGAGAGGCTTTCTATTAGTACAGGAAACACTTTGAATGCCAATATGAAATTTTTATCTTTGTTGAGATACACAGTTATATAAATCAATTATGAGTACAAAAATGGGTATGTATATTTTTATGTAGTTATGTAAATACTGCAACTTAGACGGTTTTCTTCTGCCTACGTAATTGTACTTTCTTGGCTTATTCTGCACTACGACCTTTCAGTGAAAAGTCAAAGGTAGCTCTGACCTGTTTGAAAGGGCATACAGCAACTATGTTTCTGATGCTTAATAGGAAACAGAACATTTCACAAAAGAAATGTGAAATAATGGTTTGTTGAAGCAACCGCAGTTGAATCTGGATAGTTTTAACTAGTTATATTTTTAAATAACTAATCACAGAAGAAGGTAGAGAATCTGTTTGCTGGTGGGGTTGGTATGCCCATTGACAGAGTTTAGTCTTGCAAAAGAGCTGAAGATACAGAGGGCGGAATGCAAAGTGGCACAGAAATTAGTTTAGATTTCTGGATAGCAAGTAATAGAACAGAGCTGTCATCTGATATCTCACTATTTTCAACTTCAAGCACAGCTTTTCTTAGACACTGCTGTGTTGATCTTGTGGCTCAGCCAAGGTAAGTTAACTCCTGAGGTATGAAATTGTAGATAGCAGCAGCACTGTGCTGCTGTAAGGGCAGGCTTACTCTGCTTTGTTTTCTCTACATACAAAATTATAAAGTACTTTGTTGGTACTGTATAATAAGTTAGCAGGAAAGGAGTTGGTCAATAAAGATCATTGTTATAACTCATGTATAAATTTTTCACAGCCATAGTACTATATGCATAAGTCTCAATGTCTGTGAAGAATCGGTGACATTCTTCATGTCGTTTGCTGAGAGAGAAAAATAAATGCAAGCATATGTGCAAATGCACACATTAACATTTCAGAAGCAGTTATGTGAGAATTACTCTACTCACTATATATATATATATATAGCAAGCAGAGTAATTCTGAACAGAAATGTGTGTTCTCATTTGAAAATAATTTTTAAAAATTGAAAAATTTGATACCAAATATAGGTTAGGCTAGGCAAGCCAATTGATCTTTCCTATTACTTTAAACTTCACACCTGAAGGGTCTGTTTCATGAACCTAGCAGGGCTTAATTTCTTTCTTTTAACAAATAATTAAATTGTAAAAATATCAAATAAGGCATTGAAACTGAGAGGATAACAAGCTAAATTGTTTAATTTCAGATCACTTATCTTATTAGAGAATGCTTATATAGTTCAGAGTCCAGTCTATTGCTACTAGCCATCAGGCCTATGTTTCATATGAAACTGTTACGCTAGCAGGAATGATTATACTTCATAGTATTTGCTACAAAATATTATTAACAGAAATAAAGAACAACTACATGTTGATCCTCAGCAATTTGTTTAAAAAGACTAATGTTCCCTCTTCCTTGTAAATCTATATACCTTCTTAGGTCCTCGCTGCGTGTGCATGTGTAAAGCTGTTTAGATGAAGCATTCTATAACTAATATTGACCATTACTTTGCATAATGTTTTTTTCAGAAGATTTAGCACGCCTTTCTACATCCTGAATTCCTAGTCTTTATTCACTCACAAAGGGAAATATTGGAGATAGCTTTGCAGGCTCTAATTACACGTCATGTCCTACCTTCAACATTTCTTTGCCCACCCCCTCCTTTCTACACACAAAGCGGTTTCAGTGAAGACTAAAGGCAAGGGATACCACCTGCCATCCTCTCTGAGTGAGAATGATGTGTCAATAGGTGCAAAGCATAGTTAGTGCCTCTCAGTGGAAAATAAAATTGTTCCTTCAGACTTAAGACTGTTGAAAAAGAATGAAAATGCTGGAAGCAAGTCTTTCAGCTTTTATACTATGCACTGTTGTTTATTATAAGAATGGTGGTACTGTTACAAAAATTCTGGAATCTCAGCTATAAGCAAAGTTCTGGCCCTTGCTACAACTTGTTAGTAGGAAAAATAAATATCACAAAATTAGTAGATTGGATAGTGGAAAGAAATAGAAAGGTGGTTTTCTTAAGGAGAAAATCATAACCTAGATCTGAACTAGTAAAAACTAGACAACTATGTATAGACAGAGAAGGTCATATATCTTCTTTCCAAAATACTGTGGAAGATGAGAGAAGAAAGTGTGAACAGGAATTAACCCTGGATTCCCAAATTCCAGACGAATGAAGAATGATGCAAAGAAATAAAAGCAAGCTCCTCATGATTTAATCAAAATCTCTGTTCAGTTTATTCTAGGCAAGCTAAGGAGGAAAGAACCCCTGAGAAAGCCATACTTCTAGTATGGCACTGAAAAAAAGATAAAATGAATAGTAAAAATATTCAGATAATGTTCAGAGACATTCAATAAGGTGTTTCATTTAAGTATGTTATAACTGTGGTAATTTTCACATTTACACAAAAAAGGTAATTTTACTCTGAAACCTGTCATCAAGATTTTGTGCTAAAACCAACAAAATATTGTATTAAAACTTATTGAAGTATATTAAAATTTACATAAGAGTTTGAGTCCAACTTCGTATTTGTTGCACTCTCTCTTGGGATAAAAATCGAATTTAATGATTTCACCAATATATACGATCTCTGTATCAACTCCCTAATATGACATGACAGCGCACCGGAAACATTCCTTGGAGAGAAATGCTAGAGAGTGTTAGAGGATTTAAAAAATAAAATGACTGACTCAAGTTGGCAGACCAGTTATTTTTAAAACAGCTTCAGATAAATTTTAAAAGGCAAGCAATGCCCTTGCTGCCAAAATCTGTCCCTCGTTAGTTATTTCAGGAATACAAGTTGTTTGGTTTGTTTTCTATATCTAGTAATTTTATTCTTAAATTTTCATTTTGTTCAAAAAAACTCAGCTTGTATATTTCTGACCCCACATGAGTCAGTATCTTCAAGGGGTAATCTAGACTTAAGAATTATGTAATTTTTGTCAAGGTTCAAATTTGCAGACAGAGGTTTCTATATGGCTGCTTGTTTGCTTTTTTTTTTTTTTTTTTTTTTTTTTTGGTCTGTGTGTGTGTTTGGTTGATTTTGATGCCTTGGACTGGCTACCTAGAACAGAGGCTAGACAGAGTTAAGTGAATAATGTGGGTATTTATTAAAGGTGTTTAACAGAGACACTTTGGGCAATGCAAGAGCCTAGCATAGGCTGCACCCAAGATGGAAGACATTTCTTTGGACAGATATGAGTTTGGTCTATTTGCATATCAGGGGTTAATTGCCCAGTTACAGCTCCAGATAATGAAGTCACATTCCCCCAGTTTGTGCCTCCTCAATTTACTTCTGCTTATACTTTTCAGGCCTGAGGCTGTGATGATGATCTTGGTACCCAGGCCTGGAAGGATTGTTGTGTCTGACCAAACTGTGAAGAGAGCTTACTAACACTCTGTATGGAGATCAGAGTTATACATTAATTACAGGATCTGAAAAATATAAAAGCTAAAATTTACGGCGTCAGTTTTGTTCATGTGATTGTTTTTTGATGTTGAGTTGTTGGTTTATTGTGATTTTTTTCCCCAGAAACCCAAGAGACTAAATTAATGGAAAAATCCTGCTTACAAAAAAAAATTATGAAATAAAGTCCCTCTTGTGGTTGCTGCAGATGATTTCATTAAAAAATGTGGCTAATTTGGTAGGCCAACCTATGAAGAGATAAAAGTTAATTTGCTGGTGATATTATTTATGGCAAATAATTTTCCCACATTTTAATGATGCTTTTTAATCATTAGTTATACCCTGCCTTAAAATAGGCAATTATGTGCCTCTAGAGTTTTGTCCTTTCCCTTTATTGTTTAACATTCTCCTGCAGTTATAAATGGCCCAATGTGTTCCAAGAACTCCCTAAAACTGGGTTTTTTTTATGTTTGTATAGTACGTTGTAAATTGTTCTAGTTCACATTTGTTTTCTCTTCATAGTGCAATTAGTAGGGAAGAAAAGAAAGTGTTTCAGATAGCTGTCTTTCCAAAAAATGGCAGATCAGTAACTGGGTGCTTTCAGTTGTCTTAAATGTAATTTTTTTTCTGTTATTTTTCTAGGTGAGATATTGCTGTAAAAATATCTAACATGACTGTGGAAAAGAAATGTGCCCAAGAAAAAAAATTAAGGCAACCTTTCTCTACACATCTGTATCCTTGTAATGTCCTGGGCACTTTTTTCCTACAATTTCTTTAAGCTTCTGCTTTTACTAAGTCTTGTGTTCGCATTGTTTGTTGCCACATTACAGTCATTCTAGCTCAGGTGAACTGAGGGGGAATGGAGACTAAAAAGCCCTCCTTTTGCCAAACTACATGTGGCATTTTGATTGCCTGCAGACATCAAAGGAACAAGGAATGACACTGATGGCTTTAGCAGGCAGCTGAGTGCAGCTGGGTACATCTCTCCTGGCTTTGCCCTTCTGATCAAGGACTCTGCTAGGCTGTTGCTACTCTGAAAAGGTTTCTGCTTCTGCTACTCCACTTCTTTTCTCACTAAGTACCTTTGCCAGCACTGTGAGCATCCCTCCCTTCACAGTTTTTAGCTAAGAAGCTACAGGGACAGTATTGTTTTCTGAAGGCTTCACAGCAGCACAGGCTGTTTAGAAATTCTTCCTGTTTTTCACCTGGCACCATATAATAGCTCCAGGGTATTTGTAGCAAACCTGAATGGAAGTCTAGTTTTTCTTCCTTTTTGTAGTTCAGACTTTTAGTTTTCAGTCATTTAGAGCAAGATCTGGCCCATTGCATAATTATATAATTTTCAGATGTACAAATATTGAGTGATTTTCTCTGTATATTTATTTATGCCATGAGTCTGACCCATACTAAAATACACATGTGCTTATGCATAGCTGGAAATCAGGGTAATTGGCTGAATGAACATGAAGGCCTGAATGTGACCTCAAAAATCTCATTTTTCTTCTCTTTGCATCATGTTTTAGCTTTCACTGTATTTATACTGGCTTAAAGAAAGAAGATGCATCTCAGTGTTTTGAAAAGGTGGGCTCAACTGAGTGAGCAGAAATGGGTTACACATTTTACACCAACACACCAATACTGTGCACAGTTGTGTAGTGAAAGTGAAAAATCAAAGGTACCTTCTGTAATTGCAACGTTGTTATAGTTACTTGCAGTTTGCCATGCTATATGTGGGTCAGAAAAAAAAGGTTTCTTAACATTCAAGGTGGTTTTCACAATGATGTGTGTCCTGAAGTTACTAAAAACACCTATCTTAGTATCAAAGCAATGCTCATGTCTTTGCTGTGGAAAACAACAAACTCAGTGTCCAGCATTCTTGCAGCTTGCAGCATTGCAGACTAAGCTGCCTGTATTTGGTTTTGTTTGGTGGTTTTGATGGGTTGGATTTGGGGTTTTAGTGGGTTTTGGGATTTTTTCCCAAGAAGGTACAAAGTGCCTTGTTAGTATAAAGAGAGCAGATATTCCTCTATTCATTTTGGCATAGCAGACCAGACACTAAAATTCTGTGTTCCACCAGTATCCTTTTTTTTATAGTGCTCTATTCTGGCTTACTTTTGGACAATGGTTCAGAGCAATCTTGTAGGTCTTATTTCATTGTGACTGGAATTGTATGTCATTCATGTATGAAAAAGTAGTGTTATTCTGTCTCCCAGTAGACAATCCCAATTATTTTATTCTGAATAAAGAGCAGAAGCAGAATCGAGGTAATGAATCATTTGACATCCTAAACTACCACCTGCCACTGCACATTATCTTTGTAATGACCCTAGACTCCTCTTGCCTCTGACATACACTTTTTTGGACATTGTAGCCACCAAAGGTGGTATATTAGATCCTTTGGCAGGTACTGCTTTCTCTTACCCCATCTCCGTCACACACCAAACTAATTCTTCAAAGATGTTGAAATAATTAGTGACATATCTTTTTATAGTAGAGCTGTATATTCTTTTCATGTTAAAAATCACTCTCCAGAAGTTGCATATTTATGGTTCAGTTCTTCCTTTACCTGAAATTCCCATGAAACCTTGCTTAGATCCTACTGAGCTTTAGTTATCACTGTAGCTCTCAGTGTTTTGGGATTTTTAATATGATGGTCTTGGATTTAAAAAAGAAGTATGGAATAGGAATGAAAATTTTATTTGGAGTATAACTGGGAATTTTTTTTAGTCAGCCATTCTGAAAGATGAGCTGTTTCCAGCTTTAGTTGCTGAAATTGAAAATTGCTGCAGAGATAAAAAATCCACCTTTTTTTTTTTTATGTTCATCGGTTAGGGAATCTGTTATTTTAGCAAAAAACTTGTTTTCTGGGAACTCTTCTTGAAGCTCAGTCTGCTATAGCAGTTACTGCAGAACTCAAGTGTCTAAAAAATACTGAATCAGCATGCAAATCCTGCTGAAAAATAATACAGGAACTAAAGAACCCTTTGAAACAGCTATTATTCATCAAAGCAAGATTTTGTTTTGCCAGGACTGTCATAGCTTTACTTCAATGATTTCTTCTCATCATTTTGGGAACAACTATTATTATTTGCTAGTTATCTTGCTGCTTAACTGTCATAATCTTAAATGTAATATAGTCATATGCTCGTCCGTCCCATCTTCCTTTTCCAGTTTGAAAAAGCTATATATAATTTATGACTCACTGAATATGTTAAATCTTGTGTTTTTAAAACTATATTCACAATTACTGCATTGGGGACATGTCTGGATACAAACATTTCACTTCTGATAGAAACAACACCATCTCATGAGTAAAATTTTTGAGATCACTCAATCAGAAACTTCTAAATGTGGAATGTGTCAAATTTTAATATGAAATAATAAACTGGGGTGGGGACGGGGAGGAAAAGTAAAATAGTGTTCACAGCAACTACTAGCCATTAGGGGCTTTTTTGGTATTCTATCAATCTAGAAAAACCTGAACATGAGAACACTAAAACTGATAACTGTTCTATGTTTGACTTTTGAAGCTGATTTTACTGACTTTTGATGTGTTGTTTAATCAAATAGAAAACTACTGAAGAGTTCTATATGTTTGCACTTCTCCCTCCTAAATTATGAATCCAGGTAATTTGTTGCTGCCTTAAACCACACACTCTGAGAACTCTGCTATGTCTGTTCCCACCTCCATGAAACTCCAATGAAAAAATGAGTGTGGAGAGATATGAGTGACAAGGGATTATAAATGTTAGAGACTTAATTAAACCAGAAAAGCTTCAGCAAGGTTCAGGCTGGTAAACTTATATCTTCTTTTGCTGAACTAAGAGAGGAAAAATTATTTTGGTTGCCTAGCAACTACATTGCACAAACTAACTCAGTCGAGGATCTATGGGTTTGATAAGCAAATTAAAAATGGACATTTTGTGTGAAGAGAATAAAAAATTCTTCAGAACTTTTATTCAACTGAAAAATTAATTGCATGACATTACAAATTAAAATGGTAACGGATCTGGGAATATTTTGTGGGAAATTGTAGATAGTCAATATTGTTTAACACCTTGGCAAAAATGGTGAATTGGCTTGCAATAACAGAGTACTAAGTGCATTCAAGGCACGTTGTATGTCTGTGGAGGAAAGGCAAAGACTGAGAATCTTGAGAAAAAAGATTATTTTGGAAGATCTTGTTTGCATCTTCTAGTGTATAAGTGCATTTTGTACATTCATGGCATGTCAGTTTAGCGTTTTTTTTTTGTTTTTTTTTTTTTTTAAGTCTTAAATAGGGAAGGAAGGAGAAAATGCTAGAGAATTCATATGTTGAAATATCAGCTTCAGAGAATTATATTGTAGCAGCCCAATTCTGCTAATTGTTGAGCACACACCTGCAGCAGAACTTGCTCCTTGCCTGAGCTTCAGAGCTATGCTCTTGAGAAAGAAGCAGCACAAGCTGTCCCAAAGATGCAAAGTGCTCTTTGCATCAAGCTGTGAGTTAAAGAATATTACGTTAATATAACGCTTATAACTGATGTTGCATCTGCCACAAATGCCTTTCTTTCTCTTCTTTTCATTCAGAAAACAGAACTCTGTTGCCATAAAAGTACTTTTACCAACCAGTGCAGGTAAGGAACGTTTCCTAGTTAGGGCACCTGCAGCACCCGATAACAAGGGTTGCAGGGCTTCTGTGGTGTGTCTGCCTCTGTAATGGTAACAGGTGACCAGTGAGCCTGAGCACATGAAACCTGTTTTCTGCCTCCCAGATTCAAGCTGCTTGTGCGGATAAACTGAAGCACGGCTTCAAGAGCCATCATACCACAGCTCTTCTAGATCTTTGAGTGAAGATTTATTTTTTCAAAGTTGCTGTACATATATCAGAGTTTAATATTAATAATAAAAAAATTTATACTACTACTGAGTTTATAGGTATTTTTTTCACTACATAAAGGCTTGACTTGTGGCTTGTAAGCGAGGCTGAAAGCTTGTTGTGCTAGTCCTTCTGTCCAGAATACGGAAATTATTTCATGCAACCCTAACACGATAAGAAGGTAGCGTATTTCTTTGCATGATGACATCTTCTCTATGCTATATTGTAGCCTTTAGCTTCTACAACCATTTCAGAAGTCACAGTTGCTTGTGAAAGGCTGAATTCTAGTGTCAGAGTTTGTAGAGTCATGCAGAAATACATGTATTTATAGAGTGAAGTTCAGAATCAGGCATATAGGGCAAAAATTATGATAGGACTAAAGATAACTCCTAGTCATATGAAAATTTTGGTGTAGAGTTTGTTTCTGGAAATTTTTTGCTGTCTTTTCTAGCTATGTTTATTTTGAAATTTAAGATTTAGTTAAAAAAAAAGAATTTTAGAGTTGGATTCTAGAGATTATGAGATCTGACAGCAGTCAATACAAAACAGCTCAGCTAGACTTCTTTCTGTTCAATGTTAAGAGCTATTATTCCAAGGCTGTGTCTATATAACATTTTGTTTTTAAATTGAGAAATATTCCCCTTTACTACCTGCTATGATGTCTGGAGAAGCTACATAATGACTTTCATGTTTCAGACAGTGGATGTCAGTAATGTTAACAGCTAGTTGGATCATGCAATTAAGAGAGTTCTTATCATGCTTTAGGGACCTTTGGTGCAGGTACTTTAAGCCTTACAGTTTATCTCCCATGAGGATTCCAAGTCAGAAATAAAACACAAATATTTTTACTTTGTAACATTTATTCGTTTTCAAAGCATGAGAGACTGTTATTCTTTATCTTAAACTAAATTTCAATTTAAAGTAGCAATCCCTCCAAGAAAATGAGTATTTTTAATTGGATGTGCAGTTCACACACTAATAAAAAGCAAAATGACTTTACCCAAATTAAATTTTTCAGAAAATTAGGCTAAATGAGGTTTTAATAATTAGATATGTCTGCTCTCACATATTTTAGCATCTGCTTTAAGCAGTCAGATTAATGGCAGCAGGGCAGAGGAGCTGTTATGGACTGACTGCAGTCACTCATTCTCCATCCCCCTGAGTAGCTTTGGATGGGGTTTGGGGTGGTAGAGGAGTTAGACATGGAGTGAAGCTGCACCTGGGAAGAAGGCTGGGGTGGGGGAAGGTGTTTTAGAGTCTTTTGCCTTTGTTCACCAACCTACGCTATTTTAATAAGCAACTAATCAAAATATTTTTCCTTAGGTCAAGTCTGGTTTGCCTATGATGAGTGATTTCCCTGTCTTTATCTTGACCCTCAATAAACTTTTCCTTATTTTCTACCCTGTCCTGTTGAGTAGAAGGGGTGAAAAAGAGAGAGTGAAGGACTGGTAGCCAGCCAAGATCAACTAACCATCATACTTCAAAGAGGACTGATTTCAAAGTTGCAGTAGGATGCTCCTAGCCTTGTCAAATTAATTTTTCTTCTTTTTACTTTTTTTTTTTTTTTTTAAATCTTCATGGTTGAAGATATCTCAGCCTCTCTGAGCACCTCTTTTAGTATTTAACTTCTTTCCAAGAATAAATTTCTTTCAGCATACTTCAGCTTCCAGTCATTTATTATAACATAGTCATTTGCAGAGACAGGCTGGATTCAAACAGAATATTCTTATTTTTAAAGGCAGTTATGCAGTGGATCTATCAATAATTGCTTTAGATTACATATAACAAACTAGATGCTTTGTGCTGTCTATGCAACTTTAAAATCTCAATTTTCCTCTTTGTCAGAGAATGTTATCTTTGGATGGAAAATTTTTCTTCAATTGGCTTTCCACTCTAAACAAAATCAAACATTTCAGTTTTAAGACTCTGAGTTTCCTGTCTCTTCCTTCTATTCCTCACTCAGCAATTCTGTCCCCAAATGCAACAGGATCAGACCCAATACCTTTTTACACTTATTAGAAAACTAGTTTTAAAACCTTTAATTACAGGAACACATAAACATAAATTATAAGAACTACATCTTGGAACTACACCTCTGTCTTTTCAGGATGAGGATCTGAAAACTGAAGTTCACTAAACGCAGTACTAAAGCTGGAAGCTATGTAAAATATATTTGAAATTCTTTCAATGAACAAGGTGATTATTGAATTGGAAGCTGATATCAAATTAGGAAATGCTCTGAAAATTTATCCATTAATATTCAAAGGAAGTGAATAATTAGTGGTGGCCTGCAGGAACATTTAGACAGCTACAGAAAAAAACCTGAAGAGTCATGTGGAAAAAAAGGTGCTAAACTTAAAGCAGACTAGAGCAACAGGACCTGAATTTTTACATATTGCTTATTCAGATCTATGTCCTACTGCTGAAGTTAATTGTGACTTAGTCTTTGAAACACGTGACCCACCAGGAAAGGCTCAGGGAGCTGAGATGGTTTAGCCTAGAGAGTAAAAGAGAAGGTGGGATGCAAAGGCAATGTAATAGATGCCTTCCAGTCCTTATGGAGGGTTATGAGAAGATGCAGTCAGGCTCTTTAGATATGTGCGTGACAGGACCACATGGGATAACAGACATAAATTGAAAGAGACGGAAAATTCAGTTTAAGGGCTGGGAGGAGTGAGCATGACAAGAAGACAGACAAGTGTTGGAATAGGCTTTCCAGAGATGATGCAAAATGTCTGTGCTGGAGGTTTTCAAGACCAGAATTTTTATAAAGCCCTGAGCAATCTGGTCTGACCTCAGAGCTTTAGCTGAATTAGAGAACTCCTGAGGCTTGTCCAGCCTGAATGACTCTGCAATTCATTATTTATTCTATTTTTAGTCTTGGCTAGCTAAAAAACAATTGATTATTTTTAGAAATGCAGATTTTTAGTATGATTTCTGATACTTTTCTTCATATGAGATTTAATTTTGTGATAGACTTAGTAAATGGGCTGAGGAGCTGCACTAATGTATAGCTCTCATTAACAAGTACTACAGCATCATTTTCCTGACCTAGGTATTCAGACATAGAGTCATCCCATTTAGATACAGCCAAAGACAACCAGAATCTTGTACTATGCTTTTATTCTATAACTCCTTTTTGTGAACGTTGTGTGAATGACTGCAGTTATGGGGTTAGATCTCAAACAGAAAGTTCAGAGTTCTAGTAATTAAGTTAATCTTGCATGCTGCAACAAAAATCCTAGAGGAGTCATCCTGTAGAGAGGATTGACTTTAGATTGATGGTAGACAGATTGCATTCAGTCTTAAAGAAAATGGTTTGTCTCTGTTTGCCTCTAGGTTAACAAGTGAAGTGATGGATAGATTTACAGGAAACATTGGTGAAGGAGGTTTGGGCGGAATATGTGCATTGTCACTGTGAGAAGAGTCACACAGTGGAAGAGGCTGCCCATGCAGATTGTGTAGCCTAGTTGTAGGTTTCCAAGGTCTGACTGACTAAGCCGCTGAGCATCCTGGTCTTATAGCTGACCAAGTGGAAGGTTGGAGTGGAGACCTCAAGGCTGGGAATAACATCAGTCCTTCCCACTGCAATATAAGTGGTCAATGCAGGTGCAAAAACATTAGGTGTATGTTATACTATACTCTGGGATCTGATGGTTTTGATGTATTTCATTAAAGAAATCGTTTGGTGCAAGAATGTGAATCACGGGATTTTATTTTCCAGGTAATCGTGCTGTGAGTTAGAATAAATATTAAGCTGTGAAGTCAGTCTCCCTGGCTTTACTTGCTTTATTATTAAAGCAGAATAGGAAAACCAAGAATGAGAGCATGTTATATTGACTATCTAATAGTGGTACATTTGGGATACACTTAAAATGTCAAGTTTTAGGCTGGCAATTTGAATTCCTTCTTACAAGTCTTTTTCAGACCAAATGGTACCTATGTCAACTTTAACCTAGATCCTTTCTTTTCACCAATTCTGTTTTACAAAGGGTCATTCCTGATAAACAAGATCTTATATTTCTTGTGATTCCACAGGAGTTTTGTTTACCCAGCATAAAAGGCCATATTTGTTCCAGCCTTGATGTTTTATTTCTAATACCAAGAATTCTGAGGACTTGATGTAGAGAAAATAGCCAAGCCAAACCAAACCATAACAAAAACACTCCCATCCACAGTGAAAGATTGGTAACAGTAAAACATTGTAGAAATATTCAAAGCAAAATAAAATTATGTGAAAGTATAATTGCAGGAAAACCATGGAAATGCACAGCTGTAAGGGCAGGACAAATTATCCCACATAAGGTTTAATAGAAGTCATGCATATGCAAGAAAGAAATAATCTGAGGACTGTGCCTAGGGTACGTGTGAAGGGGTGGCAGTGGTGGAAGCGTCAAGTTCAACTGATGCCCTACAAAAGTGTGACCCTGTGATACAAGTTACAGAATCTGCAGTTCATTACCGCAGTAATACAGGAGTGCAAGGAATTTTGAATGTTTATTTTGATTGTTATTTGTCCAAGAATTACACAGATTGATAAAATATTCCTCTACAAAAATTATTTAATCGATGTACTTATTTACTAGTGAAATGTTTGAAAAACAGTAAAAGTGCAAGTAAATGACTATGAGAATAAACATTTTAACAAAGAACTTGCAGAAAAAAATTACCTAATCAGGTCTTGCTTGAAAAAGTCTGTCGCGCAGATATTGACTGGGCAGTCTAGTCTTAATATCAGTATTATTACTGTTTTAAGAATTTCAAAAATAAGTACTGACAAGTATTTGTTGACCAGAATTTAATTTCATGTTGCCAGCACTGTAGGTCAGAAGGGCCATTATACTTCAATTGTTTATTACATAACTGTTGCTTTGAAGTAATATAATGCAGTATTAGTTTTAGTGAAAACTCTTTGATGGTACATGGCCTGACTTGAAGGAGAACACTGCCAGAATCACAAATTGTTGAATTAATAGACTGCCTTCATCCAACTTAATGCAAATGTTGTGAAGACTGAATTTTTACATTAGAAATTAATAACTTGATACCAAGAAAAAAAATAAAATTCATGAGAACAGTTACTCCTGCACTCAATCTTGGAAAATAATTGCAAACAAAGCATATATAGTCTCCTTCATTCTTTCCTATGGTCTAATCTGATTTGATGGCATTATAGAAGCAGTGAATGACAGAGAATATTAGTTAGTTAAGAAACACTGAAGGAATCAGATGAAGCTGAAATTAGCTCTTTATTGTCATGCAGTCTCTGTAAGGGGAAACAGAATTTTTTTTGTTAAGTGTGAAGCTTAATCACATATTATTTTTTTTTAATAGTGAGGTATTGCATGTGTGGTTCTCAGCAAGATAATGAAATCTAACCCAAACATCCATCATTAGACATTCAAATGAGAGCAGGGGGCTTTTTCCTCATATTACCCATTAGTCACCATCAAGTGGATAAGCAGTCCCACATTCCATCTCTGCTTAAAACAATTTTGGTGTGTTGGATGAAATACTCTAGAAAGAAATTCATGTTGACACTGAAACCAGACAGTAGTGCTAAAGGGTCAGTGGACATCAGCTGTCTGACTATTTTGCCCAGAGCTGCATGCTCCGTTTGCATTTGTGAGATTCGTTTGTCATGTAACGTCAGTCCTTATTCAATTTTCGTCATGATTTGCCAAGTTTAGTAGCTTTTGGGGTTTTGTGTCTAGCTTTGCTAAGTAAGTATAATTAGCAATTTTGAATGTGACAGAATGCAACTTTCATCCTACCCTATCCTGTATATCAACAGTACTCTATTCAAATCTGCAACTTTCATGAACTGGAGTGAAGCAGCAGATAACACTCCGTTGATTCCCAGTCTCAATTTTACAATACAACAAAATCATGAGAAAGCAGAGATTAGATAGACAAGTATTTATTGGTTGTGACCAGATGATTATTTTGTTTGTCTTTTACCTTTCTTATTTAGCAAGTTTTGCACATAAGAAAGCAACTACCCTAATTCATGTTCCCGTAAACCTTGACTTTTGGAGTTGAAAGCCTTTTCTCTTCTTTATGCCTTTAGAGAGGAGTAGTTATAATACGATCTAGACAGATCCACTAAAAAGACTTTTATTCATTCAGTTTTTCATGCTTCTGCAACATAGGGCAGTGTAATCAATTAAGATTTTCTATGATTTTCTTTAGTGTGGAATGTTTGCTAAAATGTGCTAAGACATATTGGTATTTATTCTATGTTGTGCCTCTAAGAAATGAAACTGATATTAAACACCTTATTTATAGATCAATTATACTGACCTGTTTTATTTTTATCTTAATCTCTTGTGTGTAAGAGAACATTGGAAAATGGAAGAGTAGAGCAGGTATAATTTTTTCATGTTACAGGTGGAAATAAAGACACAAGGCTCTCTTCCTTACTTCTTTATTCTATTTGCAAACATTTAGCTGCAAGTACTGTTAAAGGACTTCAGTAACTTCAATGCAACTGCTCTTGGTAGTACATTTAATTTCATATATTTAATAATTTGAGTTCTTTGTATTTGCTGAATCTTATTTTTGTTTTGACATTGGATTTCAGTAGAAGGTGTCTGTTAGGATGGTGAAAAGTGTAAGATCTTCCTTCTTGAAGCAAACTCATTTTGCAAAACAAGTTCTAGCAAAATTATTTTACTTATGTATGTTTTGTGGAGCTATTGACACTTTATACTGCATGAGGAATATGTAATTTCAAAATATAAGTTCAAAAACAGTTTGGGTTTTTTTTAAATGTGTGTGCACTTTAAAGATCATGTGGACTTCTTCTAAGTGAACAACTTGAGAAGTTTTAATATCTGTTTTCCTTCCTCTTGGAAAGTCTTATTTTTCTTTGCTTAAAAAACATTTTGATTTTTTCTCCTTAATTGCAAGACTCCTGTTTATTTCAATTAAAATTGAATCAGAAGAAAGTAAGCTTAATTCGCTAAAAAGAACACTGTCCATGTACAGTTTTACACTATTTTTAAATTTTTTTTTTTATTTTTTTGCTTCTTCTCTTTTAAAAATCTTTTACTAGGCCTCCTTTCTGCTAGGCAATAAAGACAAGAGTGGGGGTAAGCAAAGGTCTTGACTTCTAGATTGCATTTGGAAACATTTTTATTGGTTATCTGGCTACATGCACTTGCATTTGGCATGCCAAAAGCAGCTGTTTTGGAATCAGCCAGAGTTAACTAAATTTAATGTGTTCAACATGAGAACTAGTCTCATGGAGATTCAGAACATCCCAAAATAAAACTTTATGCTGAGAGACGAGGTACCTGCACCTCTGTTTTGTGGTTGCAAATGTTTATCATGCTGCAGAGCTGCAAGGGGGGTGTATGGAGAGAGGTTGCCTAAAGACCTACAATTTTACTGAATGCTTTTAGCATAAATCTTGTAGTTAATGAATCCCCCTGGATTAGGGCTGCTGGAACTGCCTGTGTCCGGTCACTCACCACAGGGGTCATCCCTGCAGCTGCCTGCTGCTAACACCTGGCCACTTAAACCAAATCAGTCCTGCATCCAACACAGGTCTGGTGCATGAGATCATAACTGCCATCCTCTTTGCCACATCACTGAGAAATACTTCAGGAACCTTCATCTCTTTCCTATCCAGACTGCTCACCTTACAGTCAGGACATGGCTGGTCTGAATGCATATTTTGGCTAAGAGATGTATACAACTGGATGTGTACAAAGGTATTTTAACTTGAGCAGGCATATAAAGATAACATTTTTTCTGATGAAAAGAGTACTTCTGAGACACAGCAGGTTTGGGGCAGTACCATGGCAGTTCACAGCCTATACTTGTGTTGAATGCTTAAAGCCTAACACAGTTTCGCTTTGCTGGGGGCTTGAGGAAGTGCCGCTTGGTGCCTCCCTGGCATATCCCCTGATAAGTCGTTGGGCTTTAGTATTCTAGAATTTACTCTGAAAAAACACCCCTTTCCCTCCTTACCCTCCTCCCTTCCAACATTTCCTTCCCATTTCCAACATTAAAAAGAATGCTTTGGCAGGAAGTATTTGGAGATGCTCTCAAAAGCCCAAAGGGCGAACGAGTAGTTGTGAGAGAAGGACTGTCCTTACATACAAGCATCGGAGACAGAAACCCTCATTAACAACATCATGCTCTGCTGGGAAACCAGATTTCAAGTTGATAACTCCATCATTTGCTTGTGTTGTATTTAATTGTGCATATTTTAATTTTTTTAAAAAAAATTAATTTTATCTTTCAGGATAATTCACAGAAGTTTAACTATTATGCTACTAAGGGAGTTCTCAGTGTTTTAGTTCAGCTTAGGGTATTTCTGCTTGGCTTTTTAGTTGGTTAGTTGCTTGCTTGCTTGCTTTTTTGTTTGTTATGTTAAGGTCACTTCATTTACACAAATAATAAGATTAATCTAACATTTGTTGGAAACACTGAAATAAAAATATGTAGAGTCCAACTTTATATTGACACCCCAATTGGTGGTGAAACAGAAGATATATCCTTTGCTATATTTGTGTTAATTTTATCATGTTCTAGCTCAGCTCCTGTTTAAATAGGACTTCAAGTAATAATATGTTATGGAAAACAAATATTGATATCTTAGCTCACTGTCTTGGAGTGAGATTTGTGAGATGAACCAATTCCTGTTCCTACCATGAAGCTGCTGATCATCCATGTGAAGAACAGCAGGATTATGAGTTTAATGTACAGCTGATTATAACAGAGTATGAGCACCTAATTCTCCTGCACACATTTGAAGATTTTAGCCTTAATCCCTTGACAGCATTGCCTAATGAAATATTGATAGAAATTTGTCTAAGTTTCTCATTGTTACTGTGGCATTCAATATGCAGATGCTTTCTAAATATAGCTTTTTTAACATTATTTTTTCAGGGCCTGGGTTTCTTTTTATCAAAGGAAGATTCCAGAGTAGCTATTTACATAGTATTTTATACCAATGATATTTCACATTGATACTGAGGTAAAATAATATAGTTATTTCTTAGAAAATATTGAATTAGAAAACATAGCTCTCATCACTTTCCGAGTATATCCCAAGAATTTTGGAAATCAAATTTGACTATTTTAAAAAGTTGTACTGAATTCAAAAGCTATGAAGTAGAACTTTTTTTCCCAGCTTCAAGTAAATATATCACTCTTGGAAGAAAGGGCATCAATAACCCCTTGCATTTGATATTCTAGCTTTTATTTTCTATTTGATCCAAGCTTTTTATAATTCCAATTCAAGATGCGGCAATGAAATAAAGAACCTGCAATATTGGACTCTGTGTCAGATGTCTAACACACATCACAAAGAGCAAGTGTTGCCATTTTATAAGTTTAGCATCTTTTGCCAAATAGTTTGAGCCCAGCTTCAGTGGACCTCCACCCAGTAAGATCAGTATAAGGACTTCTATGTGTTTAGGAGCAGATCCTTTCTTTTTCTGCTGGCATTTAGCAGACATGACAAGATAAACTCATCTTCAGCACTGCTTCAGATTTACTTCATTTCCATCTGAACCTGAATATCTAGCATGTGATGCAGTCTGCGTGTTTTTCTATTGTCAATTACAAAATACTATTTAATATTTACCCTTAATGTGGAACAGATTGAAGGAAATATCAGGAAAAATCCATTATTTTGTAAGGATATATTCTTGATCCCTTTGATACACTTATTACACATAGGAAAAAATATGTGACAGATATTTTAAGGAAAATAATTACATTTCAATTTGAATTGAATTTGGCAGAAATTTGGTAATTAACAAGAACATAAGAACTCATAGATGGAACAGAATTCTTCCATTTCAGAAACTGAGATGCCATTTTTATCTATGATGTTTAAAACAGTACCAGGAAAATAAACCAAATAAAATTTCAAAGCTTTCGTAAATCCCAGACTGATTTTACAAATCAGTCAGGTTTTTTTTGTTTGTGCAGTGGATGCCACAGCCTTGAAAGTATTTAAGATTTCCTTTTATAATAGTAAAATGTAGTGTTCTGATATGAAACTCTTGGATTTATGCTGATTTCAAAATTATACCAAGATCTGCTGAAACAATTTCAATTTCAGCTTACTTAAACCTTAGAAGGTTGTATGGCAGATCAAACAGAATCCAACATTGCTCCAAATTTCCTTCCTTGTAGCTTTCAAAAGTTATAACCTATATAATTTATTTTCATTCAAGTAAACAATTTCAAAAGGGAACTTAAAACACAATGAGGATTTTTCTAAAGTAGTAACAATTTGCCTCTTCAGCTAACTGTATTAAACACAAGATAAACCAAAACACAAAACAAAACTATGCACCTTTATAGCATAATCCCACATAAATCTGTGGGATTAAGAACAATTATGCAGAGGACATGAGATAATTGAATCAATGCTTGACTCAAACTATGCTAATAAAAATTACTTGTTTTCTTAAAAGAGATTTCATAATTTATAAGCATAAAGTTAGAAGCTTCCTCAATCTCTTCAGTAGAAGCAGAAGTCTAATAACATTAAATGATCACTTTCTTTAAACTTCGAATGAATGGTTTTGATGCTAAATCCTAGAAGTTTTTCTTGTTTTTCTTCAGTGAAAACATTCCTATATTCTAAGTAGACATTCTAAGGAGAGATTATATCTTGGAAAAGGCTATCTCTAGATTCCGTCTGACTTTGGGGCTAAAACTTAGATTAAATCCACAATTTCGAATCTCATTAAATAGATTTTCATTCTGGAGTTTATGCCTCCCCATCCTGTCCACATCACAGCAGTTAGACTCTCTGCCATGGTCTTAGCATAATGGTGAGGTTTGGGTTAGAGGTAAAGTGAAAGTATGACTTCAAAAGGACAGTGGTTCCTCCCATGCTCATGTAAGTACTGCAGCTTTTGCCATTACCCCGTTCTGAAGTAGTTTTTTCCCAGGGTTACCAATCCCATCTTTACCCTGAATATTAAATATGCTTAGTTGAGATCTTGAATCCATTTTTGTAAGCCGTTGGAATGTCCACCAGTTACTCTACCTAACTTAAATATAGATCCTGAGATATCTATTTTATGTAAAAGTTGTTCCAGACTCTACTGAAGGCTAAATTTAACAATTCTCTCTTTTTTTTCTTAATCACACATGTACTCTGGCATTCATTTGTGATAGTCATCTCTAGAATGAAAGGGAGAGCATATGTTTACTGGAGATGCAGACTCAGTTTTCAAAAATCTGTAATCAAAAGTATTTCTTTCAAAGACTGTTCACTAAGCAACACATTTTAAAAGTATTTTTAGTGTACTGTGGAGCAAATTTCTTAAAACTGCAAGGGATATGTGCTTATGAAGACTAAGATATGTAAAGAGGAGAATTGAAAGCCAGGCTAACATAGGGGCTTCAGGCTTTCCATCATGACAAACAACAAGTTGTCAGACAACTCATCAGGCAAAACCGAGCAGAGAGTATGTGAAAATGATAAGCATAATTTTTTTTTTAACTCATGAATAGTTATTTAGTGGTTTTCAGGAGATATGCAAGAGTTTTACAAAAAAAAAAGGAAATCAGAAATCATAAGTTCACTTTTCAGTCAATGTCAGTGGCAATGCTTAGATGTTCAGTTTGGGTTGATCTCTAATTTTCATTTAGAATCTTATTCTTTATTATTGACTTTATTTAGAATTTCTCTTAGTCTGTGGTCTTGATATTTTGAAATATTTATAAAGGCTTTATTTTGCCTGAAATAGTAATGTAAAATTTTCAAATAACTATTGTTTATATTATTTAAACATTTTACTTGATTTCCATTCCAAGATAAAAGTTCTCACAAAACTAAACATCATGCTGAGGAAGTTTAGAGTTTTCAAGAAATACTCAGTTTTACTAGTGGCCAAGATGTTGTGGAAAGTTAAAGAAAAGGAAAAAGGTTAACTACGAGACCTTTGTTTTTGTTTCTTGTAAATTTCCTAATATACAGCTAAGAAAGAATTTCTTGAAGACTCATTCTCTCTCTTCAAAGAAGAAAAAGACATATTCCTTTTCACATCTAGATCTTCTAATGCAGAAGTATTGCCAATTGCTAAGCAGCTTAAAAACTATTAAGCTTCTGCCAAGTTAAGTATGTGTACTTTCTGAATAGGAGGTTCAGAGGACTGTAGTCTCAAGATCAAGCATCCCCTTTAAAAGAACAGCTGTCATTCCCCTTCATTATAGTCAAACTGTCATTAGCACTTTTCTCACAGTTTTTAACTTGTTTTAGAATGGACTGGTAGTCTAAGGCTGGTTAACAGATAAAATTGGTCTTAAAACATCAAAACAAGAAGCCAGCTGTAAAGTTGTGTTAAAACTTATCATTGTAGTGATAAATATCATTATTATCTATTATATATAGTGAAATACCACAGAAGAGAAAGGAAAATGATGGCCTGCACTAGGTCTTTCCACATTTTAATTGTTTTTCCCATATCTTAAGCCATGAAAGAGTTGTTTTTCACTCTAAGCTCTTCAAGTGGGGGAATATAAGACTGACCGAAAGTCATCCTTATCTTAGACACAATTGTGCAAAACATCCCTTCACACTTGGCCACAAGTGTGATCTTAGCTGTTGATGCTGCAGGTTTGCACCACACTTGTAGCCCAGAGGGCCAGACTCAGCTGTTCTAGGGATGTGTCAGAGCAGGTTGTGCATGAAACAGCCTTGGGGACAAAATTCCCTGCCAGTTAGAAATGGCATAGGCAGTTCTTTGCATGACCAATGCATAGCTACGTGCCAGAAGTTTTCAGAGGATGGTTGTTGATATTTTTGAAGTCATACATTTCAAATATTGCAACAAGAATTTCAGAAAATATTTTTGATACAGTTCTTTACCTTTAGGCTCTGTCACAGCTGTCCTCATAGTAACATTTAGCTACAGACAAGAGTATACTTCAACATGATACTTTAGAGTGGCCTGAGATCAGATTGGTCTTTTTGTCTGCGTAAATTGGCATTTTTCATTTCAGAAAAAGCAAGGCTTTGTTCCTCTGTATCATTCGGGACTCCTGTGGGAAAATGCCAAAGATTTTGTGTTGTGTTCAAGGCTGCTACTGAGACACACCATTCCACCTGCCACAAATTTTGCTGAGAATACCTTCATTTTGTTTCAGAAAGCCTATCCTTGGTCCTGACCCTGGCCATTTCCCTGGTAAGGCCCGAAGATGTTAATGATGGCGATCTTAAAAATAACATCTGCTCTATAGAGCATAATAATGAATTCATGCCAAATTTACATATCTAGGAAATATATAATCTACAAGAAAGTATGAAAGTATGAAGGAGGTTAGCTTGAAAAGCAATCAGTATATCCTTAATAGCAGGAAATTCAATTTCATCAATATGCTTTTCACCTTTTTTATATACTTTGAAGCAGGTTTTTAGACTTGATAGGCCATATTTTGAAATTTGTGACTGTTTGTATACTGCATCTTCCTAAAGTGTCTCTCATAAAGTGGCAGATTCTTCTTACATTTAAAAATATTTGTACTCTTCAAAGGATTTTCTTAACATTGAAAAGCGTAAGATGTTTATTCTTTTTTGCTAAATTAAATTTTCGTTTGGAGAGTCTAATTCTGCTGAAGAAACAAATTTTCTTATCTGAATGACTTCTTAGAAAAAACAGTCAGTGAACTCCATTGGTTCTTCAGCACTTCAATGAGATTTTTGCAGCTCTAGAAGAATAAATAAAACCCTTCCCCGCATATTCTTCTTCTCTGGATCTGTGTGCTGAACCCTCACTTTTTTTTATACTGTGGAAGACCAAGATGATACAGTCCGTCCTCTCATTATGGAGAACCTCAGTCTCTGAGCATCCCTAGTTCTGAAGGCAGACTAGGGGTAGGGCTGACTTTGCACACCTCTGAGGAGAGCTTGCTCTCAAAATATGAAAGAATCTCAAGTACAGTACCTGTAAAAACCATTTCCATTTTGGAGACTCACTCAATATTTAACTCACTTGCAAAGGACATGAACAGAGCATTGTAAAACCTAGTTAAATGCATGTAGCAATTTTTCTTTTCTAGGCTCAGCGCAAGACCTTAATTTGAAGTTGATCTAAACCAGAAGGGCATTAATTTCGCTCACTCACTAAAAGACCCTTTCCTGAGGTCTTCAGCATGTCCTTAGTTTCAACTCATCAGATTTCCCAGTGTAATGTTGGTTACACTGTACAGACAGCTGCAGAAGAAATGCCTGGCCATCTTCAACAATTGTTAAGCAAGCTTATTTCCAAATTAATGAGCAGTCTGGATTTTTAAAAATTTCTAAAAGCCACTTCTGAGTTCAGGCCTCATGGCATACCACAGCCTATTTGCCAAACGGAATCTTTTGTGTATTTTTCAGTCAGACAAGCTAGTCTTCAGTCATTTCCCCTGAAAAGGCTCTTAGCTATTAAGCAATATTTCTTATTCCATTCTATAAGTAATTTCCCTAAAAAATGTATAGGTTTACAAAACTCTAGTTCGTATTTTATTTGCATGATTTTATTCTTTTGGGAGGCCATTCTGAAATTATGAGAGCTGTCACAGCTGATTAACAACCCTTCTGATTTAAGAAAAATTGGAATACAGCAAATATTAATTGTTTTATCATTTTCATGGTTTTAAATCTAAACATCATTAAAGTCTGTCATTCAATGTATAGCTGAATTTAGCTCACTTAGTTTGAAAGCTAGACAAAAAAATGAATAATTTCAAAAATACAGGATCATGTGCAATTGTAGAAAAAATCTGATTATGAACAGAGATACATTTGATGATAAATTAATCATAACACATCTTAGTTATTTTGACAGAATTAGAACAGGTTAGTTGAAGTTCATCACTCTCTTTCTGCCTGTCATTTTCTCCCTCATTAAAAAGTGATTGACTTCTGAACCATTTAGTTCCAAACAAAATGAACGTTTTTTCTTTTTTGATTTTATTAATTTTGATTGATGTTACTCTTTCAACAGAGAGGTGAATGATCATGACCGAGTGTAGTTTAGTTTATTAATACTCCTGAAATTGTGATGGCTGTGATGGTGGATACCTAACTTGTTCCATATTTCAATGAACTTCCAAATTTGTGCTCTAAATTAATTTAGCAGCTTTTTGCTATGCACCAAAACCAGCACTTTATCACAGTAGGTAAGACGATGCTGTTTCAACACAGGCAGTAATTTAGTCAAGCTCAGCTTGATATTCAAAATTTCACTTGGAAATTCTATGAGAAGTTGTACTTGTTTTCCAACAAAGAGTGAAATTAGTCACAACACTAGTCCTGTTCTTTGAGATATGTATGCATATCTTGTCAAGAAAGATGATAATTTTTTAGCATTTCACCATCTTTAAATATCATTCCATTGTTTTGAAAGTCCTCAAGGAGACAAGTTTTTTCCACTGTGAAATTCACCTGCTGGCTTCAATGTTCTGAGCAATTTATTTTATTTTTTTCTTAATATCAGAGTTAACTATGTCTACTACTGTTAGCATATTTCATCTGTGCTAATACATGTCTGGCTGGTTTTAGCAGACATTAAGATTGCATACTAGAAACTGCATCTTCTTATGGACTTTCTCATTTTATACAATAATATGCACCTATGCTTGTGTATTACTACTGCGGATCAACATAGCTAGAGTGCACCAATGAAGTAATTAATGAACAGATTTCCATAAAATCTGGAAGACAGAATGACTACAATAAACACTTGACTTTTTAAATGTTTTTTACCATAATCAAACATAAATAACAGATATTATGTAATGTATTTTTATATTGGCTGATAAACATATAATATATGAATATAAAATATTTGTGCCACCAATCTGAGTATCTGGTCAGCACCCAAAGCACTTTTAAGATGAAAGGATTTATTAGGGCTGATACTGAATTCACCTATATTCTTAAAGAAAACTTACATAAAGTTATATTGAAAGCACATACTGTATGACTGACGTGTTTTAACAGTTCAATCTCACCGATAATAACTACTTTCAAAAGCAGTTTAAAAATGAGAATGTTCTTTCTAATTCAGCCTGGCTCTTCAAGATTTTGCTTGCTTATTTTTATAAACAAAATCTATCCTGCAAGACAAGGTGCACAGAAAACATCTTTCATCATGTCCACGAAAATTAGAGGAGTTTAAGCCAAAATACTGAAACTACTGGAGAGATGTATTTCTACCTAAGGCTGCCAAGGTGTGGTTTTGCCCCTCAGCAAACACAGAACTCTCTTTGCTCAGTTACCTTCCCGCAAATCAACCACACCCCTTTGGTCAGAAGACACTTCTATTGCAGGGCTGAATACTGTATTTGATACAAAGGCATCTTAAAAAAGAACTGTTTGAGATTCATTAGGTATCAAAAACTTCCTTGTAAGTTTTAAGAACTCAGTTCTGGGAATAATTAATGATATTTTAAATTAGTAAAAGCAGAAATCTGTGCTGAAGTAAGTGACAAAAATCTCTTAAGTATCATTGAAGTTCCATTACAGAATAAGGAGGCTTTAAAGAGGGTTGTGATCTATTAATTTTTAAATCTTTTACTTTTAAACTGTAGTTTAAAATTCTTTGCATTTGTATCTAAATTATGTAGTCCTACACAAATAAATGGAAATTATGTAGAACTTTAATTTTTCCTCTTGAGAAAGTGAACAGTAAGCTTTTATCTTTATTGATTTTAAAATCACATTTGAAACTTCTAAATAGCATAAGTATGGTAACCCATACCATGAAAATGCTACATATCACCAGATACTTTCATTATTGTGTTACTTATATTTAAGCATTATTTAAATATTATTTAAGATTAGTGATGAGTATTCTGGATTTCATATATTATAAATGGCTATTTCATGCCAGGGCTTTCTCCATTGATAGTAGATAGCTGAATAATGTTTCTTGGAAGAATGCAAATGTCGACTAAAAACCAATGTTGTGTTGTCAGCACAGATAATATTACATTATTGATAATATGTAGGTGTAGGTTCTGCCTAGAGCACTACATTCAGAGCATTGGCTTTCTCTCTTCTTGGTTGTTTCAATGGGCATGAAAATTAAAAAAAAAAAAAAAACAACCACAAAATCACATAATATGCTGAGTTGGCAGGAGCCCATCAGGATCATCAAGTCTAACCCTGGCCCTGCATGAGACACTTCAAGGTGCCTGAGAGCATTATACAAATACTTCTTGAACTCTGTCAGGCTTGGTGCTGTGACCACTTCCCTGGGAGCCTGTTCCAGTGCTAGAAGTAAAGTGGAACTGGTTCTTTAAGGGGATGAAAGTAATTGAATATTGCTCTAGTTTTACACATAAATTTTGTATGTAAGCCAATGACATATTTGCTTATCTTAGTAATACACTTATGCAAACCTTACATTTAGAGGTTAAAGCCCAAATTACTAAAGAGTACTTGACCCCCTAAGTTGCTTATTCCATCCTGCAATCATTAAAGCTGATGCAGGCAGATGTGGGTTCACTCTGCCTGTACCATAAGCTCATTCTAGAGTGACTGTGTTAGGGTACCAGAGAGCCTAAGTTAATATATTCTGCCTATTCAGCTTTTGGTTCAGTTCAGAGCTGATTCACATTCAGTTAAGTATGGGCAAAAGGCGACTGCACCTTTCTCCAGCATAACGGTGATGTATTGTGTAGCAAACAGCAATCTCTAAGAAGTAGTTCCTAAAATTACAGTGTGTGAACCATTAGCACTGAGGCTACTTCAAAGCAGTTAGTGCATACTTTATGAGCAATAGAAACCCTCCTGCTACAGTGCCTAGCCCTGAGATAGCTGGAACTGCTCCTGCTGCTGCTAGTATGGGAATCCTTACCTCAGAGAGTGGCAGTCTTCTCAGCAGTCATTTTGAGCTGCACATGATACCTTTCTCCTGAAGACACACCATGTGTTCAAGCACAGTGATGTTCCTTATTGTAGCTGAAGGTGTTGAAATGAACATCTAAGCCTTTATGTTCAATTCAGTCGGTGAGAGATTTGTGATTTTTTTTTATTTGTGATTTTTTCATTTATTTTTCTTTCAAAGTGGATGCCCAGAAGAGAACAAATATAATACAAAACTGATGTATTATTCTATGCTGTTGCCCCAAATTGCATTATTGAAATCAAGAACAGATAAATGCTTGATTTGACATAGAATTGGGTTAATCACAGTAGATTAGATGTTTCATAAAAGAGAATTAAAAAAACCAGTTCAAAAGACCCCCCTGTTTGTTTGGTTTTTTCTCTTAACAATTATTTTAGTAACTTCAAAATCAAGAAAGGTAGAATATTTAATGATAGGACAAGAGTTAATGGCTTTAAACATGAAAGAGAGTAGATTAAGACTGTCTATAATGAAGAAATTCTTGACGATTATGGTTTGAGGCACTGGAAGAGGTTGCCTGCAGAAGTTATGGAATCACAGAAGTGTTCAAGGCCAGGTTGGGTGGAGTTCTGAACCACATGTCTAATGGAAGGCATCCCTGCCTATGGCAGGTAGTTTGGAACTAGATGTATTTTAGCGTCCCTTCTAACTCAAATCATTCGGTGATTCTATGAAAAATTAAAACTACACTAGTTTGCATACCATGGCACAGTCAATGTCAAAAACCATCTCAATAATTAGTTTTGTAGTTTGACTTGAACATAACTTGATGTTGCTTTCATATAAACTAAATATGGTTCTGCTCTCTTTCTCACACTATCACGGCAGTTCAAATGATATGTTGCTAAAAACTTAATGCAGGGCAAAAAATGCATAGGTAAATTGTGTCTGAAAAATCAGGTTACTGAGAATTAGGCTTATAGGACAAGTTTGTTTTGTGTGGCTTGGTATAGTGCTTAACTTCATTGTGAATTTATGTCCTAATTGTTTGTTCATGTCCATCTATTTTTACACTCTGTATGCAGCTTATTCCTTTCCAGTCACTAATTCAGCAGCTCAGCAGTAATATATTTTATCTGCATTACACAAACTGGTCATGAATCCCAAATTGCTACACCTACACTTACCACCCTGAGACTAGGGAAGGGTTTGTCCCCTTGTACTCAGCACTGATGAGTCCATGCTTTCAATCCTATTTTCAGTTCAGAGTCCCTCACTACAATAAAGACTGAGGTGCTGGAGCACGCCCAGGGAAGGGCAGCAGCAGGTGGAGGGTCTGGAGCACAAGGCTTAGGAGCAGCTGAGCCAGCTGGGGCTGGCTCAGGCTCGAAAAAATGATGGCCAGAGGGAAATTTATTGCTTTTTACATCCCCCTAGCCATGTGGGGGGCGATTTTTTCTCCCAAGTAGCAAGTGATAGGAGAGGAGAAAATGGTCTCAAGTTGTGCCAGAGGAAGCTTAGGCTGGATATTAGGAAAGATTTATTCATGAAAATCATTGGAACAAGCAGATCAGGGAAGTGTTTGTATCACCATCCTCGGAGATACTTAAAAGATGTATAGATATGGCACCTGGGGACATAGTTTAGTGGTGGACTTGGCAGTCCTGGCTTAATGGTTGTATTCAGTTTTAAAGGTCTTGTCCAACCTAAATGATTCTATGATTCTAATAGTGTTCTAAGGTGTCTGCTTCTTTATCTCCACTGAGGGGTCACCTGTAAAACAGGCAAAATGGAAAAAAAAGTATTGTCAGCATATATAAAAGTAGATTCAGGTATTAATTTTATACATGGAAAATTCTATATGTATGCACTCAGTAAGTGCCATAATACCTTACAGTTGCTATGGTAACGAGAGAGCAGCTGAGGTTTGCTTTTTCTATATTTAGAAAAAATATCTAAAATGTCTGAACCAATTTAAAACCAATATTGCTCACAAAATTTTACCTAGAAGGGGCCTATCAATTATGCAATAAATGCCTTTAATTCATCACTCTGAGACATGTCTATGTGGGGGCATGTCCAAGTAAACCTCTAGACCTGACTGACAGCAGATGTAAGCTGTGTAGCCCATGACAGGGCACATGAATTCAGGTGTAGTTGCAGGCTAGCTTGGGTTTCTGTTTTACAGTCAACTTGGCAAGTCTGTACAAAGCACAGGCTAAGTAGGCTTATTTGTGACTTCACCTGCCCAGGTGAAGACAAAATGCTTCAGTTTCAGCTGGACTTCTAAACTGTGATATGATTGGTGCCCTATGTTGTTGAGGATTGCAAATGTTCCAAATGCAGCCCTCATTCAGCACCATTTGCTGCAGACACTGACACAGAGCACGCTGGAGAGGTTACAGATCAGTGAAGCTGTGGCAGAAACTCTTAAAAAGGGTGAAAAATCATGGACAGACAGTTTGACGCCTGATTAATGCTAGCTGATCTGGAGCCTAGCAGGAAAGGCTGCATGTTAGGTGCATTTTACTCCTCACAACTAAAATGCAGAAAACACCCATATTAATGAGAATTGTGATTTTAAATCAGGCATGAAATGGAACTCAGTTTATGTGAGGCTGAAAGGCATCACCAGTTGAAAAGCTCTCCTGCACTCTAGAAATCTGGTAGCCTGCTTTTTCAAAGGCTACTTTATTGAAAATGTTTGTAAGTATTTTGGGTACTGAGGTACTGAAAGACATACCTTGACTGAGCCCTGATCATGCAACACCTCCTAATTGCACATAAAAACTTTCCTAAAACTCCAAATCTTGTAGGAACTGCCTTTAGAAATTATGTCACTGAGTGGTTATATCAGGTGCTTAGTTTGTGGATTTAGTAAAACTTACTTGTGCATAAAGACCCAGCTGATTAAAATCAGGTTTCTCCCTTAAATTTTACTTCAGGTAACCTGCTGAGAGCCTGCACAGAAGAAGGTGCAGCTATGGCTATATATTGTTACCTGTGCCCATCACCAAGGGGTTTTGAAAAAAAGATGGATTGAGGTTGAAAAGAAACAATAACAAGTACGTAAAGTGACTGCTTAAATGATAATTATAGCTCATTCTGGTACCCTTAAAATTCTCTGAAAAGTTGGCATCTAAAATATAGTGGCCAAATTTATCAACCTGTTGGTCGACTGTGCTGACCCAGCTGAGTTTTGCAAGCAGTGCTGTGGTGAGATACACAGATCTCTATATTTTTTTCCTTTCTGTATTTCAGACCCAAACTTTGTAATGCATTACATACTTTGTAAATGACAAAAATCTAGAGTTGATGCATATGAATTTGAAAATAATCATAGCATGCTATTCTCTTTTTTCCTTGATTTATAGGCTGTCCTCATCCAGTGCATTTTACAGCCTGTCTCCATGCTTTCAATATAGACATATACAAAGTAGATGGTGTGAATAAATAGGGCAAAAAAATTCATTTTGGGAAAGGGGAAGGTGACTGGTTTTGCTTCACATGAATTCCATGTACATTTTAAATGCAGTTTTATTCCAGTACAATCTGCTTTGTTTTTTTCCTAGAAGAACAGATAAGAAGAATATTCTATTATCTATTTATCTATTGTTCTATTTCTATGTTAATGTGTCATCTGCTGACTGTTATCTGAGAAGAATTCCTCATTAAAGTGCGTGAAAGTGACAGTATGATGTTCATATGCCTTAATATGAGTGTTCATGCTTACAATCAGTATAACTGATCAGTAAAAATATTGTTTCAAATATAAAAACCCGGAGAGGCCAGTGCATATAAATCTCAAAAAAAAAAAAAAATATATATATATATAGGTGCAAAGCTTTAGTATCTTATAAAATCATTCCAAGCCATTGTGTGAAAATGGTAGTGTCATCAACAACCCATTGTGTGCGTGAGGAAAAAAAAATAAACTAAATTTCTCAATCCTATCAAAGCTGACATTTCTTAACTTACTTTATGGAAGGTTAACTTAAAATTATATCTTTTTTTTTTCTTTTTTTTTTTTTTTTTTTTTTTTTTTTTAATTCCTCCAGTCTCTACTAGCATTCTCAGTTTCATAGGGTTACCTAGGAAACTGACTGGGATAGATTTCATGATCAGGAAGGAATAGATTTAGAAAGTATCGCTGCTTTCCCTCCATAGCTGCTGAGCTCGCCCTTCCCCGCAGATATTTTATTGAATGGAAGCAGTTCTCCATCTGCTGGCTCGAGAAGATATTGTAGCCATATTCTCCACAAGCAGAGAATTATGTACAGGCAAGGGAATACCTGCATAATAAAAGCCTCTTTGGGATGGAACGTTTGGAACGTTTCTACGCTGATGCTCTGAAACTGCTGCATCTTAGTAAGTAGTTTTGGAGCAGGGTAGTCTATTTTTAGTTCATTCACTCAAGGGAACTGGATGCAATCCAAAAGATAACATTGCCCCACATATCTCTATTGTAAATGAGACAATTTTACTCACTTTTGAAGGCAGTCTGTGCTGTTCAATCACAAACAAATTATTCAGGACCAACTCTCAGGCCTTTCCAGTGACACAGACACCTATGCATAGACATCATGTACGGGCACTCAATGTACAACGTTCAGAAATATTTATAGCTAGTAGGGCAGTATCCATTCTCTGATAGGGAGGATTACAGCAAGTGATGCTTTCAGGCATACTCTGAAAAGTGCAAAGCCTACAGCACTAGGCCAGAGACATGAAAATTATTTGTGCATCTAAAAGCTGCAAGCAGAAGAGGAGGCAATCAAAGTGGCTGCTATACAGATTTCCTGCATTTCTGTTCAGGTTTTTTTTGTTGTTAGCTGGTTGGAGGGTTTTGGTTTTGGCTGGTTTTTTTTGTTGGTTTTTGTTTTTTTTTTTTCCAGGGAGCATCTTTGTTGCAGTATTTTTAATTTTCTGGCTCGATATTGAGCATATATTGTCTTGAAGGAGTTGGTGTGTACTCACTACAGCACTTAGACATTCTTCACATCATACGAGGCAGCCTTTTATGATGCACTACGTTAGGATGAGGTTATTTGGTTCAGAAATAATATTATATAGAAAAATGCAAGAATATCTCAGTAGATGAGACTTCCTATGGAAGCTGATGGAACTGTGTAAATTTTGTTTTGTAACACTTGACCTTGTGGCTTCTTCAGCCTGTCCTTTTCCTGAGCACCTGTTTACAACATGTGAAAAAAACACCCTCATAAAAGCCCAACATCCTGCAAAACTGCTGTACATGATACGACAAAACTATAGAATGCGTGTTTGTAAACCCTGCACTGTACAGGTGATTATAATCATCTCATTTTCCTCTTAGTACTTTATTTCTTGATTGACTTAAATTACCTTAAGATCCCTGCAATTGAAAATCTTAACTTTCCTGCATATTGCAGGACTGATGCTTGTGTGACAAAGTCATACTTGAGCTAAACCTGGTTGGTTTGGTGTATTTCTGTTTGTTTGTTTCCAGCATATCATGTGTGTGGTCTGGATGGCTGCATAGCTGAGTGAGTGGAAGAGCTGAAGGAGCATGGAAAACATAGAGTACTCAGGGAAGAAGACAGAACCATCTCCTCCAGCAACTCAGGTTTAGACTGGCTTTTAAAAATGCATACTTCTTTGGGCAGAAATTTGTGTTTAATAGAGAACATGTACATACAGGCATAATTCTTTTAAATCAGTTGTCTACTACTTAGAGAAAAAAAAATTAAAAAGATTTTTTTTGAGGCTGCTACTCTTTATACAAGCTCATTTGTCTCACTAATTGTCCTCTTCAGGAGAAACATAGTGGACAGTAGCCCCTTTAAATACGTGTGTATGAAAATGATGCAAGCATAAATCATTCGGTAAATGCCAGTGCTCATTTTCTACAGAGATAGGCAGCTATCTCATTCTCACATCTGGAATAAAGAATCATTATGCCTGGTAGTAATTGATCCCAGATGATCTTATTAACTAGGACAGTCTGTGGTTTTTGCTCAGAATATAGAGCTCCTTTCTTCAAAAAATAGGAGAAAAAAAAGTAGAGGAAGTCTTCTTTTGTTATCTGTATTGGCTCTGGAATTTTTGAGTTGTCTCTGTGCTCATATTTAATTAGTTTCTGCAAGCCTGAGGTCAAATGAGGTGCAGAGCTGGCACATGAAGAGAAACACCGGAGGTCAATTAAAATCATTAAGTCACTATCAAACTCATCTGGAAAAATGGAAAGAATTTTCTTTTTCTTTAGCAAAGATTTTTGAGGAGTAACCATGTGCTTAAGGGTAGACATTTTCCTGCACTAGCAAAGGCATAGTGCTCTGAGTAATGACTGTCTCAATACAAAACACATTATATGTCAGTAGAAAGATAAACAGCAAAAAATCTTTCAAGTACCTTTTTTTTCTCAGCTTAAGTTTTCTATTTTTACTTGTTCATTAAAATCTCTCTCTTTATATACCTCTTTCTTTAGGATATTAGTTAACCTTCTCTGACATTTTCTCTAAACTACTTAATCAGTCCAAGAGGAAGCTTTTGGTCCTAAAGCACGTCTGCTCATAACCTCCTTGAATGCATGTGGAGATGCCAATAAGCCCACCAAAGCAGTATCCTACCTTTTTCTGTGTATCAGACAGTGACAGTGATAGCTATTCCTGTGGTGATATCTCCAACGTACAGCAGATATTCGTGCTCATCTAAAAACAGAGGTTTTGTAGCTTCAAATTTGAATAATTATAAGGTTTATCTGATTTGTCTGTGCAGGCCAGACTTTGGTGTTTCCAAATTACTTTTTTCATTCTCAGGAAAAAATGGTGTTGATTTAGCAGGACTGAATTTCCTCTCCTTGTCTGTATCTACCCCTTGGTCAGTGTATCTGCAGTTTCTCTAAATGAATGGCATGAATGCAAAGACAATGTTAGTTCATAAACCAGACTATCTTCAGGAAAATAAGTCCCCTTTTGTAGATGGGACTAATTATGGGGAGGTGGGCAGTGGGTGTGAATAAAGGCCTCGAAGAAAAAGAAGTGGCATTGAATTCACCATGGCTGGTTATCACATGCCTGCCAAAGCTGCTGGGCAGGGGAAAGAAAGGATAACAAAATATTCATGGGGCGAGATAAGGGCAGGTAGGGATCACTAATTACCATTATGGGTGAACCGGAGTTGACTCGGGGAAATTAATTCCATTTATTATCAGTCAAATCAGAGTAGAATAAGTAAATCTTCAAACACCTTGCCCCCACTGCTTGCTCGTTCGCAGTGCTTTATTTCTTTATCTCCTCTCATCAGAGGCTCAGGGGACATGGAACTGGGGCTGTGGCCAGTTCATCATCGCTGCTGCTTCTTTCTCCTCAGGGAGAGGACTTGCCACACTTTTCCCCTGCTCCCCAGTGGGGCCATGACGTATTTTTGACATGAGCAAACTAAATTCTGAATAAAATCTTGTAGTAAATCCTTTCTGCAGCAAAATCAATATTTTAGGGTTTGGTGTTTTATTAATTCATTAGTCTTGAAAATATTTTGGCTTTTCAAAAATCCCTCCTTGCAGTAAAGTTTTCCTCCATTTTCAAAGCTACATAAGAATATTCCATAGAATTTGTTCAGTTACTAGTTCACGTAAATTCTTACTCATTTAATGAATTTTTAAGAATTAAAAGAACAAACATGGGACTGTATTTACAATATTAAAAAAAAAAACCCAAACCCATGAGCAGTTGCAGTTCTTTGAAATAAACGCTTCATTCTCAATGCTTGGTGTCCTCTAACATCTCTTCTAGTGCTGAACTGAGTGTCTTTTTCTTTTACTTGAAGACAAATGTAACTCCATCTGTTGCATAATTATTTTGGTGAGCAACTTTGAATAGCAAGAAAAAGCTGTTCAGACTACTTCTCATTTTACAAGACTGGTGAGAAGAGGACTGGAGAATACAACCTAAACTGCTTACATCTGTCTAAAGCTTGGAAAGTTTGTAATGGTTTTAATGGGCTGAGTAAATAGTTTTGTGAGAGTATCATAGGCCTGGAGATCCTTTTTTTTGGCTTGTTTCTCACCTGAGACATTTTCCAGGTTTCAATCTGTTCTCGTCATCTAGAAAGGCAAGAACTGAGCTGTACAAGTTATACCATAGCCTAAAACCTGCTCAACACAGAGATTAGATGTTCCAGGAAAGTTATTTTCTGTAGGTGACTATGTAGTCATTCCTTCTTGGATTTTGAGGAAAGTTTTCTTTTCTGGGATGAAAAAACCCCAACCCAAGAAACAAACCAACCAACCAACCAACCAACCAGCAAAAAAATCCCTGGAACAAACCCCCAAAACCAAACAAAAAACCAAAACCACACCACCACCCCAAAAATCACAAAATATAAAGCTGTATGTTTTTTGTAATATCTTACAATATTCAATGCTTCATTTCTTCCAACAAGTGTCATAAGAGTGGTGGTAAGACCTAATTTGCTATTTTGGATCCTAATATTGATTTAATTTTTGTCTGTAAAAATAACACTGCAGGCAATGTGATCATTATGAACAATTATATAGTGCTAAGCATCCAGTTCACAAATTTTTTATGACTGCTGCACTTTTAGGGTTTAATTCTAGGAAGATAACAAATATCGGACCTTATGTAGAAGACACAAGAACATAGGTGAAGCTATTTCCAAAATTTTGTCTTTACTTAGATCTTTATATGTCTGGCTTTATAAGAAAGTGCAAAAAAGCTTAGTTTAATTTGAATCTTGGTTTGGGTTAGGTAATATGACCACATTTTACACTAGGCCATGAAATCAGTATGCATAAAAAAAAAAAATTATAATCGACAGAGTAGCTAAAGTAGGATTTTAAAAAGAATCCTTGTTAGAAAAGTTTATAGGAAAATATATTATTTTTTTTATTATCCATTTACAGTTTGATTTGGAGCCCTTTGAAGTTAAACATGCTAATTTTAAACCAGTATCAGGATTGAAGTGGTAATTTGAAAATATTTATTTTAAAAAAGAGTGAATATTAATTTATTATTATTTTGATGTACAAGCAAGTATCTCATTAGTTTCAATTGGAGGACAGAATAAAAACTAGGTGTGTTTGACGTACTGGAAAAAAACCCCAAAGTGTTCTTTCAAAATAGTCATCTGAAATGAAAGCTTTAAAATATGTAGAATTCACTGTTGACAAGTGAAATAATTGGAATTAGGTCCCAAAACTGTATTCTTCATAGACTGGAATAGGATTTTCATATAGATGTAGCATGATACTCAGGAAATTGGAAAGAAACTCTTAGAGACAAAAAAGCTATTCTACTGAACTAAACCAGAAAAAATTATATATGTTCAAATATTTTGAACACTTGGAAAAAAGAAAATAGTAGTTTTGATACTTTGATACTGTCTAGAAAGAAGGATGGAACAATTTTTTCCGAAATGGACAGACTTATTAATTTATCAGATTGCAAAACAGGGCAATAAAGATTTCTTTTTCTTCAACCTGAAACTGCAGACACCTGATAACTCTATGGATGGAAAAAGAGGTTTTCTGAAATCAGATTTACATGTTCACACATGAAAATGGAGTATTAAATGGGTGTTTCTCAATAATTACATGATCTACTGAGATCATGAGTTTGAATAATTATGTTAAGGGACATAGAAATAAGATTTGCTAAAAAGGGAGGCAGAAAATTTTGGAAGGATTCAGAGAAACTGTTAACAGCCTTTCCCTGTACTATCACATTTAGAAGATGCTTTGATATTTATAGATGAAAATATAGACCCTTGTAAGACCAAATTGTCAATGCCATCTAGAACAGGTTTAAACAGGCAAGGAAGATTCACATGTTTCTATAAACTTATATGATTAGTCTGTAAGTTACATGTATTTGCTTGTTGCCATGAGCAGTCCAAATGAGAAAATTCAAAATTCCTGTAATCTGTTTTATGATAGAAAAGGGCTTAAATTATGCAAGTGTGAAAATTCTGATTTGTTGAAGATGAGAGTGTCGGAGTTTAATTGAAGCAGTTCATTTTCATAGGAATACTTCAGCATATATTTTAAAAAAGATCTTACCATCAGCATTTTGCCCACTAAGTGGGCATATTAAATATAGAAAACATGCATAATTCAGATGCAAAGGAAAAACACATAAGTAGGAAAATATCCCTAGTAGCATCAGGGTATTTTTTAATTGGAGCTACAGTTGCTTTTTATAAATTTTCTTTTTACCATGATAGTTTTGTGTAGTTATACATCTATATCCACACTTGCATTGAATAAACGTGCCTTCAAAGACCTGTCCAGTTATGAGGGGAAGCCATATGTATTGAGCTTCATCTTTCTACTGTTATGCAACTACAGTTGTGGGGAAAGAAATTATTTCCTTATCTACCAATACTTTGCCCCTCTTCTTTTTGTTGTTCGTTTCTTCATTTTCTCTCATAGAAGAGAAAGGTTAAATTGACTGACTCAGTCGTTATGGAACAGAATCACAGGATCCTAGAATTAACTAGGTTGGAACATATTCATTTGTTTTGTGTGGTTATCCATCTAGGTTTTGAAATATCTGTATAGGATTCCTAATATTAACCTTATTCTAAAATTTCTTAAATGGCAATCCTTATCCATCTTGGCTTCCTTTGAAAAAAACCCAGGAGTTAGAAATAATGTATCGAATAGATTTAGGAACAAAAATCCATGGTGAAAGCTATTAGCAAATCGCTTTCTGGGTTTCAGCCTATGTTCCTGTGAAGCTGAGAGAGAATTTATGAAAGCAACAGATCATTTCATAGCCCTCAAAACAGAAAGCCACAGGAGTGAACAAACTTACATCACTCTTGTGTCTCCATCAGCATACCCAATGCTAGGAAACCTGCCTAAACATTTTGGATTGTGTCCTTCATTTTAGGGTGACCAGTTTGAGATTCTAAAGACTTAATTGCCAATGGCTGAATGCTCGGAGTTGCAATATAAGAATCTATTCAAACTGGGGTTGGAATATATGACTTTAAACAGCAATCTATTTCAAAATGGGTACCCAGAATTATCAGAAGCCCTTAGGGTTCTATCTTCAAACTCAGATTAGAGTGTTTCCTCACTTAGAAGGTGTTGTAAAGATATACATCATCTGGCAAAGTCTCCAAATGCTATAATGATGGGGCAGTGAAAAGCCCCAGGGAAATCAACAATTCAGCAAGTCTTTCTTCAAAGTGGAATCAAACAGGGCATGATAAATAAGACCTAGGAATGACACTGAAAAAGAGAATAAACTATATAAAAGCTGCCCATTTAATGAGAAGTGTCCCTCTTGGGAACAAGAGGAAGTGGTAGTCCTCTGGAAGATGTGTGCAAAAATGTCACTAGAGTGACTTGTGCACAAAAAATGAAATCAGCAATGCTTTTACTACAGTATTGTACATGTTAACAAGGCATTTTGAGGCAAGCAGCCTGGATCATGGGGTGACTGCCAGCTCTAGCTGACAGCACCTTGTATGGAAGAAAATAACATCCGTGAGTGGACGTTATCTGTTTTGCCAGACGTTGTGAAACTTGCTGATAGCCTTCACTACAAGCTGAACCCTCTTTTTTTTTTATATAGCTGGGGCTTTCTGCTGCCTATCTCCTTCCCATGTTACCTTCTTCATCACTATTCCATTCTTCTCGTTTTGCAAAGACTGTTTTCCTCTTAGGCTGCTCTTATAGTCCCTGTATGCAGAAAATCCTGTTTCCACTTAATGATTCCTCCTTTTCTCTGCCAGCTTTTCCCCCAGGATTCAACTGTCTCATAGTCTGACTCTGTTATATTTTATTACTGTTTGGCTTCTGCTTGGTGTTTAATACCCATTTGGACCTAGGCCAAATTTCTCCCTCTATCTTTTTCTTTCTACTTTGTTTTTCTTATAAATCTCTCCAATCTCTTTAATAATTTCCCAGTATTGTTCAAGAATCTATTTTTCAAAAAAGATACTGAGTTCTGTCATCCTCCCAATTCTCCTCAACATATCCATTGCCTCTACTATCCAATGCCTGCTATCCTAGGATCTGTGTAATCTCTTTATCCACCTTGCAAAGAACCCAGGATGTCTCCTCAGAGCCAAGATCCGGGCCACCTGAGGAGCTGCAACCACTGGAAAAAATTCTGTGTATGTGTATGTGTATGTGTATGTGTATGTGTATGTGAAACCTATGAGTAAATATATTCTTTTAAATAAAGCTGAGGAGAGGAGGGGGCCCATAGGAGCTAATTTTTCAAAATATCATGATTTTATTATGTTTGGGCCAGTTTTTGTTCGTCGCAAGACTCTACCTGTTATGTGTCTGTCTTTCAGGTTCAACTTTCAATTCCTGCTGAGCAGTGGGGGAACATCTGAGCTTTCCAGGGAGGCACTAAGGTTTTAATGGGGCCTTACTGGTGTTTTAATAAAGCAGAAAGCAAAGACATTCTCCCTTGCATACATTCCCACAGGTCTGAAATATTTCACTTGTATTAAGAAAGGAAATTTGGAATGCGTATTTGCAAGTATAGTAACAAATGAAAGGAAACATTCCAGTTAATCAAGGTGCAATGAAAAAAGAAGGATTTTAATATACTTTTTTTCCCCCCCATATTGCTCATTATGCTGAGGAACCCTGATATGCATATTAATATATTTATTCCTTGTGGAGAAGTTTGGGAGTCTCTCTGAAGCTCTAGTTGCACTGTAATATTGAGTTACCTGATCTATTTCTATGATAAAAAGACTGGCTTGGTAGACAAAGGAAAAGCAGAGAATATCGTTTACCTGGACTTCACTTGACATTGTCTTCCCATAAGTTTTGTACAACTCTTTCTTCCAGAATATTTTCAATCCAGAGGGAACACCTCTGAGAAAACTTTAATGAATATTAGTTTAAGATCTGGACATAAGAAAAAATTCTCAGTTTTTTCATAAACATTGTCTATTGAAGGTTCTCATATAACTACTATTTTTTTACAAATAAGTTATTGTATTGTTTTAAATAAGTTCAAATTGCATTATACAAAATGTGATTCCTCAGAGTAAAGCAAAAGATGATGCTATGATTTTATAGTTACTCCTTCTTAGGGAGAAAATTTTTGGTGAGAAGCTGAACAATTTTCTCTGATGAAGGATTTAATAGTATAGAAAACATGTTGATAAACTTGAAATTTACTTAAACTAAGTCAACTGCTTCTCTGTCCTTATTTCAAGCTGGATATTCCAGCCCACTCATGTTTGCTGTAATGGATATTTAGAAATACAATAAAGTAGATCCAGGATCTCACCCAGAAGGAAAAATTAGGGCAAATTAACTTATTTTGAACCATCTGGCTGCATAGGTCCTAGTACTGGCATAAGGAAGACAAGGGATGGGAAACACCTCTGGCTCAGATTAAACCGCTATGGAACCATAAGTTTAAGAAAATTGAAGCAATGTGATAGCTTCTAAGAACAGCAGTGTTAAATAATGATAGCAAGGTAAGTGCTAAGCAAGAATTATTGTTCGAAATATTTTTTCCTACAAATACAGATATATATAAGTACAGATACCTGAAATATTTGACAAATTTATTTTCTTTTTATTTTATTTTTGCATTTGAAACAGCACCTCCTTTTGAAGTTTTTATGCCAAAATTAAGAATTAAATAGAAGATATTTTTAAAATTCCATTGCCCATGAAGGTTTAGTGGTTTGGGGTTTTTTCTGGCTGTTTCCTTGTTTTATTTAGTTGGTTTTGATTTGGCCGTTTTCTTTTTCTTCTTCTTTTTGTTTTTTTGGCCTGATAATGTCAAGAAATTATTTGCACAGTTGCATCTTAAATGTCTGGCTAAACGCCAATCATAAGACTCATCTAAGAGGGTTATGTTATATCTGCCAATAATTTTTTTTTTTGTTATTTTATAATCTGAAAGTTTGAGAACAGCCTCTGTTTAGGACAGGATATTTGACTTACTAGTATGGTGACTGTGATCTGGAAATTCAAGCAAAAGTTCATACACAGACAATCCAGGTAAAATAGCAGTAATTGAGGTATATATTTGAAATGTACATTTCTTTAAGACATTTTTACCAGAATTTTTAAGGGTTTAATTTTTAATTTTTGCTATAGAAACTAGATACCTAATTCTTTTCACTTTCAAATAGTACTCTTAAAGTCCAGTGTGGTGGGTTTTATTGGTGAGCTGATGTTTTGGTTTTCACTCACCTTAAGATTTACACCAAGCTTTGTACATACTTATGCAAAATACCCAAAAGCAACTCACCTAATTCGCAAAGTTTTTACTTGAATTAGTCTTTCATTATCATACTTTTGGTGATATTTATACTTTAAATGCTGAAAATAGAGGATCTGTAGGCTGCATCTATAGGTGTAAATTAAATAGTGACTGGGAGCATCGTGTATCACCAAACTGTCATAACAATAGCTTATGTGCCTCTAGCTTGCCCCTCTGGTAATTCTTGGGTACAGTCTGCAAGCTAGAGTGATAATTTCCAGGAATCATTCCCAACTGGAAGTTAGCATGTGAACCTGTTTCAAAAGATAAGTCAGTTTAATATTAGGTGTCCAGGCTGTTCAGCGGCAGCTGGCCTCAGCACTGGAGAATGAACTCAGACGTATTCAGTCTCGTGACTAGAGCACAGTCAAGGTGGCACACTTCCCTAAATTTGACAATTTCATATTTTTTTTAACTGCAGACTTTTTCAGTAATATTATACCGTCACCATTTCTGAAAGATGGCAGAAGCAGAAGTCTAAGCTGACTTACATTTGCACTGCAGAGGGCACATATAGTTTAAGCAGTGGTATATAAGTGCTTTTGCTCCTCCTGGTTGCACACACCAAACACTGAACATATTTTCCAGCAGTGGTTTGTTGCTTGCTGGTCACAGCACCTGGCTGCTACAGCAGTTGCAGGTTCACTGCTGCTACCTGAGATACTGGGCAGCCCCAGCTGGAAGAAACCTACTCCCATAGTGATGAGTGATCGATCTTTCCTCCAGCCAGAGTGTTCCCACTCATATTTGCACTGATTACTAATCCTGAGATCTGAAGGCTTCTGGTTTTAATCTTTTGTTTGAAGTAAAAGGTCATGTCTTCCTTCAAACACCAAGGAGCCCTCAAAAGTTTTGTGAGCCTGAATATTTAGGGAATTATAGTGGCCCTGGGAAACTTGATTTGGAATTACATGTTTTCTGTAAAAGATGAAATTGAATTCCTCAGATCTATTTTTTATCTGTGTTGTGAGTCTGCAAAAATACTGTGATTATATAGAATTTAAAACATTCTTGAGTTATTAATGCTATTTCAACTATTGCTCATTGTTTTCCTATATTAATCATAATACTCTATGTCTCTTCTTAAATTAAGCAGAAATTAAATTCCTTTCTATTTTTTCTATATGGGGAAAAAATATAGAGGGAGGCCTGTATGCTCAAACGTGTAGAGTTGGATCTCTAATTAGTCTTTTAACCAAGTTAATACTTATTATATTTGAGTTTCAAAACTACTTTTTAAAATCCTCAAATATGAAGGTATATCTGTTATAAGCTCTCTATAAAGAACTATCATCAAATATTATACTACTAAGGCTTGTGCAGTTTTCCTACACAATGTTGTGGGAAATATTTTAGACTCTTTAACCTAATTATATTGTTTCTGTCATTTTTACAATAGCACAAAGACCTGCAGGCTGTTTTCCCTCTTGGGGCTTTATCACCAAAACTGTCACATTGCATACCTGATAAAAGCACAGAGCTCTTAACAATTTTTTTGCTTGCAAAGTTGTCCTGAAGAGAGTCACAAGAGCCTAACACAACTGAGAATATGAGGTGTTGGAGACAGCAAAACAGAGAAAGGGATTGAGAGAGGGATTGTTGTCACTGATTCTCAAAATGTCTCACGGAAACAAGTAGAGATAAACAGATAAATGTAAATATGTAGTTTTAAGACCCCAGAGAATGACTATGTAAACATATTTAAAGTTCTGGTTGGCCATATAATAAATTATTAATGTCACTCAATTTTCCCACAGTAGAAATGACAGCTCTTACACTGAAACATTTCTCCTTATCAGAATATATTTTTTTATTGTCTTGTGCAGAAACTTCTGTATTTTTTTGACCCTCACAAAAGCTGATGAGATGCTTTCATAAAGAATTTATATTCTACCTTCAACTAACCTGTACCCGAAAACATTCATTTGCTGTGTTTGTATAATGAGATGGGACAAACAGCTTGTTCTAATTCACAGATATCTCAAGATCCAGTAATTTCACACTTGCCCCATGTTAATACCAGAGATAAATGACTTCAGGGAGTGAAATAAGAAAATAAATAAAGAAAAATTCCAGGAAACATAGATGTGATGACTATACTCACGGAATTACAACTTCGAAGGAAATTGAATTTCAGAAAAATCTGAGCCTGTGAGCTTTGGTAAACAAGCAGGTTAATTTTCTATCCTCAAAAGTCTACTTTTGATACAGATGACCTTAATAAGTGTGTTAAAATGTTAAATAATATGAATGAAGTGATTGAAACAGAATTATACAGGTAAATTTTAAGATTGTCTTGGTTTGACAACAGCTGACTACTAAGACCCATGGAGCTGCTTGCTCACTCTTCTGGGTGGGATGGAGGAGAGAACTGGAGAAGTAAGAGTGAGAAAACTCATGGTTTGAGATAAAGAAAGATTAATAGGGAAAGTAAAAGTTATACATGCAAGCAACAGGCCTAATATTTAATATTTTTTAATAGGAAAATGATGTTTCATAATCTTGTCCTGTGAGCCGTACAGAGGAAAGCAAGACATCTGAGATGACTTAGACAAGCTCCAAATTTTGGATGAGATAAGCTCATGTTAAGATATGCCTCTGAGATACGTCTTACCTTACTCCTGAAACTCAGATTCAATGTACATAGGAAGAACCCTGTGAGCTTCCCATGTGATGCACATTTCATGCTATTCAGTTTCACAAGCTTTAGAATTTTACAGAATTCTTGGGGAAAAAGCAAATTAAAAAAAAAAAAAAGCAAGATGTTTAATCATGCCTCTTGAAGGGATATTGTTATAATTTAATGAAGAAATATGTAAATCCTCAGTGTAAGAATAACATCATGACTGGTTTGTTTATATTTTAAAAATTTTAAAAATACTTTTTTAGCTGACTTATACGCTATGAGAGACACATTTGCATAATTTTTTTTCCATGGGAATACCATACCATGTTTTTGGATTTAGTTGAGCTCCGTAATTTTTTTTTCCGTTTGCATGTCTGTAACATTTAATCACTTGTTCTAAAATATTACAAACAGTCCCCATTGTTGACATCCAGACCCTTCTTTCTGGCAATAAGGAATATAAATATGAACACTCTTTCACACAAAACACTTTAGCATTTGAAAGGAAATGTCTTCCAGGTCTCCCTTGGCATTTGACAGTAGATACGTCTCTCTTCTTTTCAGACCGTGGTACCTTTCCATGATTTTGTTCATGGAATCCCTACTCAGATTTTTAAAGTATTGCTTATGATATCTGCTGTATTTTCATTGAATTATTATTCCTCAGGGATTAAGATCTATTTATCTATCTATTTATCTATCTATCTGTCTATCTATCTATCTATCTATCTATCTATCTTTTTATTTCTATACATTTATATCTATAACTCTGTTGATGGTTTCCTTACTTTTGTTTCAATACAAAGACCAAACTTCGACTGCAAATTTTCACGTTCTTTAACCAAATCTTTGCCTTTTGTTAAATAAATTTTCCTCTCAAATAACCTTATTTTAAGAAAGATCTCCACCTGTTTTGAGCAAAAGAACTGGAGACACAACATGCACTCTTTTTTTCACATAGCTGAATTTCATACAGCTATTTCAACCAAATGTACAAAGCAGTATATGTTGAAATTCCTGAGTTGTTTATAGGTGTTCAGGAAATGTGTGCTGAAAACCACATATTGCTTCTGGAGAAGCAATGCAGAATCTGGAGAAACTAAAAATCTTCCTTCAGAAAAGTGTTTTTTTTTTTTTTTTTTTTTTTGGGGGGGGGTTTTTGTGTTTGTTTGTTGGTTTTTGGTTTTTTTTGTGGAAATTGGTGAGGGTGTATCTACATGACTGCATAGGCATGACACGAGCTTCACTGCTCTGGAAGCTCACTTTGATGTGGTGCTTTGCCTTACATAATAAGGCCATACTCACTTGTGGTTTGGTCACTTCCATTTATTTGGTTTGGTTTGGTTTGGTTTGGTTTGGTTTGGTTTTTTTAAACTTAGTGTGTTATACTATACCATTCTCCACTCAAGGAGGTTCATTCCACCCTGGCTCACAATCTTAATGAAATTTTTAAAATACTTACTGTTGTTGATCATCTAGGCACGGGTTACTTTGTCACAAAAGGAAATCAGGTGTGATAAGCAGTAAATGCTATGACCGTCTGTTAATGGGAAGAACATAGGTAATACTTACAATTGATGTAATGGATGATTTTTATTTGAAATATGGAGGAAGTCAGTTTTAAAGCTGTTATATTTTGACATGCTGTTAAACTCAAGAACCATAAAAGTTGAGAAATTCAATCAGTGTTTATAGTAGGTCTCAGAATACCTGAGCAATGTTCGGGATCCTAGGAAAGAGAGGTATTGTTGTGTTTACACCTCAATTATTACTGCTTTTATTAGCTAAACTACTAAAGTTGATATTGATTCTAGCCAAAAGTCCTGATGAATTGGATGAGTAAAATCTCCTGTTGGTCTTCATATATTAAGGGACTACCCAATTACTGAAAACTCCATTTTCAGGAACTCTGCAAGTTCTGCCTCCAAATAAGATCTGAAGGCCTGGCAGTAATCTGAGCCATGTCCCAGTTTACAAATACAAATTAAGACAGATTTAACATTAGGTTAGTCTATCCCTACCTAGGAAGTGCAATCACTGAGATGTATCCTACGTAGATGCCTTGCAATTATGTAATCATTCTTTGAAACTCATAGCCTGAGTATGGCATTTTCTCACCAGGAAGTAATATAATAATATATTAAGGAAAGAATTTTTGAAGTCCAACAGAAACATTCACTTTTTCATGTTGAGCTTGTCACAGTTCTGTTAATTTTTTCTCTTGCAAGAATTATTCCTGTTGTGAGGCCCTAACAAAACTCAAGGAAAGTACAATCAAAGAATGACAAAGAATAATGATGCAAGTTTAACCTCTTCAGAGCACGCATTCCTGTTTTACTGACATTAAACAAAATCAGACAAGAGAAGAAATGGAAGTTAGGAAAGGTGATTTAAGTTAGTAGGAAGAAAGTGACTAAATTTAAAAGACACAATCTTCTGTAAAGTCGCTAAAGTTACTAAGAATAGAACTATTCTATCTAGGATTTAGTCACAGCTAGAAAATTCTGTGAATTACAATAGAAATAGCTAAGAATAAACAGTAGCATCACCACTAAAAGTCTGTGCAACAGACTGTGTAAAGCAACTAAATCCAAAGCAAAAAATTCAGGCTTACTTCTATAAAACGTTTTGTTGATTTCTTAAATGTTGTGGACTTCTAGCCACAGTTTGAGAGTTCTCACATATAGGACAGAGTCAAACACAGTCAAATGTGTGAATTAGCTGTTCTACCACATGTGAAAAAAAAACCCCAAATCATAAGAGGCCTTCAGTCAGCAAATGTTTTATGAGTTCATCAGTTAAAGGTTCAAATATAAGACTTAATTTAATTATCTGAACATGGTTTTGAAGGGATACAGTACTGCCTGTTGCTATGAGAAAGGTAATTAAAGACCAAAGAATGCCTTGGTGAGGCTTCTTGAA
>JAOTQZ010001283.1:75895672-75916581 GCA_026546895.1 Pogonocichla stellata | reverse complement strand
AGGGGGTTTACATTCTCCATTTCAAAGAGAAGCTTCTGCCTTTATTGGCAGACACCTGTCCTTCAAACCAGGACAAATCTTTATGACAGGATTCCCAGAGACCAGAAAGATTCCAGCCATGGGATCCTCATGAATTTCAAGAAATACTCAGACAAAGCAGCGTATGATCAGGTTGGAGGTTTTTGGGAGAACTTTGAAGAACTTCACTTGTCATGTTAGTTGTCATGTAAGTATCAAGAAAATTGTTTTTTCATAAAACAGACTCTAACATTTGAAGCAAATGGTGTACCAAGTATAATATAAACTAACACTACTTTGGGGGAAAGATTTGTAGTTGTAAGGTTTTTGCCTTGGAGTGACATTTAAATCACTTAAGCAGTGCTGTGTTGTTTATTTTTAAACAGAGTTGAAGATTTTTTACTGTAAATAAACAAAATGAAGGACTAGCGTGCAAAAAAGTCAATAATTTAGGAGATATGGTGTCAAGACCACAGCAAGTAGAATTAACCTGTGACATTGTAGCTGTGGTAAACAAACTGCAGCAATCGATAATGAAATTAATCAACTTCAGATAAGTGAACAAAGAGATTTGCCTCAGATCTCAGGTCAAAACTCAGTCAAAGGATTCCTCCTCCAGCTGATGGAAAAGTGTGTGGGTGTTCAATCAAATCCTGAATGAGCAACCCGTGAGATAAATCTGTGTGTACTTAAAAGATGCAGAGAGTTCTTCAGCATGGAAACATGCACCTCATATCTAAGCTGATCTTATCAGAAGTACCTGATCAACTATGGATGTTGTGATCAACACTGGTATGGTCCACAGCTGTGGAAGCCTCTGGTGGGGTTACAAAGGAGGAAACATTATACTGTCAGCTGTGTTTCTCCCTTCTCTCTTTTCCAAATATTTTGTGTGTGGCAGGTAGGAACTGCAGAGGTGAAGAGGAAGCCCAGGGCACTGTTTATTATTGTGATTGTGTGCATGTGCAGATGCAAAGATCAGGAAAGAAAAGATGACTCTCAATAGCTTTGAAATGGAATTCTGTAGGGCTCAGGACTACAATTGCTCTGCTGGCCTGTTGAAACCATCATGTCTATGGCAAGACAGCAAGATATGACAACACTTTTCAGTAGGCATGTTTTTGTTTCCTACCCCTCCATTCTATTCCTGTACCATTAGTGAGAATGTAACTCAGGAATGCTACTGCAAGCAACTCAAAAATCTCCATGGGACTTTCAGCTTTGCGTTTGTACTGGGAATTAAGTTAAACTTTTTTTTAATGCTTCATAATTAATATTAGTGGGTTGACTGTTCATATAGGCATTTCCTTATTTCTCCTTATCTTACCAAAGTTTAAGAAGTATTTATGTTTTTATCCCTGTGGTTCTGCAAAAGCCACAACCTAAAATAAGAGATTTAAGCTTCTCTATGCTCAAACTGAAAAATATATACTAATGTTATTTCAATATTATCATTGCATCTTATATAATTTTCAGTCTTTTTAAATGTGTTTACAGCCATTTCTATGTAGAGAAACAAAGGAAAAGTTTTCATTAAATTTGAAGAAAGTAAAAACAACAACCATACAGTAACCAAAACTGAGGGATGGAAAAAATCCCTCATGGTTTCTGGTTTTGTAAGAAAAACTTGCAGAATTTTTCTGACTTGTGTTCTAAATCCTGGTTGAAGTACTTTATGAATAATTTACGGTAGCTTTACTATCTTAGTTGGCTGACTAAGCAGTTGCCCTCACAAAACAGAGAATGTTACCTGTGGAGAAGAAAGCATAGTGCTTTCCAGTTTAGGACTTGAAAGATACACTAGAAATATTTTGAAAATTGAAGAAATTGCAGCCCTTGGGGACTCAAGTTGGACCACTCTTTTACTGAAGGACTGTAGCCCAGCCTGGAGAGGTTCACAAAGACTTGTAGCCTGTGAGAAGACCCCATGCTGGAGCAGAGGAAAACTGTGAAGAGGAAGGAAAGGCAGAGAGGAGCCCTTACAGAGTGACCACAGCCCCACATTCTTCATCACCCTGCTTTGCTCTGGGAAAGAAGGTAGAGAAGTCAGGAGTAAAGGAATAAAGTCAAGCCTGGGAAGAAGGGCAGAGCTTTATCTTTGCTTCTCACCATCCAACTCAGTTTCTAATTGGTGATAATTTATAACAATTTTCCCCAAGTTGATTCTGTTTTGTTCACCACAGTAAGTGTTCCAAACATACCAGAGTATCTATTCTTGTGCCCAGTATGATGTCTTAAGTTTTAGCTTTTATACTTTCCAGATTCTGTAAAGCATTAATATATATTCCTGAACTTTATATAAAGTGTTAGCAAGTTCTTTTCACAGTTTAGTTAGACAAAACCATCCTTTTCCAGTCCCAGAACCAAGGACACCGTTGCAGCTTCAGGCTCAAAAAGTACAAACAACAGCGAATTAAGGAGAGTAATCTGGGAGAATGGGACTTGATAACCTGAAGCTGTAATTGGACAACTAACCCCAACATGTAAATGGGCCAAAACTTAAAAAAGTGTGAAAACTCGTGACCAGGTGTCCATCTTTGGTGTAGCCTTGGCTAGGCTCTTGTACTGCCCAAAGTGAATCCTTTGAAGGCCTTTTAATAAATACGTGCTTTATTCCTTTAACACTGCCTAGCCTCTGTTCCAGGTAGCCTCTCAAGGCATCAAGAAGCCCTCAGTGAACAAATCCTTGGAGGAAAAATCAAATTGCTTTGCAACCCTTACAAGAATTTATTGCCTGCAGTCCCCTTTGGCTGTTTTCCAGATTATTTATCCATCATGTGAAGACTTTTGTTTGCAACTGCCATCCATTACTTTCATCTGATATCACCTAATTCTTTTTTTGGAACTGACAGTGAAAAATGGATTTCTACTTTTTTCACAGCCCCCCCATGGCTGTGAAGACCTCTTTCATATCTCCTTTAGTCATCTGTTCTTCCATTTCCACTGTTCAGTGCACAGAAGCCATTTCAAGTCACTCTTGTAACCCTTTCTCTGTACATCTTCAAAAATTCCTTTGAATCCTTTTTCAGAAGCAGAGGATCAGTACTCATAACTGCACACTGTAATCAGGTTGCTACTGAACCGTGGATTCATAGTGTGCCATAAATCCCCTTGTTTCCTTTTTCTTTTTCAACAATTTCTGGCTTTAAAATGATTATTTTTGATAGCTTATGAACAGTTAGCCAATATTTTATATCTATCTATTATAATTCTAAATTTTCATCTGAGTTGTCAGTCAAAAGACCATCTTTTTATATATAACATATCCAGTGGTCAGCATCTGACATTTATTTAAAGTGAATTTAATCTGTAATTATTAGAAAAAAAATTGAAATTCTTCTCTTGATCCTGACTTATCTTTAGTGGCTTAGCATCAATAACAAAATTTGTCACTTTATTATTCATTCCTTTGGAAAATATCTTGAACTGCACAGATTCCCTCAGTGATTGGAGGTTATGCTGTTAACTCCCTTTACTGAAAAAAACCCCTCCTGTCCCATTTTTCCAATGTTTTGATTAATTATTCATCCATTCTTCACCCTGAAACTGCCGACATAGGTCTTTATGGCGTAAGAGTACTGTGAGCAAGTAAATATTCACACTCTGCAGAATGGAGTAAGCCATGTTGTAACTCCTGGCTCGGCTGGAGTCCAAAACCTAACAGAGCATAGGGATCAGCTTCTGTTTCAAAAAACAGAAATCTATTTTGACTATGTGCCATTCAGCCAATGCGCTGACCATAACCGAGTAACTATTTGCAGTGCTCTGTGTTTAGGAAAAGATTTTCTATGGGAGAATAACTAAGGACCTCTTAATGCATTATTTCTGAAAAAAACCAGACAGAATTAACATTTTTTGATTACTCAAAGATTTAGACTAGTGGTCTGGCTTCTCCTAGAAGAAGGGACATCTCAGAAGGAAGAATTTTCTATAGGTCACTGTGCCTATAGTTGCATAGCAGTGAAGCTAAGAGGAAAATGCAACAGGAAGAAGATAGCATTCTTTCTCCACAATATCTGTTGTATGTGACAGAACGCTAATGTTTCAGTCAATTTTTGGCATGAGATAATTTTTGAATAGTTTACCAAGCATAGTCACTGAGGGACAGTCACGTCTCAGTTGCCATGCAACTATGTAAATTGGAGGAGAAAAGAACAGATGTTAGTCTTCTTATGCAAAAAAATATGGTTAATGAAAAACATGCTTCATGAGAAAAATGTTTAAATGTATGTCATTACTAATGAAGATGTAAATAATTGCCATGGCCTTTTTGTGAGACTTGTATTTAAGTTAAAATGTTAGATGAAACATAACACACATTTCAGTGCAATATGTCTTACCTAAATATAATATCCAGCTCAAGAAACAGAAAGGCAAGAAAAATCTAAACTTGCTGTTCACATCCTCTTGAAATGCTTAAGTCTTTACTTAGGTGAGAAGAAATGTAACTTCAGGCAAGGAGTTTTTCCACTTATCCTGGACATAAAATGTCTTTGAAAATGATGTCTTTTTCTCAGCCATAAAAAGACTTTTGGAAGCTAGTTTCCGATGGATAATGAAACCTCAGATAGCTGGAAAATATAAAATCTATTTTGAGCTTTGCTATTTCCACAGCTCTAACCATTGTTTATGTAGATATGTATTAGAAACCCTGTGGGATAGTTCAAAATTATGTTTGAAGAAAGATAAATAGAAGTACAGTTCACATGTTCAGGTAACAGAATGTGACTCTCACTTGAGAATTCCTTATATTGCAGCAGAGTGCTCTTTGGAAAAAAATACAAGGAAATATGAGGATGTGAATGTGTGTAATCTAAAACATATTTCCTTAGGGTCTGGCTATGGTTAAAAGCTATTTATCCTAAAGCACCTTTTTTTTAACTTTCAATTCTTTCTATGAGGTTTATTTGAATCTTTTGTTCTGTGTGCTTCAGTGGTTGCACCTTTGGTAGACCCTTGTATCAGTAGGGAGGCATGCTTGTTCTCTTAAACGTTTTTCAGACATGGAGGTTTAATATGACTGGAAAAATTGGTCTTTCTTTGGGCCCTCAGTAATTAGTCTTTTTTGCTGAATTGTTATATCAGAGATTTTTCTTCCACAGTTTAGATAAATAGTGAGCTTTACCAAGGTTTAACAAAACTAACTTCAAATATCACAGAATATGCCAAGTTGGAAGAAATTCTCAAGGATCATCAAATCCACCCCCTGGCCCTTCATTGGATCATCTTCAAAAACCACACCATGTGCTTAAGAGCATTGCCCAAACATTTCTTGAATTCTCACAGGCTGGTGGTGTAACCACTTCCCTGGGGAGTCTGTTCCAATTCCCTGGGTGAAGAACCTTTCTCCAATACCTAACCTAAACCTCCCTGGCACAACTGGGTCCTGTCACTGGTCACCACAGAGCAGAGATCAGTGTCTGTCCCTCCTCTTCCATTCATGAGGAAGCTGTAACTGCAATGAGGTCTCCCCTGAGTCTCCTCTTCTCCAGGCTGAACAGACCAAGTGACCTCGTATGGCTTCCCCTCAAGGCCCTTCACCATCTTCTATATAAGATGTTTATTCAGAAATATTTTAAGGCATTCCTTTCTTTAAGGAAATGTCACGGTATTTTTGTACTTTTATGTCAGTAATTATGCTTAAGGATTCTATCAAAGAATGAAATGTCAGTGTTTGTATTTAAACAGTTAATAATTTGAAAAGTATAAATCTCAGAGTTATTCAGTGCTTTAGAGTCAGGTTGTTAAATCTTAAAACTGTGACATCATTTTCAAGGTTGGTGCTGTTGCCATTCATATTCTGCTTTTTTTTTTTTTTGCAGAATACTTCATCTTTAATCCTCTATTTTTCTTCCAGATGTCAATGTTCGAGGTGTGTTAAAAGTTAATTCAACTAGGGAGTTATTAGGTTATTTCTGAAAACATTGATTATTATTTTCCCCTACTTCTTCCTGTGTCTTGCAGTTTTAGTTTTATATCTCTAGAATTACATCACTATCTTTAACCTGTAGTCAGTGAAAGACTTTTACAATTTCTCAGCACCCATTGAAGTCATATGGCTATGCTTATTTTATTTATTTGATTAAGATAAAATCTAAAATAAAAGCACCTCTAAAAACATTTGATTCTCTTTTCTGGTAAGAAAAAAGAGTATGTTTAAAGCAAAACTCAGGTTATATTTAAAGTGGTTTTTTTTTTCTCTCTGACTGTAGTTTAACACTGATATTTTATCATGTTAACAAAGAGATGTAAGAAGGTTCCTACAACACAATTAAAGATAATAGAACATAATTATATGTTTATGTGGCTGATTATAATGTTGCTCCTATCAAGCTGCACAGAGGAAGAATAAAGGCTCGTTACATACCCTACTTGATGAACATGACTCTCACTGTATGTGCTAGTGAGAAGTGCCACTGTACTATGTAAATTTGCATGTGTAAGAATTATATTGAGAAACGAACATAATGTATTGCATCAATAAACTCCAAGGGAAAAAGTAAACCTTTTCCTCTAATTAGTAACCGGAAAATTTTTCATCATGATTGGACATGGTGAAAAAATTAATTGGCTTGAATTTTATTTCTTTTCACAGAATAGAGTTGAAATTGTAACATGGCTTTGCATTATGCTTTCAAGTGTGCCAAATATACTACAGAAAACATATTTTTATTTTTCTAGGACATTCAGTATCAGGTTTTGTCATATATATACAGGAAGGGCAATTTTCTAGGAATGCAACACAATAAGTGTATGATAGCTCCGGAAGAGCAGTCAATCTGAAATATATTCTAAATCTTGCTTTGTTATCACAAGGGCACCTGGATGTCCCTATGGAAAGCTGATTGGTATTGATTCAACAAGTTTCATATTCGTTTTTCTGTCTATGCTGTGAAACTAATTTATTATGTTAGTGTGTGAAAATACAGGTTTGAGAGAATCAGCTAATGTAAATGTGTTGTATTTAGCTTAAGAGGAAACATCTGCAGGGTCTTTTACTTTCAGAGTAATGCCATCAGAAATTACTAAATATTTTACAAATAAATAATCAAAAGTAATATATTAGTATTTGTGTGGTTTCTGAACAAGTAAACATTTTCCAGCAGTGACTGCTATAAACAAGTTGCATTATCCAATTAATTTTTGTAACAATAATAAAATGTTTTCATTAAAATCATGTTGAACATTTATTACTGGTGACACAACTTAGTGTACTCAATCATCTTAAATGAGTAATTTAAATTGAAAAATATTTTTAGGCGTTAAATGTATAAAGAAATTCTCACCAATACTGCAGAGCTTCTCATGTTCTATTAGACATCATAAAATAAAATATTATTTGGGATTTCACCTTATCAAATAAATAAAATAAATATATTTTATTAGAAATTGCTTTCATTTAACCTTGGGGTTGCAGTTCCTTATTTGTCTTTTAAAATAAGAAGAAATGGTATAATGAGTCAGCTAGGAACTCTGTGTTATTGGAGAACTGTCAAATAAAAACTGACAATAAAAGAATAAGGATTTATTCTTTTATTCTGAGTCTGTGTTACTTTACAGAAGCATATTATGTAACATTTCCTTTTCATTTAAGAATATACCAGTTGATATACTCTTAATTCAGAGAAAAAAAAACTTAAACCCTGTCATATTTCTAATGTTAATTTTTTTAGAAAGAATGAGGTAAAATAGGGCCAAATGTCATATAGCATAACACTGATACAAAATATGGCAATCCAAATTATTTCATAAACTGTTTTCCATGTGTCCTTATTGAGTTGTGCTGAGAACCATTGATAACATGCTGTAAAATATATTCAGGTCATACTGCATACAAAGATTGTCAACGTTTTACACAGAGCAGCTTATGTAGCTCAGTGCAGAGTTCTGCTTAAAAAAAAATGATGGTACCATATGGCTCTCTGCTGCTCAAAGCCTCAGTCTCCACTTCTACTGCTGAAAGTTGTTAATGTCAAAACAGATCAAGCACAATGTCACTGAAGAAAATTACCTTAAGGCAGATCTAACATAGAAGACAATCTATCTTTTAAAGGGACAATTCTCTTATGGTTATGTAACATTTTTCTGATGTTTTGGAATTTGAGAATTTGTGGTTGACACATTAAAGAAAGAATTAAACAGAAGAGTCTAAGATTATCTAATTAATATTTTTCCATTACAAAATTATTGCCCATGATCAGATGGGGAAAGAAGAAGGATGATATCCATTCTCATAGTTTTCTGCATGGCAGAAGTTGAGCTGTATCTGTAGACAAGTCAATATGATGACCCATTCAATGCCAATGCGAGCCCCTAAATGCCACTCAGCCCCATGACAGAACTTCCAGTAAAGATTTCACACACGAGGTTTTTATGGTTCAGTTATACTTGCAAGTGTCAGTAACCCATAATCATTCATTCTCTTACAGAACCACGCAGAAGTTCTGCTTCAGTGCCAAGCTTCTCTGTGCCAAAACATAGGCAGAAACAGCACTTGCCTCACAGATTAAACTTTCAGAAGAAAGATATAAAAATGAAGAATCAGTGACCATAAAGTCATATTATTATACACTGAAATAGTGCAGTATTCCTCATTATTTTGCTACATAAAGAACTATTTTTAATATTTCAGTCCATGGAAAACAATAGTTATTAACAATGTTTATAAATTAATTAAAGATTAGTTAGATCTGCTAGTCAAAATTTTTTTGAAGTATAGTTTAAAAGAAATGGGTATCAGGTATGATTTGGCATCTGATTTGTCCATAATGTACCAGAAGGCAAAGCTGATGTTTAGAGTGTGTAACATTAAGGATATTTTTTAATTTATTAGTGCCAATGGAAAATATCTTCTAGTCAATTATATTTTTCAGCTGTGTGCTGTTTAGTTCAGCATTTCTGTCTTGAAATGCATTCTTGGTTAAAATATGGAATAGGAAAATCATGTTTCTGAGGGTAGAAATGTTTTACTCTTGGTATTTATATTTGTCCTTTCTGCATGACTCCATGTTTGTAGACTGAATTTATGAACTTGCATCAACATAGGCTGAATTCTCTGATATTTACAGTACCCTGAAATTTCAGCCTCAGCAGCTGAATCATGAATCATTCACATTTTGTATAATTTAGTCATCAGTGTCTCAATTTCTTGATTGATTGTTCAGTATTCTATTATATGTTATATTAGGCTTATAAATGGAATCTTAGATCACTGTGCACAGAGTATAATATAAGTTCTTCAATTCTGATTACAGATGCGAAAAATGCTACATAACTCATTTCAAATCCTGCAAATCAAATTATATTATCCCTTTTGAACTGTAAACAAAAATCTATCACCATAAAAACCCAAAGTCTTTTAGTTACAGTGGTATAAACTGGACTGTGTAGACTTTAGAGATAGCAGCATTGGCTTATAAATTTAGCATATTCTGTTTTTTAGAGTAAAGAAAAAAAATATGTATTTATTAAGAGAAAACAATACTCATGACCAGAGGGAAAAAAATGTGGGGTTTGAGGTAGGATAGAAAGGGTCCCCCATTTGGGACCCTAATTTCCCTTTTGGGCAAGGGTCCACACTGGATGTTCTCCTTCATCTTCTTGTCCTCCATATCCTTGTGCATTGTTTCCAAGAAAAGTAGATGTATTACTATCAAGTAATAAGATCAGGGCTACTACTGATAGTTGCTCAGATCCTTCTTGATTTTGTTGAATGTAGACATAATTCATATTTCCCAGCCCTAAGGGAACTCTGCTTTGAAGTGAGACCTCACAATAGTATTATCCAGCACTTCTAACCATTCTGGGAACCTTCTAACCATCTAGCTGATTTCATGGGCTTGTAGAACTCCTGTTAGCTTAAGTGGTCCTTATTTAATTTTTGTGATGTGGGTAGTTTCCCCTATGCCACACTGCCTTGAGGCCAAGATCTGGGAGGCTTAAGGGCAGATTTATCGCCAAAGACTGAGACAAAGAAGCTAGCAAGAGCCTTTTCTACTTCTGCGTCTGTGGTCAAATGAAGTTCTCTAGGTATAGGCACTTACTATTTCAGTCTGTCTTTGACTGGCAGAGTGACAAGAGAGGCCCTCCCTGTCCTTCCTTTCCACTGCTAAATTCAACTGCAGTTAAGCTTTGCCTTTCTTTATTCCTTCTCTTCATGCTTGGATGATGTTTCTGTATTCTTGGTAGAGCCTGGATCATTAAAACCATGTTAGTTTGGGCACAGCTGTCCTAAGAACTTATCATTTGCAAAATACACCAATATATTTTATAATTGCCACAATAAAACTTCTATTAAAAAATGTTGCAAACTGATGAGATTATTGTTGATTATTGTTGATGAATCAAAGCCAAGGATCTCTTAAATGAGTCATCTAAATCATGTAGACTTTGCATGTATGAGGATATTTGTTCTTTGTTAATAACAGACAGATGTGGAAAACCTATTACAAACATTATACCCACATATGTTCCCCTTTACTTCATCATGTCACAAAGATTTCACAGTTTTAAGTGGATTTAAGCAACATGCATAATTCACAAAGTAAATGAGCTGAATAGTCCAGATGCAAGTAAGATTTAGAAAGTGGCTGCAAGTAAGGTTCAAATGTATGACCTGAGACTGTATGTTTAAAAGAGTAGTATTGGGCGTGTTTCAGCTAATCAAACATAGAGCAGTGGTTGCACTCCTGTTTCTGTCAGTAGGCCTGATCCTACATTCATTAGTGGCATTTAATACCCTACTTTGTATGTAGCCTTTTGTGAAATTAAATCTGTGTAATTATTCAGTGTAAGTAAAGGTAATGAATTTGGTCCCAGTGGGATTGTCTCAAGAGACAGCCTATAATTTGTTGACGTATTGACACTTATTGCTTGCTGGCTTCCATCTGTTTCTGTTTAACAAAAAGTCTGTTAATGAAGACATGGCTGAATCAAACAATTGAAATGACAGCAAATTATAAAAGATGAAAGAAGTATTTCCACTGCAAGCAGTTGATGACTAGTAAATACCTCTAATATCCTCAGCGTGGGCTTCTGTTCATGATTTTACACTCTGTACAGACCCAAGATGGACTAATCCATTTTTTGCTGATATCCATTTCTGGTTGTGCTGTGTTTGGCTGTGGTCATATCCTTCACAGTAGCTAGTATGGGGCCATGTTTTCTATTTGTGCTGGCAACAGAGCTGATAACACGTTATTGCTGAGCAGAACTTATGGAGTCAAGGCTTCTCTACTCCTCATACTGCTCCTACTGACAGTGAGAAGGCTGAGAGTCCGTCGTGTGTTGGGAGAGGACACAGCTGGGACAGCTGACCCCAGCTGAACAAAGGGACCTTAAATACCATATGATGTCATGCTCAGCACAAAAATCTGAAGGAGGAAGAAGAAAGAGAGGGACATTTTGTGTGATGGCACTTGACTTCCCAAGTTGCTGTTATATTTGATTGAGCCCTGCATTCCTGGGGATGACTGAATATGGGAAGGGGTGAATTCATTCTTTCTTTTGCTTTGCTTATCTACATGGCTTCTGCTTTGCCTACTAAATGTTCTAAACTCATCAGTTTTCTCACTGATTCTCTCTCACACCCCACTGGGGAAAGGCGAGTGATTGGCTGTGTGGTGCTTAGTTACCATGTGGGTTTAAATTGCAATACTGCTACTGTTCTCCTCTTGTTATAATAAACATTGAATAAACATCAGATAGAAGATGCTATACTGAATTTTCATGAAGATACCTTAAAACCATGTATTGCAAGACTTAGACCTATTTCATCTCCAGTCTTTTAAAAGACAAGAGATAATTTAACAAACAGTAAGAGAAGATACAGTGTTCCACAGGAATACTTTAAAATTAGGCTGAAGAAATTCACAAATTTTATGTGAAAAGCAGAGTAGGATAATGAAAAGTGAAATAAATACTCAAAACTTCCTCCTCCCCCTACCTCTTTCCCAACCCTACCTCCTCCCCAGCTGTGGTCCAGTGAGACAGAGGATGGATGGGGGTTATAGTCATTGCTCCTGCTGCTGCCCAGGGAGAAGGGTCTTTCTCCTGCTTTAATACGGGATCCCTTCCACAGGAGATAGTTCTCCATGAACTTCTCCAGTGTGAGCCCATGTGAGGCAACAGCTCTCCATGAACTGCTACAATGTGGGTCACTCTTCCTAAGGGTACCATCCTTCAAGGACAGCCTGCTGCAGCGTGGGTCCCCCAGAGTGTGTCAAGTCCTATCAGGAAACTTGGTCCAGCCTGGGCTCCTCTCTCCCTGGGTCTGCAGGTCCTGCCAGGAATCTCCTCCAATCTGGACCTCCTACAGGGTCACACTCTCATCTCTGGCATCCACTGCTCCAGCATGGTTTCCTTCCCTGGGCTACAGGTGGATCTCTGCATCCTCACGGTCATTCATGAGCTGCAGGAGAACAGCCTGCTATCAAGATCTGGTCGTGCAAACCCAATACATCATCTTTCCATGGATTATGTAAAACAAATTTAATACAGAATAAAATGATATTTCTTTGGCCTTGATGGAAAAGGTTTGATATCTTATCTGAAGTCATCTTTCCAGCAGTCTTTACAAAGTAGTTTTATGTTTCAGATTTTTACCCCTGAGTGCAATACAAATTTTAAAGTTTACTTTCATTCATGATGGTCCCTTATATTTCTGTTTCTAAAAGTAAATTTTCTTACAAAATTATAACTGGCAGAATGTAAGCACTGATTTTTTTCTGTATTATCTCTAAGGAAAAAATAACTGCTTATATAAGAGATTACATTAAAATATTCATAATTTCAGATTGCTAAAATATTTCATTTGCTTTTTATTCCTAATTCTTTCCCTATTGTAGAGGGGAAGAGGGGGTTATGAAGATAATACTGCATTCAGGTTAACTCTCTTGTACTGCTTGTTTGCTTTAAGAAATACCATTCAAGGTGTCATATATCCCTGTTCTCTTTATCTGTTAGAAACCCCTGTTTGAACAAAATTTCTGAGGCACATCATAGGAATCCCTCTAGGGAAAGTGAGTCAGCAGGATCTGAACAGAACTGCAAAAGGAAATAAGTATTAATTAGTGTTCTTAATGAACACTATGGCCTGAAATAAAATGTTAATTTTAGATAAGTTAAAATACAGAAATCCTACTAAATATTTTCTCAATAGAAACAGGCTTAGTGAAAGTAATGTTTTCCATACAAAATTGTAAGAAACCTGCTAGCTTGTTCTAATCATGACAGGTTGCCTTACTTAGACATTTTCCTCAAACAATATATTTTGAAATAATAAAAATGAAAGGCCTCTGGTAACAAAGTCCATCAAAGGCAGTGCTTTGGATAGTGTTTAATTTATTAATATGGAGATTTTTAACATAATGGCAAGAGTGATTTTGTTTTTGATTTGGAAACAAACATTCTGTCATTCTGTTGTTCTGAGAAGGAAAGAATGAAAAAATATTAGAGTTTTGTATTTGGACAGTTAGTAGATTTTCCATGACAAAGATCAAACATTCTGGAAGAATTACTTGTTGCATTAATTTCTGCAAAATCTTTATTGTTTTGATCACACATAATTTGCATTTTCTTGAAATATGATGACTTATTAAGCTCTGTCTGTAATTGTTTACCTTATTATTTCAGAAAGCTGTTCTCAGCAAACTTTTCTATGTCTTCATGACACGGCACTGAAATTTCAATTTCTGTCTGAAACTTCAAAGAAAAAATAAATCTATGGGCAGTTTGGCAGAGTTGATGATGTCACCATTTCACATTCATGAAGGAAAAAGGCAATTTTTTGTTTTGGTTCTGGTTTTGGTTTTTTGGGTTTTTTTTTTGTTTTAATTGAAATTAAAATCCAAGTTGTGAGCATTCTGTTTATCTTCATAACTGGGTTGAGCAGTGTTGGACAGGTAGCATGGATCTTTCTTTTCAAGTACTTATTGAGCATTTCAAGAAATCCAACCCAAGAGACAGTATAGCTCCACATGTGTCAATAGATAAGGGAAATTCATCCAATTGCACATTCTGACAGTGATTTCAGCCCAGCAATACACAGTTCCTGTGTGGTAAACAGAGTGTCAAAAATGCAGCCAGCACTGCCTTCACAATGTTCATATCTACCCTGCCACAGGCAGTGAGTCGAATCTGTTCCACATTGAGGAACTTCTGGTTTATTCGAACTTGTTCCCACTTTTAGAGGAATCCTTCATTTCTATAAGCTTCTGACTGTTTTCATTCTTAGTAGGCTAGGTGGATAACTGATTTAAATCATTACTAGAACATCATTGTGATTAAGAGAATTTTTTTCCTCAGAATGCATGCAATCTTCAGATTTATTTTTTTGTTTTCATCTTGCTGTAAAATCACTTGATAGCGAATCCATATAAAAAAGCCTCTACCAAAGATGCAGATTTATTTAATTTACAGTTCACATGCTTGATAAACAGCCTATGCTCAAATAATAATCTTTATGAATTTTCCTTTTTATACCTGTTCATCTGTCATAGCCAATGTTTGGAACTGCTAGTGGGTAGATACTTGAACAGTTGGTGTGTAATTGACACACATCTGAGAGACACCACTGAAATTCTTTTTCTATTTTAGCAAAAGATTGGATAACAATCAAAGCTAGTGTTACTGGAGGGCAAAGTGTCAGGAAAGCAATCAGAAGATGAGCAGATAAAATGGTGGTGGAATGGCATCACATATCAGATGAGGCTGAGAAGTAATCATCAAACAAGGCTAGAGAGAGATGGAATGGATGTGGAGAATACTTCTGTCACTGGCTCCTCCAAACAGCCTACACTACTTGATGAGTCTGTTGAAGAAAAACCGCTGGACTGTATCAGAGGGAAAATGACTCTTGCCACTTTATGTCAGTTTTAGAACTGCCTTGTGTGGCATTGCAGAGTCCATTGTCTCATTTGCCAAGATTATTGCATTAAGTGAATGTAACATTATTTCAACTATTTGTTGGTCTCAGAAGTCTAAGACTAACATGCATTACATGAAACAGATTATTAGTACAAAAAAGCATCTTGCTCAGAAAAAGCAGTCTTAGAATTTCTTAGAAAATTGTAAAATAATTTTACAAGATTTGAAAATTCACACTGTCTTCTTGGTGAAAGATCTAATGAAACCAGATGATTTTGTATATTCAAGGGATGGATAAATTATTTCTGCAGATTTTTTTTTTTTAGAGTTTGCTGTGAATTTTATTTATCTTACAGGCATGCAAGTCCAGAATAATTCTAATGATTTTTTCTTGATTAACTCTGGACACAGTAAACAGGCCTTGCCTACTTTTTTCAAAATTAAGACAAGCAGTTGAACTATAATGAAATATTCTGGGATTTTAACTTTTTTTTACAGTCTTTTGAATATAAAATGGCTTATAACATAAGACCTCAGGCAAAACAATTCCAGAGTTTTACAAGTCAGACCTATTTTTCAGTGATTTTCTTAGACCATGTGTTATTTCAGTGCTTTGTCTGGATAGATTTATTACAGTAGAAGTCTATATGACGAGATTTGTGTTGATACCTGTATCTTCTTTTTTTTTTTTTTTTAATAAATGCGCAGTACTGTGATGAATTGATGAGCTCAATTGATGCTTCATATGAGTGCTTGAAAAAGATATAAACAAAGAAATAGTATACTAATGTTTCTGTATAGGAGAATGTCTATTGGGGAAAAAAATTCTGTCAGGGTCAGGTTGCAAAGACAAAAGCCAGTAATCTACTCCATAATTTATACACTGCAGTGTATTCAAAAAAATTGTGTGACTAATCCATCCTTCTCAGTGCAACTCAAATTTATTTCAATCTTCTAAGAAAATACTTAAAATACTACTAAAGAAGTACCATTATGCTTATATTAATTCATCTAATATTTAAGGCAATAATCCAGAATATGAAGACATCTTCATGTTCCTAATCTATCTAATGCACCTACTCGGTATAATGTCGACCATGATGTGGAATATTCTGGGAACGGGAGCTCTGTTAAAAGCTGACTTGGAATAACTAAATATAAAGAAGCATGGTTTTAGGCTTAACACACCAGTCACATAAAATCTGGTAGACCCTGGATCAGATCGATCCCGTCTTTCTGTCAAGGAGCAGCACCTCTGAACTGGGAAACATAGAAACACAGAACCATACAACAACCAAGGCTGGAAGGTAAGATTGAAGATCATCCAGTCCAAACTTTCATGAGATTGACAGCCTGGATGAGATCATCAGCAATTCAGTTGTGTCTTGAAAACTTTCAGTGATGGGGACTCTATCAGGTTCCTAGAAAGGTTGTTCCAGTGACTGATTGTTCTTACTCAAAAAAAAAGAAAAAAAATAAATCATGTTTTGAGATCAATCCATGATGAAACCAAGAGCTGATAAGAGTCTTGTTCCAAATTGCTTCTGCAATGAGAACATGGAACAGAGGAAGGAGACACAGTTTAATGGAAATAAATCCATCAAAATGTGAAGAGTCCGGAGGAGAAGCACTATGTCAGAACCGTGGGTGAATTGGGTCAGATTGAATGTGTCCTGCCAAACTTTTCTCTAGAAACAGATTTCTTAGGATGACATCATAATCTCCTAAAATCTTGTTTTCTGGATAATTAACACTCTCAGCAGGTACATGATATGTCTGAGTTCCAGATCTTGTTCCAAGTAATATTTCATATTGAATATACTAAGATGAAAGTTTAATGATACCTGGCAGGTAGTGCATTTTTCTGGGAGTCGACACTGTGACTTCAGACTTTGTCAGAGGAGAGCATTCAGCTGGAGATTTTAATACCCCGGCTAGAGATCATGATAAGTATTTATTAAGCGAACAAAAAGAGAAGAGACATTTTCTTCTTACCTGAAAAACTAGCCTATGCCCTCCTATTTTTCCACTGAAAGCCATATCTTAAGTCAAATCTTGTTCTATGGAGGAAAGCCTTTATAACAGAAGAGAAAAAAAATCAATATCTAACATGTAAACTGCTTATGAATTTAAAATAGGGTAAGAGTTTGTTATATTTTGGTTTGAATTATTGCTACCAGTTACTTATTAACTGATCATAATTTTGTAGTTGGTAGTGGTTTATGCATTTATGAGAAAAAAGGGTGAAATTTTCTGTTGTTTCTCCTTTAGCCTTTTGAATGAATGACTGCAGCTTGAAAGCCTAGGGTAGGGAAGGACCTGCCTCAGGCTTGGCATGTTGCCTCCATCCTTGGCATGTCTCTTCTAGCTCCTTTGTTGAAGAGTGGCCTGAGGACATTGATTGGAGTAATCTGAGAAACATGAAAAGCAGGTTTATCTTAAAATAATTGGTATTACTCCCTGCCAAACCTGTTTTTCCCCTGAAAAATGTTGCAAGGCAATTTATTTTGCTTGAAGTCTCCTATAAATATAGAAGAATACAAATCAATGTATCTGATAATTTAGAAAAATATCTTTGATTTTTGTTTTGTCATTGCTAAGATTGGGTATTAATTATATGCAGACAGAATAAAGTTTTCTGTAATATATTCAACTTAGATATATTCACCTTAACAATGTTTTACAGCTATAGAGGAGTAATCTGTAGAGTCTGCTTAGAATAGATAAGAAGGATATTTTGAAAGATAAAAAAGTCATTTATAATGAAATGGATATCAGTTTTATTTTTCAGTATGACTAGATGACTTTCTGGACTAATTTAGGATCATGCGTCTCTCTTTTGTATTCAAAAAGATTTGCGCCTAAATTTTTAATGATAACTTCCTGTATTAGACGTAAATTCTCCGACTATGTAAATCAGAGAACATATCTCTAGATTTGAGGTAATTTTTGCTTAATAAATAAAACTCATTAATAGGGGGCCTTAACTTGTGCTGGATGCTGCTCTCTTCTGTAGTGAAGATGGACTGAAGCCAAGAATATTTGGGAATGTTCAGATACGAAAGACAACAGTGTTCAATTTCAGATTTTCTTGTCTTAGAAATGAAACAACAGTTCCCCCAAACTGTCTGTAGGAATATTTTTCTGTTTTCAGTACTTATCCTGCTCTGATTTTTCTATGAGAGGCAGCATCTGCAGTTCCCAGCATGAATATATTGTTTTGGTGCATGTGCCAAAACATCAAAAGTGATGCTGCTCTTGAGTAAAGGGCAGGATTTTCACCCTTCCTTGATCTCTTATCAAGGCAAATTTACCACCAATCTTCAGATCTACCGCTACTCTTTGCTGTTAGACATCCTTTGAGGGATGACTGGAGACATCTGTAAGGTTTTTGCTCTTTTCCAATAAGCTGCGGACCATGGGATTTTGGAAGGACTAGATGTTTAATATTTTTTATGATAAAACATATTAATTAACAGGTCAATATTATTTTCAACAGATGGTGTGCCTGTGCCCTTAGAAACAAGTCCTTGGTTTTGGTTGCCTAGGAAAGAAATCGCGATATATTTGAAATGACAGATATTTAAAGTTTCAAATATGTATTTTTTGGTTATGTTCATGGGAGCACTTTAAATAAGCTTTTGTTTTATCATTTCTGAATTTTGTTATAGATGGTGCTTTCAATGGAAAGTAAATAAGACTGACAGCACTTCTAGAGTTTGAAAAAAAACCCAAGCTGTTCAAGGATGTTTAAAAATGCAGATTGACATAAATTGAGTCAATATTACAGAAACCATTTATTCAAAGCAAATATTAATGCCGTGATAAACAATGGAGTGAATATAGGGAAATGACTATTTTATTGGTAGTGAGCCACATTATTTTTTTCCAACTGTTTGAATTGTAATGTATACTTGATTAAACATGGGAATTTTGGACATCATTTCAAAACAAAACCACTTACTGTAGAGAAAACTAAAAATTAGAGCTAAACTGTGTTACTGAGATTGAATGACTTAAAATATGACAAAGATAAATTATCTTGATCAATAGAGTAATAGAAATTGATTTGTAGCATGCCAGAATGTCAGATGTTTCATTCTACTTATCAGGTAAAAAGGAAAGATACATGGATTGAAGATGAGGGTAGGAGCTCAAATCACAAAATTTACAGCTGATTGGACCTGAGGTATTTCTCCAGGCTTTCAGTTTTTGCTGTATAACTCTGCAGTCAGCTAAATGACGGTGTTTCTTGGCACTAAATTTCATTGTCAGTTTTATTGCCAAGTGGCTTCCCTTGTACCCTTTGCGGTGCTGTGCTTGTTTTCAGTGTCTTAGCAGATCCTTCCACCTGTCCTCATTAGGGCTAATCCACTTATCTCACAGTTAACACCAAAATTCTGGAAGGTAAGCTTTCTAACTTATGGGTCATGGAAATTCTCTCAAAAAATTACTGTGTTCCTTAACCATGTTTTCTAAAGATTCTGAAAACAGGTTTGAATAGGCCAGTTTTAAAATATCTCAGAAGAAGTCTGACATTTTTTCAGTTAGGAGAGCTATAATTCACAGTATTCTTCAAGAAGAATGAAATTTTTTTTTCTCTTCTCTCTTTTACATTATTTGTTGCCACCAATGTATTTAATACTTTTCTGAATAGTGCTGATAGAAACCACTAATTCTTCACAATCGTTTTTCTCTTTGGATATCAAGTAATCTTTGCAATATCAGTAAATTTTGTTACTTTTCAGTTCTCTTATTTTTCCAAATCACTATGTAGAACAATATAGGTGTTGACATGTAAGTTATATCAATATTGGTTATATTTTGCTGAAAAACCTGACCATTTTATTTTTCCTACTTTTTATCTGTGAAGTTCTTGTGTTTAAAAAAAAATCTTCTTCCGTCGTGTCACCTTTTCTTCCTCTAAATATTTTGTAAAGTATTCCATCATGTTTCTTTACTCCACCACAAACCGCATCTTCTGTGATAAATTAATTGCAATAATTTGTCATTGGTGGGGTTTTTGTATTTCCTGCTGGTAGTTTGTATCTTATCCTGATTAATTTCCAGGCTATAAAACAGATTGTTGTGATAGATCTTAGATTTTTATGGTTAAACCGGTAAGATTTCTATGGTCAAAGTCAAACTATAATTAGGTAGTAAGATTGACTGCATGTGTCCAAGATCTTTGTGTGTCGTCTGCACAAGAAAATTGTTCAATCGTAACAGACAGTTGATGAGACATTCGTAGTCTTTCACCATCGAGCTGCATCCTACCTAATACAATCCAATAATTTATTACAGATTTTGCCTGAATAAAATGACTGCAAGGCAGTCATAGATGAATTCTGCTTGCCTGGTTTGAAATTCCTTCAATTTACCTGGATCTCAAATTGTATATAACCTCAAATGTACTTCAGACATGTTCAGTCCTGCCCTATATCAGATTTCACATCTGTTTATTAAGAATTAGTGAAAATGAAGAATGGAGGATATTATTATTCATAGCTTAAAGATAAGAAAACTTTTGTGCCATGATTGCCCTCTCCAATATCAGTGGTGCAGTCTTTGGGAAACCCAGCACTAGAACCCATGCTTCTAACTCTTAGGGACCAGAACTGGCTATTATAAAATATTGCTTATGTCATTTAGAGCAAAGATGCCAGATTTCCACATACTTCAAAGGTATAATGAGAGGAGAAGTGTTTCTCTCACTGTTAAAATATTAATGCTGAAAACTGAGGCAACTCAGGAAACCATAAAAGACAGTTCCCATGGAAAAGCATCTCAGGCACATTCCACATCCCCTCTATCTTACTGGCTATGTTCATAAAACTTAATTCAGTGCATTAAGCTTTATATTTAACAAAAAACAATGGAAATATTGCTTCCTTTGTAGAATGGCCAAGGCAGTGGTTTAAGAAAAGCATTGCCAGAAGACTTCCTGAATTTCCTGACTGCTGCCTACCTGTCCTAGTGTGACTTTATGATGCTTGTATCCCCAATCATCTGTTCTGCTCATGCTG
>JAOTQZ010001283.1:75875259-75892027 GCA_026546895.1 Pogonocichla stellata | reverse complement strand
ACCCAGGGGAGAGAGTGGCCCTGATTGCAGGCTGGAGCAGCCTGTCCTTGGGGGACTGCATCCCGTGGAAGAGTGATGCACACTACAGCAGTTCTGGGGGGACTGTACACCCGTGGGAGGGTCTCATGTTGCAGCAGTTTTGGGGGGACTCCTGCATGTGAGAGTGGAACCACGTTGAAGTTCACAGACAACTGTGTCCCATGGGAGGGATCCCAAGGTCTCACAGGGGAAGGACTTCTCTCTCCCTGGCTAGTGAAAGAAAACCTTGGGTGATGAACTGACCAGCACCCCCACTTCCTGCCCTGTGTGTGGGAAGGAGGGAGAGGTTGGGAGTAAAAAGGTTTTTCAAGGACTTATTTTGCTTCTCATTATTCTCCTCTAATTTTGTTACTAATAAATCCATTTTAAATGTGAAGTGCTTCTAAGTTGAGCCTGTTTTGCTCTTGAAGTGTTTTCTCCCAGTCCTTCTCTCAGCTCATGAAACCTTCATTAAATTTTTCTCCCCTCTGCCTGGCTGCAGCAGTCGAGGTGAGCAAGCTGTTTTCATGGGTGCCTGGTGTTTGGCCAGTTAAACCATGACAATTGGTAATAAAGCCTATATACATAAAGGAGCACTATATGGACAAAGAAGAAGAGGTTGATGGTGTTGAACAATGGCAGAATTCTTTTCATTTCACTACAAAGGGCTCAAAAGGCTGCTGCACCTTGCTGCACTTTAATAGAGCTGAAGGCTTTCAAATCCAGCCCTTGTTATGAAACTTGTTTTGTGCTTCCGTGATCCCATTCTGCTACCTGCTCTCCCCAAGGGGAAGGTTTCTGCTGCCTTCTCAAAGGCTTCCTATTGCTCCTAAAACTTCACAACTTCATGCTGTTTAGGAGAAGAGGCTTTTAATAGGCAGTCTATGACTAAGTGTTAAGACAGGTACATTGCAGTTATATGGAGGAGCAGCAACGGTTTCAGTTGTTATCTTTAAATTAAAAAAAACAAACATTTGAGATTAATTGCACCTTGGTGTTGTTCACTGTGTTCTTTTTCTAGTCCATTTTATTTAGTAGACTTTTAATACAAATAGTTATAGACATTGTTCAGTTTAAGACTGTAATCAGTCATGCAGCTTTGCATTGATTGCAAAAGCCTACAGTTAAGTCAGCTGTGTAGCTAAGATCTAGCATCAAGTGAAATGTGTGCCAAGAGCCAATAGCAAGCTAAAGCTGCACTATGCTGTGTTAAAAAAAGAAATTTCAAGGGGCTGTAAAGTAAAATGGATGTGGACAGAGCAGGGGGTAAGGAAAGGAGGAATTGAGTGTCAAAGAATATGAACGAAGATGTGATAAATGTGAGGAACAAAAGGAAATCAAAACTACTTTTCTGTTTAGCCACACTGCTATGCTTAAAAAATTATTAATCTCTCATGACCTTGCAAGTAGAGTACTGAGCCTTTGTAAATTTGATGCTGTGCAGAGCTACACCCTTTCTTTCCTTATGCTCACATACAGCCAAAGAGAGGTAGGTACAGCAGTAGGTAGGAGCCTCAAATTCTCTGGTTGTTTGTGACGAGTGTAAAAACTGGACAACAGCAGCGCAGTGATACACAAAAAATTAAACCTAGATATAGAACAGTCAAATTCCCTTCCTTTAGGCACCTCTCAGGTGCTACATTACATTTGAACTGAGAGTATCACTCAACTCAGTTTGGGACTTTGCTGTGTAGTGCCTGTACTGGCAATTGCAACTCCTATGCCCTACAGATCCTTATGAAGCCACTGATATATAGGAAGGAATTTACATTTTCCAAGTTACTGCATTCCTCTAAAAGAACATGATCTGTCCTCACTTCAAAATCATAGCAAATACGGCCATTTTGATTTCTAAATTAAACCTTCTTTTTCAGTCTTTTAATTGCTTGTAGGGGTGGAGGAAGGGGAAGGAAATGCAGTAGTTCTGTGTTCTATGAATTCTGCTGCTCCATGACACCAAATTAATTGTTTCTTAATCAGTCAACTCATATATTTTATTCCAATATTGTGAGAGTATAGTGCTTTCTGGGGTGAAATGAAAACCACAATTTCCTCTCCTTAAAGATATTATTCAGCTTTGAGGAAGGAGTGAAGAAGAACATAATTATCCTGTTAAGATTCTGTGACAGGAATTAAAAGGCAAATGAATATTAGAGTGTTAATAAGCACTGAGTTACTCTATCTGTAGATTACATGCACTGTAACTAATCCAGCCACAGAGCTTGTAATTTCTGGATAAGAACATAACTCATCCTTGGGTTTGTCTGTTTTCACACTGTTTCATTTATAATATTATGCACCATGTGAACACTTTACACTGACAACTAATTTTTAAAGAACTTAATCTTAGAATAAAAAAAGTCTTCTGTGCTTCTTCTGCCTGCAAAATTTCTTCAGAAAATGCCGGTGCAATCTCAAATATTTTTAAATAACTATAATCCTGGTTGTGGAGCTTGTAAAACAAATGAAATTCCGAGACTGAATTCTTCAGTAGTGCTTGACAAATTTGATTTTAAATGTGTTTCATTCATAAGTGCTGTTCAGCTTGAATTATTTATTATGATTAGATGAACATTTACTGAACATATACTGAAGAAATAAAGGATGGATAAATATGTCAATTGCTAATAAAGAATTTACAGAAACCACTAATAACAGGTAGAGCTTTAACATGACTTAAAACATGTCCCTGGGAAATAACAGAAAGGTCTGTTGAACTAGAAAATTCACCTATTATAATAATGTGAATCTGACAAATGCAAAAAACCTGCATCTGAAATATTTCCTACCATCTCATTGAACAATGATTCAGAGCGTCAGTGCAGCACATACTGCAACATGCACTCATTCTCAGGCTGGCAATTCTACAAAAATTTGCAAGCATTGGGTTGCCTGTAATGCTAAATTATATTTATTGAGACTCGATTTCATCTGGGGAAAGAGTATATACTTTTTCTTGATAGTTCTATGCCCTTTAGGAATATTTCTTTAAAGAAAATTAGTTGCTAAAATAGTGATTTGACAGAAATGTATTTCTGCTGTCATGGTTTCTCAAGAGAGGTTTGGGTTTTTTATCTGTAGTACTTAATAAATTCAAACAGAAAGGCTATAAACAATGCATAAACAGAGGGCATAAATGGCATAAATTATAACTAGCCTGATTAATACAAGGTAGAAGTTCATATATATTGATCTCCACATTGAAAACTCTGTTTATTGAAGCATTGGTTTCAAGTCCCTACTATCACCTGGGGAAGAGGGAGAGAGATTATAAATGAATTTTCTAGTCTTTCTTTTTCTTCTGAATCTTTCTTCAGACAAATTTTCTAAAACACATACCAAATTGAATTGCTTGATGAAATTTTGACAAAAATCTAACATATATTAAGAGCCTAAATTAATTTAAAAATTTATTATGACCTCATTTTGACATATCCTAATAATATTATTAATTAAAATTTACCTGTAATGATCTCATTTAGATCATTAGGCACGAGCAGAATTTTTGTGAATATTTGCAAACTTTAGCACTTGTTTTCCATGAGCAGTAACAAACAAAATTTGATGGAATTAAGTGCAATAATGTTCAAAACAAAGAAGAAAGCAAACCACATTAATATAAAAAAACTGTTATCGTCATGACAATCTATTTTATTTTTAGAAAAAAAAAGGTACATAACCTCTAAGAATAAATGTAACTGTGGAAATATGTGACTTTGAATGGACAATTCTTAAAAAGAAAAAGTGAGAATTTAGCACAAACTCTTTATTGCAATGCATGATGTGTGGTGGAAGAAAAGGTAAGCATAATTATTGATAGCAAGATGTCTGAATTTCTCTGAATGCAGTTTATGTTTGCATCTTGACCTGTCTTGACTTTGGCTTGTTTGTATCACAGTTAAATTGAACAGATAAGTGTGAATAAGGATATTAAATATGTGATCAGCTACTATCTGCTTCTTTCAAATTATATAACTGTCATTGTCATTTGTAAGTGATTGATTATGCCTCCTTTCCCCTCAAAGTAATGTTAAGAATCAATAAGTTAAGGTAAATATCTGTGAATCTTCTAAAATACAGTTAATGATATGAAGTTGACATTTTGAACAAAGTCTTCTCAGATCATGAGAGAAGCAGATACTAATGAATTCAAGGTCCTGGCTATTTTTGAGACTAGACTATGACATTCTGAAGTGAGTGCACACTAGATGAATTTCAGAGTGGGTAACAAGCTCTGCTCAGGCCACAGGGGCAAATACCAAAGAGTCAACAGAACAGATGCTGAGGAAATATTACTCATCTATGAGGGATTCTTCGACTAAATCCCAGTCAAATTCCTGAACTGCTTCCTCAAGATGTCATTCTCTGCTGGACAATGGTAACAAGCGATCAGACAGCTAGAAAACCACTGTCAATGGTGGCTAAATTGTATCCCAAAAAGATACTTGGAAGCAAACAGGGACACATTCATTACACATTGCAGGATGAAAGTTTTAGTTCATACAGCTGCTCTTCTTACACAGTGACACACAGAGAAACCAAAATATTGCTGAGTTGAAAAAAAGCCTAAACCACCTTTCATTTATATAACAAAAGGTTCAGGACAACAGCTCAAGATTTGAAGGACTGGGAGCACCAAATCCACATGACCGTGCTTTTATGTCAAGTTAAATAACACCATAGCAAAGAAAAACATCAATAGGAATTTACAAAAGGAAAGAACATAACAGAAGCTGAAAGGAAAAGTACGATGAAAAACTGACCAAAGGAACAAATTTACAGAAGACGGAAGAAAATTAAATACAAATGACAACTGTAGAAAAATGGACAGTGAAAAACTTATTGTCTGTCCTCTTGAACAGATGAGACTTTCAGCTTGTGAACTATTCTGTTATACACCAGTAAAAACAGGTAGTATTGCGTAGTCTAAAAAAGTAGAATTGGACAAATTACTTCCCTTCAAATTGTATCAAGAAAACTAAATGCTGTGAGGAAAAATTTTGCTTAGAATATACAGAAGCTGGGGAAATAGCAGCTTGAGCTACATAATGAAAACAATTGTGTAGAAATGAGCTATCTCTGTGCCTCAATCAAAATGCACAAATTTTGTTAAAATACGTCTCTATGGGTACCTCAGTCCATTAATTTCTTTCCTTTTTGAGGTTTATGACATATACTAAAGAATATGTGGCAGTCTAGTGACAGACTCTGAAAAAATACATGAGGATTAAACTAAAGTTATAGTGGGAGACACATGATTTTAGCCAGCAATTTGCCCCTTGGTATACCACATATTTGAGCACTCCTATTTTAAAAAAAGTAAAAACTATGTACAGCATACTTTCTGGTATTGTGCATAATAAGTTACCTGATAAGAAAAGAATCATCCTGAATAGTTTTTCCTGACATTATTCACTGGATTGACTTTTTTCAGGCAGATCTTGATACCAGCAAAAATCTTGATATAAGCAAGAAATCAAAATAATAGCAAAAATAAGAAAATACCCTATTAAGAATCATGACCCATTCATTGTGACTCAAATTCTGATCCTTTTTTTTAAAAGTTCCTTACCAAACTCAGAATTTAAAAGGTAAGTTAAAAAGGTAAGTTATCACACAGTGCAGGCTTCTAACCTGTGCAATATTACCTTCTAGGTTTTGCAGTCATTTTGCTACCAAATGTGTAGACCCCAGCAAAAGTAAACATAAGTAATTGAACATATTTCCAGTTATTAAATTGTAATTGCATCTCACTAGAGCATAGTTGTTGTTTGGTAGCTGCAGAATACAAAATATAACCCTAAGAAACACTTTTGCTTCTTAGTGTTCTTGCCTGCCTTTCATTTTGTTTCATTTTCTATCCTGCTGCGTGAACATAATTTCTTATCAATTTCCATAAACAAATATGGTTTTTAAAGATACTTCACAGATATCTAATAATTTAATTTGTAATTTCAAGATCTTTGCTTCAGTGGATCTATTGTGGCAACCAGTTCTGAAGTAATTATTTAATTTGCAGTTATACATCAGATTACATAATATTTACATAATTAACATGCATAAACAAGAAATTATAACTTCATGACAGAAATACTGTGTTTCTGACAATGATTAGGAATGCAAATATTTCCTTTTGTAAAATGTCAAGTTTATGAAAGTACAATGCTTATAGGCCTGGAGGAGCAATGCCTGTGAGTTTGACTTGTCTACCATTGATATGATCAATACTTGAACAGAATGAGATGAGATATTATAGTGTTAGTAAATGATCTTGTCTGTGTTGTCTTCCAGAAGTTAATGATATCATGACAAGCTGAGCTCTATACTCTGAATACAAAGAAATTATTTTGAGTAGTAAAAACTATGTCCTCTTTCTTCTTTTAGCTATGGACTTCATAGCCAAGGGCTATGAAGAATGCTTTAAATTGATTTTTAGTTTACTGATGTGGTATGCTTTTTTAGTTTACTCAAAAGAAGGATTTTAGTATATAGAAAGTGATATCTAGAGACTGATCCATAAGAGGAAATACTCAGAACAACTTCCTTTCTGTCTCTGTATGCCTGAAATTCATATAGAAGGCAATCATTAGAAATAAAATTTTAATTTAAGGGAAACACATCCAGCTTTTTTCATTACCTCTATTATTTACTAGCCAGAGATTGTTTCTTGGGCTTATGCAAACAGTAGAAAAGTTGTATCATTTCTTCTCTAAACAGTATGTGGTCTTTTCATCTGCACAGGTGATGTCTTTCTGGTAAAAGGAGATTAAGAAGATTACAACCAGAAAATTTTTGAAGTTTTGAGAATATAGTCAGAAAATTATATTTGGTCACTATATAACTTTCACAGAAATATAAGCATATTTAAGTCACAGTAACATTATGACACTATGAAAAAATCATTGAAGATGATATTCAATTGTAAACTCATTTGCATGAGTACTGCAGAAGTTTTCTCAGGGTGTCTAAGAGGAATTACAATACAAGATAGAGGCCAGAACATAAGATTAGAGTTCTGTGGAGCCTGGGACTGAATTAGTGCTTTGCTAGGAACGAGTCACATATAACAAGAAACTCAGTGCTCTTTTGAAAATTGTTTTCTATTACACAGGATAAGGATACAGTTTTTCTGCTGGCTTTGACAAAATGAATAGCATGCACTATAGACAGACATGGCAAGAAGATGTATTTTGGCTGGTATTTTTTTACGAAAGTGTGAAGTGTTCTACTTTAAAACAAATCAAAACTCTGAAGTAAAATGAGACTCATTTCAGTAGAGTGACTGAAATTTTCTGTACTAACAGTGGAATTTTCTTCATAATGAAAAAATATCGTTCATTTTTTCTTGCAGAATTTACTTTTTCTCTTATCTTATCGTGCTTTTTACCTTGGAAAATCATGTCTTCTTTTACCAACACTGGCTTATTTTTCCTTTTGCTCTAAAATACCTTTTTTTTTTTTTTTTCAGAGATACCCTAATATTTGCTTCTGAATGCAAACACATGTTCAAAAATGTGAGATGTTTGAACTATATCAAATTTGAGGTAATGTCTTCTGTAAACTTTTGTAACACTCATCAAGAAAATAATGAAGAGTTGATATTTTAAATAATCTTTTGAATCAAAGAGAAATCCCTGTTTTATATACTGGAAAAGTAGGTCCAAATAGTCACGTTACTTGTGTGGCTGGTAATCGGTGCAAAGAAATGGCATCTTCTGATTCTTGGCTTTACTATTTGAATTTTACCATCCTACCACTTCAGAATAATCATACAAATACGTCACTCATTCATGTCTCACATTCTTCAAAGTCAGATTGCCAGCGTTTTTATAGTAGGATCAGTACTTAAGAAGTCGTATGAAGAGTGTTTCCTTTTTTCCAGTATATTGCTTCTGAAAGGCCCTGGTCATTATTAAAGAGAATCTGCAAACATGAAAGAAATTATTTGATAAACAGAATTGCTGACAGACTTTATGATTGTTTCGTCATTATTCATTAAAATAGTAATGTGGGCCCAAATCTATTGATTTCACTAGACCAAGAAAAATTGCAAAACTCTTGAGTAAAGGAAAAAGTTTGATCACAAGACCAGTAAGAATATTACACAGCCATAACACGGTTCTAGAAATTTCAGCAAAATATCCATTCTTAAAACAGACCAGATAGAATAGTCATAACAGCCAGATCAAGGTCATGCTAATCAGAATCACAGAATATTCTGAGTTGGAAAGGACCCACAAGGATCATCAAGGCCAGCTGTGAAGTGAATGGCCTGTACTGGGATTTAACCAGCAACCTTGGCATTATTAGCACCATGCTCTAAACAACTGAGCTACCTTCAGCCAAATGGTCATTACTTCAAGGCTTACTCTGTTTATAAGATAGTGTTCAGAATCATTAGTGACTTGGAGTCTTGTGTTAGCTAAATCTATTGAGATTTAATTGAGCTTTAAGAAGGAAAGATGGTAACTTGTTCACCTGGATAAGACAGGGAGTTCAAGGATATACTACTTAAATGAATTTTGGGCAATTTATGACCTTAATTCAAATTTTAAAAGAAGAAATTTTAATTTATTATGTATTTTATGTTTATATTACCAACTCTTTATGTGCAACAGTTTTAATTGATATGTGCAAATTATATACCTGACACAATACTGAGACTGAGGCTGCTCCTTCTCTATTAAATTTGTTTATATTGTTTCAGGAGGGCTCAAAAATTATGAAGACACCCATATAAAATTGAATCACACAAGAAAATGAATTCATGTGATTTAGTTTCTAAATCTAGATAACAAAATGCAAGAATAAAGATTATAATGCATAAAAATTATGAATAATTTTAGGAAATATATGGAATAATCAATTACTTATTTCCTCATATTTCTAAGTGAAATGAAACATAGTTTCTTTCTTTTAAACAAGATAAAGAAAAACCCTTTTTACATATTTACCACCAAAAGCTCTAGCATTTTAACCTTTTCAGAGGTCAATGGGAAAGCTAAATCATTAGAGTATTCTTGTTAACAAATGTACTGTCTCTTCTATGGCATTTCCCACAATCCTTAATTAGCAAAAACATGTAACTGAGCTCCAACAATTATCTCCACATTAATCTGAGTTAATTTCTAAGCAGATATAGCTGTCTGGAGCCTTGTATCAGATTGTATGCTGTGGTATTATCTGCAATACATTTTCTCATGAAATAGCAATGAGCTAGGCTGACTAATAAAACAGAGAAAAAAATTACAGCTCTTGCTGTCATTTGGATGATAAATATATTACTCCTATAATGAGCCTCAGTATTTGTTTCCTTTCCTAGACTGAATGACTTTATCATTCTATAATTAGAAAAATGTTTAAGGAGGATTCAATAAAGCTTAAGATACTGAAAATAGTAATCAGTGCTCAGTTTTAAAAGAATAATCACACTAAACAAAAAGTAAATTTTTGTGCCCCCTGAAATATAAATTTAAGTTTGTATTGGATTGACATGAAAATTCCCTCATGGTATTTGGGGGGATACAGGGTTGGCTTCTGTGAGAAGTTGCCAGAAGTTCCCCCATGTCCCACAGAGCCAATGCCAGCTGCCTCCAAGCTGGGCCCACCACTGGCAGAGGCCAAGCCCAGCAACAGTGATAGCACCTCTGGGATAGCGCTTTTAAGGAGTGGTAAAAACCCCCACCCAAACTCCATAGCTGTTGCTGGGGAGAGGAATGAGGATATGGGAAAGAAGCATCCCTGCACACACCCAGGTCAGTGAGGAAGGAGGGGAGAAGGTGCCCTGGGTGCCAGAGCTGCAGCCCATGGAGCAGAACGAGGTGAGTCAGCTGGGCCCCTTCCATCCCTGGAGGACCATGGGGGAACAACAACCCATCTGCAGCCCAGGAGAGAATTCATGGGAAAGCAGCTGGATGTGCCTGAGGGAGGCTGCGATCCCATGGTAGGCTGCCAGTGAGGTGCATGGAACCAACATGCAGACCACAACCTCAGACAAACTTTAATTTGCAAACAAAACCAAAACTAACCAACAAAAAGGGTGATCATGATGATGTGCCAAAGACATTTGACAGGTGATAGATTTGGCGTACCCATTGGGGATATTGTTACTGCATGGACCAGAATGATGACACACTGCACACATAAACACCAGGATTCCTGGGTACCCAGGAGATGGGTTCACTTCACCCTCAGGGTCAAAGGCACTCATGGACGCTCAGCAGTAAAACACCCAGAGAGTTGGAGGGCTGGGGTGAGGGAACTTCATCCCAGAAAGTTTCCTCAGGTGCCATCCCAGTCCCAAGAAGAAGCCACCCCTCCCAGACACACTGTAGGACAGTATAAGGGCCTGAGTAAAACATTTGATTTGGTGCTACATGTTAAATAATAATTTAAAAGTTTAAAGATGGAAAATAGAAAAATAACTAAAAATTATCACATGGACTGAAATGGAGGCAATGTACATGAAAAAGAAAAAAAGATGTTTAAAAGAAAGGAATTACTAGTAGAGTTCCTCAACATTTTATCTTGAAACTGTACTCTTGCATTCTTTGATGACTGGGGAGAGTCCTTCTAAGAATAGGCAGTAAAAGCAGAATGAAAAACATAATGAATTCCTGAAATGGTCATTACCTGTTTTTAACTCTCACTGTTTTCTGAATGCCCTGGGAGGAGAAAAAAAGTTTTAAAAAATTGAAAAATTAATCAGGGATTACAGAAGCGGTAAAGCAACAGTTTTCGATCTTGTTTCTCAGCATGAGAAACCCAGTTCAGCAGGCATCCCAACCTCACGTATTTGGTCATAATACTGATAATATTATGAATGTTTCTATTCAGCTTGAGAGATTAAGTCAAACTGGTTTGTGAGTTTTTGGAAGGCAAAGTGCAATGGGTTCTGTAGTCATGCAGGGAGTTCTGATTTGTTACATCTAATTTCTATGTACCTTTAATACCCTGAAGCTGTAAGCAGTAGCAAGAACCCCTGGGAGAAGGGGTTTCATTTCGTGTTATTAAAGGAAAATTTGTCTCATGGCAGAACCCATTTCTCTCCATTGGTTTCTCAGGCAACATATGCAACTTCCTTAGATAAGGTATCTGTTAGAAGTCATCATATCCTGTATTTGTTATTAAGGGCCCTATAGAACAATAGTGAGCCACACTTTGTAACAGCTCAGTGAAATATGGAAACAGTATCTGAGACAGATACAAAAAGTAAGCTACGAAGATGTTAGCATGCCCCTAGTAAAACAAAATTACTCTTGTAGACTGTGTCCTTAAACACCAGCTACATTCCACCTATTTCACCATCATTATATAATTATAAAGCAGACTCTGCCTGATACTATGGCTGGAACTGGCTTGTCTTACCAGTCTCCCACTATAAGCTTCTCACAAAACATTTGTCTTAGAAACAAAATGTTTTGCAGGTCCATATAGGGAATTAGTGTCTCTACCTTCAGATTTTTCTCTGTATTCATGGATAAATTTATGTGCCCTCATTGACCATACAGATAAAATCAAGTTCAAAAAGTATTTCTCTTTTGAAGCATTTTGTAGATATTAACAAAATCTGATACTTTAATGTGAACCTACATATCAGGAACTCTTTCATACATAATAGAGCATAAGCAATATCCCAGCTATCTCAAACAACATGCATATGCAGTATATTGTAGGAAAACTTTCTCTTTAATCAGATGGAAAATTTCTATAAAGCAACTCAGAACTGAGTTTCAGTCTTTCAACCTCAGAATCATCTTTTTTTCCTGGAAAAATTAAGACTTTTTTCCCAAAATCACAAGTTCAAGAGAACTGAAAAATTCTGTTTTCTGTAGACATGTCTAACCATATTGTCTAACTATGCTTTTCAGCAGTTTGGAATCTGCTCCTGCAAGTCAATGTCTACCATTATATATCTCCTCCATGCACATTCCAATTTGGAAATATGTTGGTCTCAAAGCTATGCTACAACAACTGATCATTCTGTACTGTGATACTGGCACTGCCAATAGATGCAGAGTTGTCTGCTCTTGTTCATTTAATGTGCCCTTTAAGAGCTGCAGAGTTGACTTAAAACCTTTGTGTCAGAGAAGTGCAGCAAGCAAATTAGTAACTGTCAGAGAAGGATCTATTGAAAAATTCTCCTCTGTGAGTCATCCAACTGTTAAGTGAAGGATTATCATTGCTTGCATGATGCTTACTCACAGAGCTCAGACGTGCTATATGGATCAAGTTGACAACTTTCTGCAAGCTGTGAGCATCACCGGCTGAATCATTTTCCTTCCCACTTCTGTCCTGCCTGTATATTTTCAGGCTCAGCACACACAAATAGGCCATTGTCATATCACTGGAAGTATTTCATTGCTTGTCAAACTATTTTTCATCTCGGCTAATGATCTGAGTGAGTTTGCATTGATCTCCTGGAAGGAGAAATGCAGTAAGCCCGGTGAGAAAAAGAGAAATTAGGCAAGGAAAGACAACTGAATGCCAGTCAGGTTGCAAATCTTCCTTTGTTTAGTCATTCTGACCTGTGTTGTCATCAGTGACTCTAACAGGGACTTTTGTGTATTGCAAATAACTACTACACTGACCTTTCTCCCCCCCTAAAACTGTTATGCCATTATGCTCCAGAATCAAACAGTTTAAACCACCTGATTATGCAAGCACCTCATTTAATTTCCATATGGAAGCCTTCAAACTAAAGGATCTTTTCACTGCTCCACAAACAAAGGGACGGTAAATATATCAAGTGACTTGTCAGATTTAAGCAAGAGGTCAGTAAAAGGAGTCGAGCCCATGTTTCACTGTTTTCAGTCTAGTCTTTTTTTCTGTTGAATCCTCCTTTCTGTGAGCTTTTAAAGTAGTCATACCATATATATTAGAATCAAGGGATTTGGGACCACCATAACATATATTGAGTTGTGGCTTGATAATAATTTTCAGGAATTTTGTGTGGCTTTTAGTCTAAAAGGTTTCACTGAACAACGGATGGCACTACACAATCTGGCTGTAGCTACTCATGTGCACCCAGTGCATGAGTTATTAGCAATTTTGTTATAATGTGCAACACAAAGGGATCAGTGAGAGAGTAATGATGTCCAAATATTCTTAGCAATTAGATAGACAGGTAAATAAAGGAATTACTGATGGAGTTAGTGATATAGTCCTGATATAGTGAAATAAATTTAAAATATTTCATACATAGTTTAGTTGGAAGTGAAATAAAACACTTTGCTTTATAATAATTGTAAGGCAATATAAGCTAAGACAAATCCCACTGGATTGATGTAAAAAGATTTGGGGGTTTTGCCACTACATGACAGAAAACAGTAATTGCATGACTGTCTTAAGAATGTTTGACACCAGCATGAAGTTGTATGAAAACTTATATTTTGAATGGATTTGCCCTGTTAATGGAAATTTTAGAAACCCTTTGTTTATATGGGATAAATATCAGGTAATACTCCATGTTTATACTTTTGTCTCAAAAAATGCTAAAGATATGTCAGAAAACAAAGAAATTGGATTTTTATTTTCAGAAACTGTTGCTACGGGTTTATAAATTGATAAAAAACTCTGGTTTTCAATCAGAAAAGTTGTCAGGAAACTGTCCAAAAGGCCAGTTTCTTCTATAACTTTATTTTCCTGCATATTAGCGTGCTAGCATGGGCTTTAAAAATGACTCAGGAGTTGAAAATCCACAGATAATTTGAGTGAAGAATCTGTCTGTTTCAAACGAACCGCCTGCAACAGATAATCAAGCTATAATGCAAATACAGACTGGTTTGCATATGTCTGAGTCGCTGAACTACCAAAATATTGATTGATTTCTCCAAAACAATGAACTTTCTTTGCTTCTGCTTTCTCTTCCTTTTGCTGAAAAATGTAACTAGTGACTCACAGGCAGGTGGACACTAAGGACAATTTATCAGGTTTTATTCTTATGAAGCAGAAAGTCCTTGTTTCAAAGGCCAGCGAGACTGCACTTCTCTTACTTTGTAGAGGAAGTTAGATGAACAACCTTGACACATAAGTCCAAAGAAACAATATTAGTCTGCCTAATAAAAAGGAAATGTATTGTCAACCTAACCACTACTAAGTGGTTTTTCATGCTTTGTGGTAAGAAATCTTTATTGTATCGAATAAGGGCACTTTGGTAACCATTCCCTTCCAACTCAAGCCATTCTTTGAATCTGTGATTCTATGACTCTGTGATTCTGTGATTGAATTCTATGATCCTATGTTCATGAGCCAAAAATATAAAAAAGAGAGATAGAGATACTTGAATACAACAGTTTTTCAGATCAATGAGAACACAGATTTCACAGAGGATTTGATGCAAGTAGAGAGCAACACAGATTCCAGTAACAAAGCAGGACTATGGCAGCTACTGTGCTTCTAATGGGCTCAAACACATGCCGAAATGTATTTTCCACTAATTTCTGCTTTATTTACCAACTTCCCGATGCAAGGCCACATGATGTTTTGTTTCAAAAAGAGCACTGTAATGGAGCAGAGTTATGATTAGACCAGATGAGAAGCCAAATATCAGTATTATTTGTGTGTTCAAATAAAATTTGTGATGTTTAGGTAAGAAGCTGTTTCATAAGAATCATTTACCATGAACATGGATTTAAAAGATCACGCTTGGTCTTGATCCTGGTTGTTATTATTGATGCAAAGTTTTATCTGAACCAGACTTTGTATCAGTGAATTTAAAATATTTCTCACCCCATGGAGGTAAGAACTTTTGTGCCCAACAGCTCTGTCTCAGGCTAGAAGAAATACAAGACCTCACTCATTTTTACTACACAGTATAAGTAATCTTGGGGTTTTTAAATTTCAGTAAGTAAAAGTCCTTATGCTTAGGTTCAGATTCAGAACTGGAAAATTTCCTGAAAGATATATTTAATATGCCTTTAAGGTATAGTGACAGACTTCCCAGTTTATTAGCTTGAGGTGTTATTGAACTATGATTTTTTCCAAGGAATTGATTTGTAACTTATTACTGCTGTATCCTGAGAGTATATTAATACTATGTTGTTCTTTCTAATCTGTCTCGTCTTTCATGATCAGATCCTTGTTCAAAAGAAACTTTACAGTAAAGAATGATTCGTAATTGATTTGCTGATTTTTTTTTCTTTTCTGGCCTTAAGGTCTGGACTACAACTGTACTTGGCCCAGACTTTTACACTCTTTCAAAGAGTTAGACTACAAAGCTAACTTTATAAAAATGTAAACCTAGGATGACTTTTCCACCCTCATAAGCGGCACCTCTTAAAACAGACTCCTTTGAGTCACTAATCGCTGGGGGCCAGGCCAAAGACAGAACAAGGACTGCATCTACACTCCTGCTAGAGTGAGCCTGTGGACAAGGTTCAAGGTCTGATTATCCACTCGTCATAGTTTTACTTGCAGCAGCGCCCGTGGCAACAGTCCAGGGACACACAGGTATGACCTGTTCATGAACTGACACAATAGCAAGTGTTTAAGTGTTTTGGAGGGGCTGAAAAATTCATGAAGCCTGCAGCTTTCCCCTCTGCCCTTGCCATGATGATTTTGTGCAGAGATGACAACTGGAGACCCTTACCGCAGGTGCTGTTTTTGACACTGGCCCTGGCAGAGGTGTGAGGAAGCAGCAGATAAGATTAATTCAAGTTGCCAACAAAGGATGCGATGGATGTCGTGCATGGTGTCTTAGGGACTGTCTGGGCAGTGCAGAAGTGCCTGTGTGTGTTTTCTGTCTGGCACATTAGAGATGCAGATAATAAACCCTGTCAGACAAATCCCTGCAATTTCAGATGTTTCACACTCTGCCTCCAAGATACATCAATAAAGATAAGGATCTGATTTATATTCACTTTCACGTGGATTCTGTTTTAGCCAAATCACATATGCAACTACTTATTTTTCTACATTGTACCGTAAGTGATGCTCCAATGACTGGGGTTTTTATTTCAGTAGTTGTACGTGAAGAAAACATTGTGAGAGGAGTGGGGTTCCATTCATGTACATAATGTATAAACATAATACATGTTTTTATAAATGACATGACTATTTGCTCAGAAAATATATGATAATGATATTTAAATACTAGCAAAGTATTCAGAAAAATTACACCCAAACATACACCCCCCCACACACACTCCCACACACACACCCACCCGTATCCCATTTCTAAAATAAGCATAATTTTAGAAACATCTAAATTAACTAAGTAGATAAAATAACCTTCATTCTTGCAGAAATGATGAAGAAACTAAACCTAAAAAACACATCTAGTCATATGAAGTACAATAAATTTACTGGGAGTAGTCAGCATAGATTCGTCAAGAAGAAGACAAGTTCAATCAAATTCATCAAGGAGAAGACAAGTTCAATCAAATTGGTAGATTTCTATGATGAAAAGACTGGTCTGGTAGATGATGGGAGAGAAGTGAGTATTTTTTATCTGGACTTCAGTAAAGCTTTGGACACTGTCTCCCACAAGACCTTAATAAAGAAGAATGATGAAGTATGAGCAGGATGAGCAGACAATGAGTGAGGTGGATTGAAAACTGGTTAACAGCTGGGTTCACGGGGAGGTGATCAGTGTACAAAGTCTAGTTGGAGGTCACGAAATAGCAGTATACCCCAGGACTCAATACAGGGTCCTGTGGGAGCCCAGGGCATATCCCTGGCCTCCTTGGGAGTCTCAAGACCCCCCTGTCAGGGGTCCCAAAGACCCTGGAGTGGGATCCAGGTGTCTCAG
>JAOTQZ010001283.1:75831848-75844632 GCA_026546895.1 Pogonocichla stellata | reverse complement strand
ATAGGGGCATTTAGGAGGAATTGTAGCAAGTTTTGGTCCATTTCCCTGCACTTCTTTTCCTGTGAGGCCATTTCAGCTTGGGCACCCCTTTGCTGGCATTACATTCTTCGGGATGAGGTAGCCCAAAGGTCAAATCAGAAAATTAAGCCTGGATCAAGGAGGAATTAGATGGGATGTAGAGACAGTGGCAATGCAGCCTTTTCTTGTTAGGAAATTAACAGATCTTTTATTCCTTTCTTAAGAAAGAAAAGAATAAAAGGGGTCTATGGGTTCAAGAGCTCATCTGGTTCTTTTGGCTTTTCATTTTCTTTTTCCATGTTTCAGGTTTTTTTCTTTTTTCACTCCAGTAGTCTTTGTTTCTAACAGATGTTTGTTGGGCCTTCTCACCAGCAGCAGAAGTTCCAGAATATTTGCAGCTAATTATTCTGCAATGTTCTAATTTCAGGGAGAACATGAGAATTTTTAACATCTGGTATCCATATTCCTGTTATGTATCCCATATGACATTTATTTCTATTTTTCAGTATTAGCTAAAGTTGGTGACCCCCTGGAAACTTGTATTCTTTTTCTTTTCCCTGCTCTATATTAGCGAATTTGACTGTTATGCTTAAGTGTATTAACTTCTCCTTTAGTTTCATTTGCAATACTTCCACCTTGTTACCTAACGTTGTTTGTTTAGGGTTGAAAGTGGCTTTTTTTTTTAAACTCAGGAGGATGTAGGTGCCTCCTGTTTATGACTTAATATATGAGCTAATTTTAATTAGAAGGCACTATCCCCTCCTGATTCACAGGTTTCAGCATCCCTGAAAGATCTGTTTTTTGCTCCTGTGATTGATACTATTTCTAGTATGTGACAGAAATCTCATTTTCATCCTAAAAATAAATCAATTTCGTTTAATTTTGCATATTCTGTTTCAAGCTTCAGATAATTTTATATTCTAATAGTCCTTTGATAGTATTACCGTTCTCTGGGGCTGCTATTTCTAGCAATCACAGTAAACATTCCCTGAAAGATGGAATGCATTATTTCACTGATACTGTGTGAGCCAATAATTCACTTGGCACATAAACAAACCCCCCAAAACAGAATAGCGTCACATCTGAGCTGTATTGACAGTAACACAGATAGTAGGTTGGAGGAAGTTTTAATGCACTTTTTTAGCACTTTTTAGAGTATTTCTGGAATATTGTATCTGTTTTCAGGCACCCTAAAAGAAGAAAAATGTTAATAAATTGCAGTAACCTGCAATTTGGCGGGGGGGCTGAAGCAATGAAGAAGAGATGGCTACAGAAGCACATATTGGAAGAAACAATATAAGCTCTACTCTACTACTATGGGACATTTTCAGCAAAAAATGTGAGACTACATTTGTAAATTTAAAGCAGTAAGTTTAGACTGAGAGTAAAAATAGATTGGATTTGATATGTTTTTCTGAGGCTAGACTGGCTGCTTTGGAACTTTTGGAGGATGCTGCACTTAAGACCTTCCAGGTTCCCTGGTCTTTGCTCTTCAGAGCTTTTGCTGTTTGATTTCACCTGGCTGCTCCCTTGGGCAGCCTTGGGCTGTTTCCTTGATGCCTGAGGTCTGGGATCTGCTGTTTTATTTCTTCTTTGCCCTTGGGATCTTCATATCAATTCTTCATGCTCACTGTGGCCAAGGCTGCTGCAGATTGCTGCATCCTCATGGTTTCATTTTTCAGCTTTAAACTGGAGTTCGTCATTGTTGATGACCTTTGCATTTTTAAAGTACTCATAACAGAAAGAGTAATCCAAAGAGTATCTTCTGCAAAACTTTAATACTTTTTTGGGGAATGTTTATTCATTTGTAGAAAATAGAAAAAAGTAAGAAGGTGCCTGGAATCTAGATGTACACTTGAGGGTTTATTTTTTTGTTTGGTTTGCAGTGGCTTTTTAATTGTTTTTTTTGTTGGGGTTTTGTTCAAGTTCTTTTTTAATTGATGGAGGACACTAGATGAACATTTATTGTAGCCGATGTAAATTTCCCCATCTTTCTCCAGCTTTTAAAGCAATGAAGTAGTAAGGCTCAGAACCGTATGCATGTGCTGTTTCAATGCAGTGTCTCTGGCTTTTACAGTCCTGTATCAGCCTTAAGTCATATCTCCTTGAGATCGTGTGACCTGGCTCTCAAATAAATTGGTTTATGTGGCAAGTAAAACATGCTTGACATTGTTAATAGCACGTGGGGAGGCCATTAAAAAAGATAAGCATTAACTGTTAAATAGACTCATAAATGGGTCTGGTCCGTTCCTCACTCCATTTTATCAATGTGTCAAAGCAGGAGACAATCTCCTACATAAAATAGTGAGTCACAGATCATGGAATGCTAGGAGATTGGAATGGACTTGAAAATCACCTGGTTCCCACCCCCCTCGTAATGGTTGAGATGTTCATTATGAATTGTTTGCTTTCCTTTTATACAAAATTAAAACCATAAAATTATCAAAATAGAAAGGTTTGGAAAATCATTCATTATAATGAATATAATAGGATCAGAGAATAGTATTGTAACTAAACCAGCTTCATGGCCACTTGAACCAGTTCAACACTTCTCATTAATTTAGAAAAATTGAGGGCAAACTTAAGTTCCTTTCTGCGGTGTTATCTTATACTGAGCTGTAACAGATGCTCTCTTATGCACTGAAGATTACTGTTATGAGTTGAAGAACTTTTATATCACTAATTTCCTACAAAAAATACTCTAGAAATCTTTTGCTGTTTAATTTAATTTAATTTAGTACAAATTCACATGAAATAACCAACTGATATAGGTTCTTTTATGGTACCAAAACATCTGAGCATTCCTGATAAGAGTTACTCATTTAAAATTCTGGAAATAAATCAAAAACTATTCTATTTTACAAGGGAGGTTCTGACTGACAGACAAGTAAAGGGACTTGCTACATTTTATATTAATAGGCCACGGATGAACAGCCAGCTAAGCCAAGTTTTCTAAGGAATACCAGCACTTAGCAGAGAAAAAGAACAGATTTTTGAACTATGACAGAGTCCTTAGCAATATAAGATGGCATGCTGCAGTAATTTTGTAGGTATATTGATCTATAATCTGCATTTTGCTAAAACTGATCCGTGACTCTTTCTGCTACTTTACTCACCTACCTTGTGGTTCAACTAAATGTTTGCTATTTTAGGAGTGCATTAAGCTAGTGCAAAGGAATTGCACTGGTTTTAGTTGTAATGCCCCTCACAAGCAACGCTTGGAACAAGAAAGAATATTTCTATCATGGCACATCTCTTGCACATCTACCAGGTTGCTCTGAGTGCACTTCTGCCTTTCTGGACCAACATAACTAAATCCTTCACTACATGAAAATATTATATGAAAATTGCCCTACTCCATGGTGAATCCTTTGTGAACAGATGCTAAGTTACTCATCTGTGGGCAGCACTTTTCCCTCCAAGGTATTTCCTGATGATTTATGCATATTCACCAGGATAATACCACCTTCTTTCCTTGTATCCAGAGGGTAGGTAGGCAGGGTAGGCAGACCCCTAACTCTCCTCCACTACAATCAGGATGTCCATAATAGTATTACTTTTATATATATGTCCCTCCTTAAAGTTACCACAAATCATCCAGAAAAAGTCAACTTGATATTTAGGAGAGTATTCGTGGAACTGAGTGCGAAGAATTCTGTTTATGCACAGACCGCTGGGTTTTGCCTTGGTATGGCCAAAGGTAATAAATGAGGTAACTTGAAACTGTTTTCATATCATGGAGGCAAGTGGACTAGAATAGGCAACCAGTGTATAATAGAAGTTCCCAATTTTTATATGCTGTTTTCCACTGCCAAATAGGATGTCAAAGTGTGTGTAGGAATGAGGTATGTCAAAACTAAACTGTGGTGTCAGAGGGTCATCATTAGCAGTGGCAGTGTTGTTTTATTCTTGCTTTTAAATTTTTTCAGAGATGGAGAGTGGAAGAATGGTTCTCAGGGAACAATAGGACTGCCAGCTATGGATCATATGCTAACTGTTAGGCTGGAATACAAATATACTTCCATTGATGATACTTATGTCTTTTCATTCTAATACTGAGAGGTTGAATTTTCTGAGTTTTTTGGATTTCTGAGTTACATTTTCCATTTCCATCACCCAATTAAATACTCTCCAAGAAATCAAATGGCTATGCTGAACCGGGGTTTTGCAGTTTTCCTCTAAGTTAGGAAAGTTTAATCTTTCAATTGGGAAAGGAAAAATCAGTGGGATTTAAGCTCACTAAACATCATTAAAGGAATAAAATAAGACATAGAGAAATATCAGACAGCTAATAATGTAATATTTGAATTCTACATTATTTAGTGATTTTAAGCAGGGTCAAATAGATATCAAATTACATAATAAATAGCAGACCAATTTTTTGATGGATGACAAAGAGTAATTATATTACTTCACTTTGTCTCTTTACCTAGGTAGTGACAGTGGGCAGTCACAGGTTATTTAGTTACAGCCTGTATACTGACAGGGTTTGCCATATTGTCATGTTATACATTTTCTATTTTCAGTCTTAACTTTCTGGAAAATATGAAGTCAGAAAAAAAGATATGGGAATGAATACATTTTAAAAACAATCTCTGCTATGTCAGAAGTCTCTCACTTTGCCTCTAACGTCTCACATGTGCTTTGCTTCCATGGGTAAATGTAAAAACATTTGCTGTAGTTGCTGAGTCTTAATTGTGAGGTATTTCTTATCACTATTTCCATACAGTGATATACAGTGATACACAGTTATAACATTAGAATATGAAAGTATTCTTCAATGTTATCTGTATGCTCTCTATTATCTATAGCTATACTAAATTCTTTTGTCTTTAGCTTAGAAAATCAGTGTTTTTGTAAATATTTCATAGCAGGGAGTTGAGAACTATCCAAATGCAAATTGGAATCATCCATCACTGGATTCAGCACTTGTTATCTGTAGAAGCTGGATGTCTTATCTGCGAACTTTAAGGAGTAAAAGAGTTTAAGCAAACTACTTCTTGAGATCTAATCAGTTTCCAGTGGAGCTTTACAAATTTCAGCTGTGTCCTCCATTTTCTTCATGCTAATTTAACTGTGGAAACTGGCTATACAAGCGAGAAAATAAGGACATAGATCCTTCTTCTATTACATCTCCGGCTCATTTACTATTTCATTCACAAGGTTATTTCCCCTGCCTCCTCTGCTGTGTTTTGTTCAACTACTCTTCCTGGCTTTAAGTTCCTAAGAAGTGCATGTGCCAGAACTTTTGAAAATCAACTGTGACCGTTTACCCATCTTTCAAAGCAGCCCAGTACCTACCAAAAGATCTCAGAGATCAGCTGCACATTTGTGAAATCAAACATCACTCCTTTTTTGAAGATTCCCAAAGCTTATATCAGTGAATATTATCTCATTAGATGGCTTCTTTGCCATTGGTAATTGTCTTCACAAAAACCAGAAATGTCAGATGAGGCAGAAAAGGTGTCAATAGAATGTTTCTTTAAAGGAAACTGAAAATTGAAATAAACTATGACTAGACAAACCAGTCAACATTCCTTAATCTTTTCTATTTAAGACTGAAGCACTGATCAAATAGTTTTCTTATCTTTCACATATTTGCAAAGCAGAATATTTTCTCTTGTCTTGTGAATCTTGCTGTTATTAAAAATGAGAAAGCAAAGCACAGGAAGTGTAAAGGGTTTTCTCTTTAGATCTTATTGTTCTAATATGTTGTATTGGGTTTTTTTTATCATATTCTGTTAAAGAATTTTAAACAAGGGAAAATGTTTCAGTGACTACAGTATAGTTACCTCAGGGGAAGAAACTATGCTTCTCCAAATACATTCTCATAGGTTTAGGGTATCTCACATTCTTGTCCATTCGACCTCTTTAGCTGGTAGTGAAATGATATGTCTGGAGAGATAGAGTGCTTAAAGATATTTGTTTCTAAGCATTTCTTTTAATAAGAAAATGGAGAAAAAAAGTTGAAAGCTACTTTGTGTTTCTGTTATGTTAAACCAGAAGGGCTGCATCCTTTTTCTCTCCCATCTTATTTGTTTTCTACACAGAGGAAAAGCTATTAAAAAGCTGGAGACGTACCAATGTTTTTGCTGAAATAAGTTTGCACGGTACATTTGGCAAATGCATTCAAAATTTCCATTTCCTATGTAACATTTTGTTGTGTTTATCCTATTTCTAACTAACATGTAATAATTCTTTTTTTGAAAGTAGAATGAAAATTGTAGGAGAGGTAAATTAAGAAACGTGACTGCTATTTATAATTTCATGTTGTTTAAGCATAAGTTAATTAGATCTTACTGTGCTTAATCCATCCATAAATGTGAGAACATTCACTGTTGATTAATTGCATCTCATAAGCATTCGGTTGCTGCACATTTGATTTAAAATGTCAAGGAACACAGTAAACATTTATAAGTTTTCTTTTTTTGAACATGTATGCAAACCTTCTATAGAAGCAGCCAGAAGTTCCCTCCCAGAGATATACGGACTGTATTAAATAAATTTAAAAATCGTTTTGAATATTATTCTACTCCCATCCTCTTTGTTTAGCATATTGAAATGCTGCTATCTTTGAAATATTTTCTAATTTTTGATCTACAAGATACTGACTATGCTCATCTAATCTTCTCTTTATATTTTAATGAAGTTTTAGAGTGAGTGAGTGAGGTAATAGACTAAAATCAGTATTCCTTCTTTCACTTTAGAATATCATATGAAATTGCTCAGATAGACTTCCTTCTTGTGCTCTTGGAAATATAATCCTTTGTGGACACCTCCACAAGTGGTAGAATACTGATTTACACATGCATTCAACTAGACTAATTACGTCTCCCAAGTTAATGGACTTCACTGTAGGAATTCTGTGAAATATGAATTTTGTTGAGATGACTGAAAGTTCATTCATTAGTGAACATAAGACTCAGGAATGGCTCTTACTGATTTTTAACAAGTACTACTCAAGAAAAAAATTGTTTACATATTAGAGCAAAAGGATTTTTTGATTCTATGAGGGTTTTTTGGGTTGCTTTAGAGTTAGTTATTGTGAACCATAAGGTTTATATCTCAGTTATAAGTGGTGGCTAGTACCCCACCTCTCCATTTCCCTGGTTCTGATGAAAAAACCCACTGTCCTTCTCTGAGTGCTATGCATGAATGAATTCCAATTCAGAGATATAACTAACAACAGTAATGAAAATCCCTCTGTGGCCATACTTCCCTTACATACATTCAAGCAAGAAAAGTGTGCTTCTAGAATTTGTAGATATTGCCATAAACTCTAGAGTTATAGTGATAAAGAATGTAGAAGCTATCATCATAATATTAAAATGTGTGGAACGTAATGTTTAGATGTCTGATTACTTATTTGCTAAGGACAATATTTTATTCTACCAGACATGAAACTATTTTTTACTCTCTAATAACTTCTTTACACTGCTTTCAGAGATCAGAAATTCAGGAAGAAAAATCATTGGAGAGTTAAAATTGAATTTACAAAAATAATAAATTTAATTATCTGAAATTATGCATGCTCTTGGAAGTAAGTATGATCAGCTGTTCAGATTTTCAATGATTAATATATATGCTTGCAATGAAGTTTTCAAGAAAATTAAGAAAAATTGATCACAGAATTTTAAAACGACTTGAGTTGAAAGGAACCTTAAAAATCATCTAGTACCGATCCCCTACCTTGGGCAGCAGCATCTTTCACTAGACCAGATCACTCAAAACTTTTAACCTGCCCTAGAACATTTACAGGGATGGGGCACTTAACTGCTTCTCTAAACAACCTGTTCCAGTGCCTGACTGTCCTCATAGTGAAAAATTTCTCCCTAATACCCAGTATGAACCTGCCCTGTTTCAATTTTAAGCCATCTCCCTCGCCCTATTACTGCGTATCCTTGTGAAAACTCTATCTCCAGCCTTCCTGCAGGCCTCCTTTAGGAACTGGGAGACCGTAATATAATCTCCCCAGAGCCTTCTCTTCTCCAGGCTGAATAAACCCAGCTCTGTCAGTCTTTATTCATAGGAGAAGTGCTCCAACACTTTGATCATCTTTGTCACCCTCCTCTGAATTCACTCCAACTGGCCCACATCGTACTTATGTTGTGGTTCCCAGAGCTGGGCACATTACTCCAGGTGAGGCTGACAAGATTGGAGTGGAATTGGGAAAATCACCTCCTTCAACCTGCTGGTTATACCCAGCCTGTATTTATGCTTGGGATCACCCTGGTTCAGGTGCAGCATCTCACCCTCAGCCTTCCTGAACTCCAGGAGTATCTGATGGGTCTACATCTCAAACCTGTCATGATCCTTCTGGAAAAGAGAACATCTAGGATCTCACATGCTCAGAAGCCAGAACTGGTGTCTAAGTATCTGGCATGTTATTACTATATTTTGTTATGTAAGAGACAAAATGCACATGTCTCTATATTCAGTCTGAAGTCCAGGGCATAGTCTCCAGACAGATGTTTCATGTTTGTGCTAGATGTTTTACTCCCCAGTGTTGGTGAAAGCTGTGTAGAGTGGGAGGCAGATGCTGGCTAGCTTTTCCTCCTGCTAATATTCATTGGCAAAAGAAGCTCAACAAAAGCCCTTCTGGCAGTGCTAGTTTATTAACAGAGAAAAATTTGATCAGTCAATAATGTATTTGCACAGAAAATAAATATTTGTGGAAGATGTTGTTTTTGAGGTTTTAATTTGGGAAAAAAAAAACAACAAACAACTGTGTATTGAGAAGAGAAAAAAAGGAATTTGTGTGGATAAAAGAGAAAAACATGCTTTTACATCTCTTATGAATATATTACCAGTGCAAAAGGTTTTACGGATAATGCAGAAAAATAACTTTTCGATGTGTAGGTTGCTGTCAGGTTGTGAACCATCACTATAAAATAATTTATTTTGAGCTAGCATTTTTATTTTTAAAATAAATGGTTGAAAGAATTACTTTATGGGTATAAATGACAAATATTGTAAAAATACAGTCTAGATGGGTTACGGCTTTCAATGTGGACACTCAAAGTGTCTGTGTGAATTAAATCCTATTCATGCAAACCTATAGAATACACAATTAAAGTGAGTAGGAGTACATCTCTTTGAGGAAATCTTTATGAACATTCATGGGTTTATGTGAAAGTTTTAGGCTAACCAACCTCTCAGTTGCAGAATGGCATAAGAAATATCACAAAATGAATGGTATCTGGCAAAGAACAACCTAAATTGACAGTGATGCTCTTCCTTAAATATATTACTACATCAAGAATTTTATGCAGTAAAGCACCCATTTCTAAAGCTCTGAGTAGCAGATTTTAAATCTGGGAAAGAACACAAACATTTCCTTGAAGACTGCAAATCAATCTTATTGATGTTTAGATCTATTCACGTTGAAAGGAAATGAGGATGGAGAGTATGAGAAACATCATTTAACTCTGGATCACTGTTTGAAGTTTTATCCCTCTTAAAAGATGCAAAGTGGTGGAAAAGACAAAAAAAAACAGTCAGTGTCAGACATGTTTAATCACAGAAAAAACTTTTGGAAAAGATGTTTATGCCTTTCACTGAGAGTAACTGGGCGGGCTTATGTCAGATGGACAAACAGACTAATTTGGAGCCGGCAGAAGGAGTTAAGGGGATGGATTGTAGTAAGCAACACATGATCTGTGGTAACCAGAGGGAGTGTGCTGCAAGCAGAGGGGACTGGGTAAAAAAATCACCGTTTTTCTACACAGTCATCAAAGGATAGACAGGATTTTCAGGTTTTCTATTCAGTCTTTTCCACTCTCATTAGATTTTGATAGTTTCAGTCTTAGCTATTTAATTACTTGCTCTGGAAATCCATTATCTTTGAAAATTTTTTCACCCTCTAAACCCCACTTTTCATGGAGTGGTGTGGAAGCTTTTAAAAGAAAGGCTCAGATAGTTGCTCCTCAGTCCCTGAAGCTGTGTCTGTATTGCTAGGTTTGTTAGAATGGCTTGGAGCAAGTTAATAAAAACCTCAAAAACAACAGAGGAATATTTGTATTTATGTTGCTATTTGAAAACATATTAAAGAATTGTTCAGTTTATCACAGACAACAGCATTTTAGAAGAGCAGAAGAAAAGGTCATCATCGTCTTCAGCTTCGGGAAAAGCTCCAGGGAGAAGTGGAGAAGATCCTTCTTCTTTGACTCTTCATAAAAGAAATAGAATTTCACAACTCTACTTTTTCTTGTCTTATCAGTGTTTCCATACACACAGTGTTTGTGGGGTTTTTGTTCACTGACTTATTGTTTCATCAGACTTCTGATAAAAATTTTTAACTATAATTTGTCTTATTTCTGTTTTCATGTTATGGAGTTCTGAGGCTTGGTACAAGAAATTAAACCATAATAGCTAGGCTGTCTTCAATAATGTTGAAAAATATTGTCTGCCACTTCTTAGTTTAAAAAGTTGTTGTAGTGTCCAGTTGTTGAAAACAATGAGCAAGTAGCTAAGCAAATAATAAGATATTGAACTCCACAGTGTTTACTTTAAAGCTGGTGTAGATGTTTTCACCATCTTGGTTGATGGTAAACTAGATTTGATAAAACTGGATTTCCACTTTCCCAAACTACGTTTGGGAAAAATATCAGCAGTGTCCCGCACATGCTTTTCACTCACTCAGACTAACCCTAATTTCCAGCAGTCTTACCATCCGGAATAGCAGAAGTTTTCTGTCATATTTCCCTTGACTTCCCCTATTGCCTCTTCTAAAAATTTCAAGGTGATTTTATGCAGGAAACCAATATGCACTTTAACATTTTTATCTTCCCTATATTGATGATCTGTATAAACATCTAAGGACAATTATTGGGCAGCCTTTCCTTCTTCTGGCTGTGGCAGTGGTCATTGCAGTCTAGCATTGCCCTGGAGGGATGGCTGAGCCAAAAGGTGCTGCTATTTACCAAACTTAAGCATCTTGCTTGTAGGCTTTTAAGGCTTAATCATAGACTTTTGGTCCTCAGATGTTTTAGTGCCTCTGGTAATTTCTACAATTGGAGCTGCTGAATAATAGATAAAATTGACCTGTGAATACAAAGGAAAGGTTCTTTGCCACCCTGCATCAAATAATTATTCTTTAAGTGGTTTCTGGGAGATGCCCATCTGAAAGAAGCAAGCAACAAAAGACCCACAAAAGTTTCATGAATAACTTATATTTTGGTTAACTTGATCAAACTTTGAACTTTGCAAGTTTTTTCCTTTTTTTTTTTTTTTTTAAAGTTCAGTAGAAGAGGAAATGAAATACAATTTAACATACAGCAGTATTAAAATACAACAGATTAAAGATTTTTGAGGCCTAGTTAAGCATTATTTGTTTGTTTTGGAGACTTTTTCTGATAATGACTGCTGAAGTTCAGCTTTGAGATAAAGAATAAAAGCTGAACTACAAAGATAAGTTTTGTTCACTGCCACAGAATCAGTTAATGTTGTCATTTTAAGTAACTGGTAATATGATAAAAAAATAGGTAGAATGCACTTCATGTTTACATGGTGCCTGTTCTCTCATTTCAAACTCTGACTTTATTAAAATATGCTTTCTATCTGTAACTTGTCCCTATGAATTTGTAAAGTTTAGCTGTGATTTTATATCAGACCTTGTCAACATAAAATTTTGGAAACACTGTAACACTGTAGTATGAGCTTAAATTCTTTAGGGTGGTTGCAGTTTTACTGATAAGGATATTTTTAATAGATGCATGAGATACTAGTATGGACATATAACAGGTGTGCATTGGATGTCTGTACTTCTTTGGCTACATCTGAAGTATTTGTGAAAATCAGGCATAAGTCAATCGTTTTGTACACAATAGACCTCACGTATTAGCAAAGTGTTGGTTTTCCATATTGGTTTTCCACACAAAACTTTATTAGTGCCACAAAAATCTGCTGTGTTACCAATAGGTCTTTTCAACATATCTATAGTAAAGCCTTAAAGGATGAGCTGAAAATGTGGTCTGTAATTTACAAGCCTATACATAACAAAATGCATGCAAAGAAGTGAGGACCTCTTGTACTAAGTAAAGATTTAATAGTATGATCTTAAAGGTTATAAGGCTACACTGGCTCTGGCACATCAGGAAGCTTACTTTGAAATACAAGGATGTCATGTTGGTTGGAGTGTCTTATGCTGAAGTATTATTGAAAAAAACAGCATAACACACACAGAGTACAAGAAGGTGTTTTAAAAGCAAGTAGTTAAAACAAATTTATTGAGAAGTCACTGTTTTGCCACTACTGTGTAAAGTCCAGTCCAGCTCCAGCTCATATCTGTGTTTCACCCGGGAGTTCTGCTGCTTCTTTGAGAATAAATTCAAGTAGACACTCTGCATTAGGTGTTATTTCATATAATTTTGTGTTCCATGACCTAGACCACATGACTAGTCTAGAAACATAAGACCTTTCTCAACTGTGCCTCTCACATGTTGGCTGAGCTGGAACATTTTGCGTTTTCTCTCTCATCTCATTTTGGAAAATAATATTACTTTCCCATATTACTGTTTTTCTTCATAAAATGTTTTACTAAACTTCAGTGAAATTTACTAGAATCACTGAAAAGTGTGTGAGGATCCATGTATTAATGTTGGCCTCTACATATCACAAGAGTATTTTGGTTTAATTTGTAATGTGGGTTTAAGATATATTGAAAATGCTGTAAAGTAAGGCCTGTTTTTTAACCCTGTACTCATAAAAAATTGCAAATGAGTTGAAGTTAGGTTCTGGAGGCCTTTATTTGTTTGCTTTTGTTTTA
>JAOTQZ010001283.1:75810641-75829008 GCA_026546895.1 Pogonocichla stellata | reverse complement strand
CTTTATATCTATTATTTATATTCTCTTAATATAAACCTTATATTATAAGGTTTAAAAGACATTATATCGAATTTTCTGTGGCATGAAATTTAGGCAATATCCCATACTCTTTATCTTTCTAAATCTAGGTGACTCTCCATAATGAAGAGGCACTCTACATCACCCTTCTTCATATATCTCTTCTCTGTGTGTTCAAGTAATGCACTTCTGCTCTCTACGGATTCACATCAGAGTGGGTGATGTACTGGCAATGGATCATAAACTACTTATATTGCCTGAGTGGGTCACAAACTACTTATAATGCCTGAGTCACCATAGAACATTGTTTTTATTGACTTGCAGTGAGGCTCTCTGATCGAGATGATGAGCCTCACTGATCAAAGCAAGCCATGTGACTCAAATGTTCCTTAAAATAAAATAATGCTATGGAGGATAATCCAACAAATAGAATATTTGCTTTAAACCCTCCAGAAATTGATTGCTTTTGTTTTGGTTTTAATATCACTTAAGAAAAACAAGGGAAGAGCAATATCCTTAATTTGTCTCTAGCACTGCAAAAATCCTTAGATTTGATGCTGATTTCCATCATAATAATTAATTATCATTCTTCTAAATTATTTTTCCAGTGTAAAGTCTAATTTAAATGTTACATGTGCAATATATGTTTATTAAGGCAAGAGATAACATCTTAAATATTTAGGTTTGATTTATAAATTTATAGCTTTCCAGCTTCCTTTTCATTACTGATTTTATGTAATTGTAGAATGTGTGGAAATTTATCTGGTATTCTAATGAAATTGAAAAGGAGACTGGACTGGAGAAAGTAGAAATAGCATTTTTGAAATGTTAATATGTGTTGTGGGTTAATCCCTCTGGCAGTTAAAACCTGCACAGCTGCTTGCTCACTTCCCCTACTGTAGGATGTGGGAGAGAATGGGAAGGGTAAATGAGAAACTTGTGGGTTAAGGTAAAGATAACATTTAATAGGGGAAGAAAAACTGTTTGTGCACCAAAGCAAAATAAAGAATTTATTCTCTACTTCCCATCATCATATAACCCCAGAATATCAGGACTTTATCATCCATAACAGTTAATTAAGGAGGCAAATGCCACAACTCCTAGTATACCCCCATTCCTTCTTTCTCCAGCTTTTATTGCTAAGCATGATGCCATTTGGCATGTGACATCCCGGAATAAAGTCTGGCTGCATAAAGTTAAGTACTGAAGCATGACCTTAAAACAATGTAATTCCCCTAAGGCAAAGAAAGGTCGCATCTGTAGCCTCTTCAGCAAACCAGGTGGACCCAGGTGGGCATCTGAGGTACCAAGTGGCTACTGATGCAGGGTGTGTCCCTTGGGGTGGGGACAGCGTGTGTCAGTATCCTTGCTTACTGGCTCACCAGGGCATGGGGCTGCAGGAGCAGGTATGGAGCCTCAGGGAGGATGAGGGGCTCAGGACCAACATAGAAGCCCTGTGGAGATGAACTCCTTAACCCCCAGCATCACCACGCAGGTGCAGACAGAGTTTTTGGCTCAGGTCCCTGCTGGGGTTCCCTGTACCAACAAGGATATGGATAAGCTGCAGTGTGTGCCCAGCTGCACAGGCAGATGGAACAAAGGACCATCTGTTCCAGCTGTGTCCTCTTCTAACTTCTTGCACACCGCCAGCCTACTCTAGGATGGGGTAACATAGGAAATTATAAAAGATGTTCTGTAAACATGAGAACAACAAAAAACCAAAAGTCGGCCTGTAAACGACCCAGCTAAAACATCAATGTGCTAAAAAGCCAAACCACTACTCTATCAGCTATAAGAAGAAAACTAACTCTATCCCGGCCAAAACCAGTACAATCTTGTCCATAATATCATATTTAATATTTTGCATGTAAAGTGCTTGCTTAACCCAGCAAAACATTCCCAAAATCTCTACCAATTACGCCTGAAAAACTGCATCCATAGGAGGGCAACAAAGCTGGTGAAAGAGCTGGAAAGAATGTCTTGGAGGACATTGGAGGACTCTGAGCTTGTCTAGTTTGAGGAGAAGGAGGCTGAGGGGAGCACTTCTTTGCTCTCTACAGCTTCCTGACAAGGGGAAGAAGACAGAGGTGCTTAGCTCTCTTCCCTGGTATCAAGTTGTAGGGCACACGGGAATGGCTCAGAAAGGGTGAGGTTCAGATTAGGCAGTAGGAAACATTTCTTTACCTAGGGGGTGGTCAGCCACTGCAACAGGCTTCCTGGAGAGGTGACTGGTGCTCCAAGATAGTCAGTTTTAAGAAGTATTTGGACAATATCCTTAAGTAATGTATACTGGCCAGCCCTGAAGTGTCAAGCAGTTGGACTATTTAATATTTGTAGGTCTTCTCTGGAATTATTAAGTTCTGTTCTGTGAATTCTTTTCCTGAAAATGGCACCATTTAGTTTCTCATGCAATGTTTTATTATTATTTATCTACACTATGGGAATGTTCAAAGCACTTGCATATTGTAAAACTGTTCCCTCTAAATCAGCCTCAGTTATGATTAATGACATTAAGGCAAAGACAAGTCTGCACTTTGGATCTCAATTTTAGCTCTACAGGTCTGCAGCACTCACTTCTTCCCGCTGTCTGGGGCTGGAGTGTATGGAGTTACATAGTCAGGTCATAAACCACTGGTCTGTACTACCACCTGATTAATCAGGACCGGCTCAGAAAGAGAAGGCTTTCAGTAATTCTTTATTTCTCAACTTAAGCACATCTTCATAGTTTTCAAATGTATGCATTTGTAATGAACATGGATATTTGAGATGACATGAACTCAAGTTCAAAGGCTGAACCACAGTCCCTATACGAAAAGTCAGATTTGTACTAATGGAGATCTTCAAGTATTTATCAATCTTCCTTCTTGTTCCCCCACCTCAGCCTTGTTCTTGAAAACCCGGATTCTAACAAATTAATGAAAATGAGGACCCCTCTTTCCTTTGCAGACCTATGCCTGACCCCACTTCCTCTGGCTGCCTCAAATTAACTTAGTCAATATAAACAGAAGGGCCAAACCATGTCAAAGTCATTACCAAACACAAATAAAACCCTGTAATGGAAAACATTAGACAATACTAATACACAGTCTAGTTTCTTTACTTTTTATGCTTTTGGAAATCCGTTTGAAAAATCTATATTTGAACTGCTGTCTTGTAACCACATCACATTCTTTGCCATTTTGTTATGACTTCTTTTATCTTTTTTTCCCACAGGAGTAAATGTGTGTGATTTTCTATCCAGTTCTGTCAGTTCATTACTTAAAAAGCAATTTATGTCAACAAGTTATGTATTTCAAAATACCAAGCCTCTGCCTCAGATTGAAAGCACTTTTCTGGTCACAGACAGTCATCTTATGTTACTTGCTAAGAAAAAATTGTCATATTGATCCTACTTGCTGTGATTGAAGTTGAAATATTACTTTAAGAGGCTAAGGAATGAATATGTCCTCATTGAGTTGCAAGTAGCAATTATGAGCTGTCTTTCCTTGTTTTAGTAGAATATAATATCAGAAGAAAAACAGACTTGGCCCCAAAGCTGCTATCATTAAAGTTTACTTCAAGGAAACAAACTTTCTCTGTTACCTGGTTCAGAGTGATGGCTCTAGCCTTCATTGCATTTAACTGCAGGTCTTTCAAGTTCAATTGACAAAACTGACATCAAAATGACAAAGAGAGTACTTTATCTATTTTGAGATGTAAGTAAGTTTTTTTGGGGCTTTTTTCTTTAGTCTTATAAAAAAGACATTCTTTATGCTAAACGATCTCATAAATTCACTTTGCCCTATTCATCTTTACTATAATATTTTAAGCAAAGTGACATTTAAGGAGTCGTATCATACCTGCCAGCGCAGATGAATTAGTTTAGAATGTACATTGAGCAGTTAATTTATAAAGGACTGCCTGTGTCACTGAAGAAAGTTGACTATCATCCAGAAGCTCTGTTCCTAGTATTAACCTGTACATGATGAAGTGTCTCATATTCTTAGCACATTAAGTTTCAGATATCTTTCAACCTAATTCTCTTTTTCCTTACTTTTATATGGACTTTTATAGCCCTTCAAGGTACAGCTGTCAATGTTCTTAGACATGCAAGGAATAGGAGAATGAAATGGAAATGTGTAGCTTGACTGAAATTTTCAGTCACTTGCACTGTTTAGAGTAAGGATGCTGTGGCAGCTGGTGGGTCTAGGTCAGAATGAGCAACAGAAAAACAGTTAATTTTGCATATATATTCCATATATAAGAATATCTTTTATATGTCTGGTTTTTTACTCTGCCTTGTGAAATAGAAATTTGACATTACTTTTACTTGAGTGGCCTCCACAGCAATTTGTGTGTTGTTTAGTAGTAAAAACCCTGCAAGATAAAATGAACTAGGGTCATGCCTGAAGTTTTTTGTTTCAAGTGTGTGTGAGGATTGAAGTATAATCTAGTCTATGTTCTAGACATATTATATGTATATATGTGTATATACATATATACATACATATTAGAAGTGAGAAAAATAGTCACACTAATCCTAAAGTATGTCATAAGTCTCAAATATGGAGTGATATTTATGTGACACCATTTATTTGCTTTGGTTTACACACAAAAATAGAGCTGTTTATTATCTATATAGTCTTCACCAACATAAAATAAAACATGTTTATTTGAAGCATTAAAATCCAGCTGACTAGTAAAAGCTCATTAAGATACCTGAAACATAAAACTTCATTAATACAGATGTAGAAAATCTGATACTTCACGGGACAGGCTAGGGGTTTAAGGGAGTGACTGTTGAAGTTCCTCATCAGCTTCCTCATGCTTATAAACTGCCATTTTTTTTCCAGTTGAAATAAAATAAAATGTTTCTTCCCAAAATACCTTTTGCATGACTTTGAAAATGTATCATGAACAACTAAATTCAGCCTAAAAGTGATTACTTCATAACTGAGTCTTCTTTGCTGCCTCTGCCTTTCAATAAATGTTTTGAAATTATATTAAAGGTTCCTTCTTTTCTTAGTGGGAATGGCTGTTTATACATATTACTAAAAAGAAAATTATTGTTACAGAAGAATTACTGTTTAAGATATTAAATGGTCAAAAAATGGCAAAAATGCAAAGGTAAGAATTTAATGAGAACAATAGAGACAAATTTCCATCAGAATTGCAAGTTATAATTTCTTAATGTTACTCTAACAAGAGAATAAGTGCACACTTTTGCTGTAAACCCAGTAAGAGCTGTATTTTTCAAGATGTCTCTGATATATGTCAGTTTTCAAGTAAAAAGTGCCATGTGGGAGAGTATTATAATGAATTTTTTCTTAGGTTGTTGAAGTGAGAGAACTACATACTCTACAGCACAGAGCTTTCATTTCATGGTAGCTATCCCAAAGTTTTTATTTGGTATGCTAGAACAAATAAGGCAAGTATCTAGTCTAGTATTTGTAAGAAGGATTGTGAAGTCCATTTAACTCCTATCTCTGGTACAGTTTTTGGACCTGCATTGTCTTTTTACCTAGTTATTCTCCTTTGCTTCCCACAACCTTTGCTACCCACTCATGAACTTGGTGTTATTTAGGGTGTGCTCTCAACTTGCAGTGTTATTAAAAGACAGGAGGTATATCTGAACACTGAGCAGCAGGTTATTTTTTTCACCGCAAGAGATACAAAATAACTTAATAACTGATGTTTTATTCGTCCATCTAAAAGTTTCCTGTTCCATGCAGGAAAAGAAGAAAGTGATTATGTTCCCTAACTGAATATAATTTGCTATTGGCCAACAGGAAATTTATCTACTCAAAAATATATACATCTTTTAAATCTTATTCTATGTTTTAGCCGCACTAGTTAATGAAAAAAAAATTAGTATAATGATATATTAAACCTGTAGTAAAGAATTTTTTGGTAGTACATATTTTGAATGCCCCAACAGAGGTCATATTGTTGGGTCACAGAATAAATAAAAACAAGAACACCACTCTAATCAAACCACTTCAATATTGGCCTTCAACATAGTAATATTAAGTGACCAGGCTACTGAGACTGTAGATGCCTTGTGTAGTATAACTGAAGGGAGATGAAATTTTCCAGTGCAAGGTGCCATCCGTGTTTTGGTCTCTGAACACTGCAGGGAGCTCTGGCAGTGCACCTGCCAATGTTAAATAATTTATGCCAGCCTGAACCTACATCGTGCCAAGGCCATTTCTATCATTATGAAATTCTACCTGCAGCTGCTGGCAGTGCAGTGTTTGAGGTAGCTCCCTTAATTTCTAAGGAGCCAGCTCAAGAATGAGAAGCTGCAGCCTGAGCACAAAATCTGTGGTTAAATTGCCCAGGATGTGTGTTCAGACAGCCATGGATAAACTACTCTCTCTTTCAAGCCATCTGGTTTATAGCAAACACTGATATTTCTGTGCTACAGTTAAAATTACTGTGTGAGGCCATTAGGACATGACAAGCTGAGCATTAAGGCAGTAATTTGCATCAAAGATTGAAGAAATGTCATTACCTTGGTTTTGCATAATACTACTTGGAACAAACTGAAAATAAAACCCAGGCTAAGTGAAATAATTATGAAAAATGTGGAAAAAGCCCCAAACCAAAACAACCAAAGCCAATATTGTGTTTGACTCAAATCTCCCTCTAAAGTGCTATTTGTTAATTATCCTATTTTCTGCGGTTCTTCTGAGAGGCTTTACATTCACATGCGTTCATTTTTAATTACGTAAATCAGCAGCATTTTATTAAGTCATTTCCAATTTCCACCACTTAACAGTTTCTCTTTTGCCATAGAAGATATTTTTTTCTGAATATTCCATAGCCATATTGGTGGGAAACTGCTTCTGTTTCAAAGTGTGTAAGGGTCAGTCTGTAGAAGCTCAGAAAGGTGGGACTGGTGCTGGCTTTTTAAAGATGAGCTGGAGACAGATGAAGATGTATTGCTTACAACATTGGCCATATAGCCTGTTTAATGTACTTTTTTCTTTTTTTTTTTTTTTTTCTGTATGGAGCTTTTTGCTGCATCTCTTTATTATCTGCAGGTGTCTTTTAATTCCTTAACCATACTTTCGAGATTTGACTGTCTGGTTTTAAATTATCTTTGTCTCAGAAAATAAAACAGCTTGAAGATAGTTAGAGACTCCAATTTTAAAACTGATCAGAAGTAATTCTGCTCATTATAGCCCTGATGCTGTATGTCACTTTTCAGTATTGGAAGTTATGTTTCTGATGTTAATGATGTTTTCTTTATATTTCTTTTGGGAACGCTTTCATTGTATTTCATTTGAGTCCAGCACACTTAAAAATTTTCATGCTGTAGCAAAGTCTCTTCATTTTTTGTTATGCTTATATAGAAGATGGTTTTCCATTATCTGGGGGTGGAATCAACTTAATATACTAACTTTATAAATCTCATTAACTGCTGGTCTGCTTGATGTGTACAATTACCAGGCTGATTCCTTTGGTAGACCCAGAGTGGTCATTAGGTCTTTTGTGGTACTGATGTCTGTTGTGTTTAGAAACATTAATGACTTCTTTAGATAGATCTAAGATAACTTTCTTCCTGAGTTTCAATTGCTGCACCTCTGCTGTTGATTTCTGTTTAGTGTGCATGAAATGAGGAGCAGCTTTTATTCCCCCATGTTTCTAGTTTTTCTCTTGAAATGCAAGCATCTGCTCCTAAGTGAGGTTTTATAAACTGATGGAACTAAGGGGAAGAGTGAATTTTGTGGTAGTTATTACTGGAATGAACATTACTGCTAAATTACTGTTATTTATGTATTCATCTATTTTTTTATTATTATTATGTTGAATGGAATATAACAGGATTTTTTGATGGCTCCACATAATTCTAGGGGTTCTCTATTTTGTTTTAAAATTTTTATTTTAAATTAAACTGAGAATCATTGAGTTTGGACTTCTGTAATACATAATTTAGACTAGCAACTGACCAGCCAAACAACATTGTTTTAAGGCAGAGGTCTGTTTTGAGCTGTTTATTTATGTGTTTGCCAATTGCATGTTCAAAAATTAACATTTTATACTTGGTGGTGACCACAGATAACAAGAGAATGCTTTTTAACCGAATTATTATTTGGAAATTCTTCTTAAGGATCCACTTATTTTCTAGCAAGAATTGCATTTAAATATTAGACTATGACATTAGGATACAGTTGAATAAAATATATGTGAAGCAATTAAATTATCGTGCCTGAATGTGAATATCTGCCATATCTCCTCTGTCAGCTGTCTTTTTCTAGGCTGAGGAAGCTTCTATGATTTTATTTTTGGATGTATACTGTCGCCTAATATCAAAAGACAAAAATGCGTGCAGAAATATTCAAATGGTGAGATAAAAAAGCAGTTATTTATTGGAAGCTCCTAGGTGCCTCCCTACTTATGGTCTGTGAGCACACATGATACTGGATTTCTACAATCTTCATAAGTTTAATAAATTAGCATATTTAACAAATATTGTCCAATTAGAAAAGCACTTGGTTAGGTAATTTTCCCCTGTGTACTGCCCCGCTGGAACTGGTCCAGGGTTTCTTTGCCCCATTTCTTGTGTCTTCTCAGATACTGCTTGGGAAACAAAATGTTGTTCTTGTAGGTTCTCTTCTTGAAAATAAGACTAAACAGCATTTAATGAATGTGTTAGAAGGTTAACTTATTACTCTAAAATCTAAGAGAAAGTGTAGGAAAAATACCAGCAGCTATATAATGCCATATTAATAATCTACAAAGCTACAAATACATGAAAAATATATAAAAGCTGAAATTTTTAGGCATCAACAGAATATCTTCCAGCTCTGGCTACCCTTTTCCACTTCTCTCTAAGCTTTATCACCTCTGTTGCATCCTTTTGAATGTTGGAAAGAAAATATTCACAGTTTAGAGGTTGCAGCCATTGGAAACTTAAGCAAGTTCATAATGATGGTCTATCTCTTACAAAGTTCCTTCCTAACTGTCCCTTAGACCGCTACTGGATCCTGAATTGATATTTCCATTAACATCAAAGGCTATCTAAGAGAACATAATCTTATTTCAGGGTAGCATGATTTTTTTGGAGTGTGAGTGTTCCTTTCACATTTAGGTATTTAATCTTCTGCTGAATCCTAGAGAAGTTCTTTGCAGTACTTCAGGGGTGCCTTGTATTTCCTTCTTCTGAACTACTTTGCTTTACCAGCAATTGTGCTCTTACTCTTCTTCTTTCTCAGTTTCTTTACAGTCTATACAACAGCACCGATCCTAGCATAAATTCGTAACTCTTCTGTTAATTCGACCCTCTCTATGGTGATAACAGACAGTTTACTCTCACTTTCTGTCTTTTCACCAATTATTTATCCATGCAAGATCCTTTCTTCCCAGGCCAAAGGCCCTTTACTTCCTAAAACCACTCAATTAAAGCTTTCAACTACAGTCTCTTATAAATTCAGTCTGCCTCGATTAATTTTGAGCTTCATTATTCCTAGGCTTGCTGAAATTTGAAGAGGAATCCAGTGATTCTGTGACAAATTATTTTTCTTGTTTACAAAAACTTGTGGTCTCTTCCCTAAAATATAACTTTTAGTCAGGTGACCAGACTTCTGGTCTATGCCTTCTGTTATGGTTTGTCCACTGTGAATATCAGGCTTAGAAACCTAGAGTTTCTTGAGTCTCTTTGGCTATTTTCCAGTTCTCTGCTCTGAAAGGGAAGAGGTTAGCTGTTAAGCTATTTCATTTTTAAGATCCCTAGGTGATTACCACCTGGCCTTGGCAGTTTGTTTCCTTTTTATTGATTTCTTCCACAACCTCTCCTGCCACCACTTAATCTTCTATTCTGTCCCTGCACATAAGGGAAAGCTCACCAAGAACAAATACAGGAAAGTCCCTTTCTGGTATGTATTTTCTTCTTATACAGCAGCTTTTGTATTGGCATTTTTTACTACTATTCCAGGTTATTTGGTGTGTTTCCCTAGTAATTACTCATGTTTTTACCACCTGACAACTAGAAAATGAGTGAACTTACCCAGAAACAAAATAAACTTTTAATTGCCTTTGACATTTTATTCTGGGAAAGAGTAAGAACCATTGCCAATACATAACTCTAATCTCTCCACTATCCAGAGTTACTTTAAAATTACTGGTTTAGGGTACAAAAATAAGATTCTGTGTAGAGGTTTGAGAAATTTATTTTGCATGTGTTGCAGTTGAACTCCAGCTGGAAGTTACGTACCCCTCAGCTGCTCATCACTTCTCCCATCCCACCCATGTTGGGATGGGGAAGAGACTCAGAAAAGTTAAAACACGTGTTGACATAAGAACAGTTTAACAATAAAAATACCAAAAGCAGGAGCAGCAATAACAACAATATGAAAATTAAGAGTTTTAAATAGTGTTTTTATTGAAGCCCTATGGATACTATTATGTATGTGTTTAACAATGCAATTAAATTATTCTTTGTGTGTATAACTTGGAGTATGTCTGCATTAGGAATTCTTGGTAAAAACATTTGAAGTTAAAAAATTGTAGGAAAGTATCAGAGGCAATTAACCAACAGAAGTTTTGTCTTCTTGCAGGAAATCCTATCAAAACATAAGAAGAAAAAAGACCAAACAACCCTGGTCAAATACTGGCACAGCTTTCTCAGGAAGGTTTTGGAATCACCATCCTTGGATATGTTCATAGCCTGAGTGAACATGGTGCTGGTCAACCTGCTGAATGATCATCTCAGTAGAAGGACTGGACTAGATGATCTCCAGAGGTCCCTTCCAGCCTTAACCATTGTGTGCTTCTGTAGCAGAAGCTCAGATTACATTTCTTGCTACAGTAGGCACACTGTGTTTCCTGTTATAGGGACTTCAGTTTCAGATTTAATTAAGAAGAGGAAATACAATAAATGTCTTATCAGGAGAATATATTTTCTGAAAATGAGAAGTCTAACTGAGAGTGCTTCCGACAAATCCATTATGAAACAAATTTTGAACCGACATTTTAACTGGGAAACTAAAATATAATATAATTTTAGCCTAAATCATGGAGGATTCATGTTTGATATTTTAATTCAAATATTGTAAACAATATTATAGTTTTGGGCAAAAACTTTCATTCTAGCATTTTCATGCATGTAGTTTATTTTGGTATGGAAATATAGATTCTGGTGTCATTTTCTGCCTTTGGGAAACTTGAAATTTAAGTTCAAATATTTATTTAAGATTTATTTAATCAACCAAGGCCTTAAAATTATTTTTCTTTTCTCCTTTTTCACCTAAATAAATCACCATGCACAGTTTTTATTTTAATGTACCTTTCTAGTGAATCTGGATTTGTGGGATTTTTTAAGAGGAGGAAGGGAAAAAAGTGCCTCTAAGAATGAAGGCTAAGTGGATTAGTGATGATGAATGGTAGTTTCTCCTTAATGTTGTGCTGTTTTTGAAAGTAAAAGGAGCAAGACAAGGGAACTAGCATGAAACTGAAATTAAAAAAAAGTTTAAAATAAAACCTGTGGACAAATATAGATATTAATTTTTTAGATGTGTAGACAATTTTTTTACCAACCTTGGCCATAACTAATTCTGGATTTTTTTTTTCTTTTTCCTTTTTCTTTTTTTTTTCTTTTTTAATCTGTGTCTGAAATGCACTTTGCTATGCAATTGATGCTTTATGTGTGCCCTCTGCTCTTACACAAACTGAAGTAGTTGCATTAAAAGCTTTGAGTGCTATGAAGTCCTAATGGCATGTCAGGAAACATTTGCTTCTTTTGGAGTCATATTTTTGTTACAGTGGTAATGAATGCTTCTCATGAGAGATGTTCAAAATTCAAAACAGAAGAACAAAAATGTGAAATCTTGTCATTTATATTTTAAACTGCTTTGACCATAATTATTAGGCAAGGGTTCTAATCTTAAATACTTTAAATTCCAATTGGATTATGGAGTTTGATTCGCTACTGTAGTAAGTAGAGCATATTTGAGTGGTTTCTATAGTTTTTCTTTAGATAATGGTGATATGCTTCATTTTCTCCCCCAAGCAATAGGAACTTTTTGAACTCCTTGATTAGCTGAGTAGGTGTCTATAATGATAAAATGGTAGGTGTTAAGAGTATATTAAATGTATAACAATTAGTGTGTAGGAGTGAAGTAGATTAAAGTATGAAATTTGAAATACTCTGATGTGGAAAAATATCTTATTCATCTGTATTATCATCATATTAACATCAGAACACAGCTGATGGTGGTTTGTTTTAAAAATAAAGATACTAGGAAGTATTAAACTAAAATGTTTGAAGTCAAACTCTAACATTCTCTCCATCTTCCCTTTCTGTCTTTTAGACAGACTCCTGTGGACAAACTCTTGTTTGCTTCATGGTAGTAGAAAAGATGTGTAATGAATGAACACATCAGCAATCCTTCCCGTGGGCTAGGAAGCAGGTGAGAGTGCATCTGGTATCCAGGGGATTATTTCCTGTATGCTTCCTGAATACTTCCTTCAAATATTCTGCTGGTAAACCAAACTCTCTTGTTTCAAGGAATTTTGGTGAAGGCACAAACCCACATGTGCACAAATCTAGATGTGATTCTGGAAGTGATTTTCAACTCTTTATGGCAGGCTGTTAGTATATTAAGATGGAGATGATGTTGGCTTGGCTGTTATTTCAGGACCAACAGACCTTTACTTTTAAAAGAGCCTTAGAAGGTATGCTGCACGTAGCACTAGTTAAAAGTTAAAGATAACAATGTTTTTGCTTATTATGTCAATTGAATAATTTTCCTGTCTGTTTTGCAGGATGATTGTGACTAGTGATGAATTAATAGATTCTTTTCAAATTAAGCAGCTTTTTGAGAAACAATTAAATGGTACCCTTCACCTGGGAAGAAAGCAGGACATTTTCTGTACTGAAGAAAGGGTACACAATGCTTTCAGACGGGCTTTCCCTTAACACAAATACATCAAGGAAATTACACTGTCTTCAGTGAGGCTGGAATTCCAGAGAAACAGGGTGTCATGCACTGAATTTTATGGGAAAAAATACCCCAAAGCAAAAAAAATGAAAACCACCAAATACCAAACAATGGCCAAACAATAAATAAAAACCAAAACAAGACTCAAGTTTTTGAGCTACTGCTGGGAAAATGACTGTTTAAGCTTTTTCTTGTATAATACTTGTAGATTTATGAAGAGGGTATTTGCTTTTCCATTCCTGAAAAGTAGGAATTTTGTCATTGAATGTGAGCAGCATTTTTGGTGGAGAAGTTGTAAAATATGTACTTTTACTAGAAAAACAGTCCTAGCTTATTCAATGAATAAAATTGAGGGAATAGCAATGTTTAGCATTTAGGATTAATGTAATATGTCTGTCTTGGAAGGATAACTGAAAAATAGGTTCACTATGGAAACTTCACGAAAACAGCTGAAGAATTAGAGAATTTGTCTAACAATTCAGTCTTTAAAAAATACGTGAATACGCTTACTAAGAGGAATAATGGGTGATCTGATGATAGTCAGCACTTCCATGAAGGAAAAAAAAATTAATTAAGAGCTCCCTATTCCACCAGGAAAGAACATAAAAGAGCCACTAATGAAGCTAATGCTAGTTAACATTTCACATAAATATAGAACACAAACATTAAAAGATGGAGGAATAAAGAGAACAATATTTGGTCAGTTAGGTGTCCCTTTGACTAACAGGTCATTTGGAGGAAAATACTGGATTGAGACAGTTGCACTGTGACATTGATGTCTAGTATAGCAGAAACAGATCCCAATTCCTTAAGTAGAAATTAGTTTTGAAACAATCCAAACCTTAATCAGTTAAAATGATACAGACAAATGGTTGCAGTAGAGCTCAGAAATATATCAAAACAGTCAGACATTTCTAATTGTTGGGAACAATATATTTTGAAGAAACTTGTTTGTGGAAACCCATTCAAAATGAAAAAAAAGTACTTTTCAGGTATTTGTGCCAGAGGAATTTTTAAAATTTTATTATAATTACAGCAACATAACAAAAATAAATTAGTCACTGAGGGATCTTAGGTTTCTTGCAAAGATAATATTTCTTGAGTTAAAATTTTATTTTGCATTACTAATTTAGTCAAAATCCATTAAAACCAATGAGAATCCAGCATGGATTTTACTTTATAACTGTATCAAGAGTTTATGAACATTGATCGTGACTATTGTAGCAGAGTATGCTCTCCCAAAGATTTGCTAATAACATAGCAATATTTTTAAAAATTATTTGATACATACATTTCCCCAAAGCAGACATTCTGTGAAGTATATTTGTCTTCTATCTTTTAATAAGTCACACAACTAGTTAGAGTCTAATTTGTTTATGTAAACAAATGTGTGCGTGGAAAGTAGGAATGCCAAAGATATTTTGTCTTGCTTAATACCCACACTTCAGGAAATCTTGGACTTCAAGTAGTGAAAGGAAACGTGGCCTTTCTCAGCTGCCATTTGAAATCTACATTCCTTGGTACACGCTGGTGTGCTCAGCAACAAATTTTTCCTCAGGATTTATAGTCATGATATACCCTCAGATATGTAATGTGCTGACAAAGTGTAATATTGGAGCTGTTCAGTAAACAGCAATCTAGCAAAATGTGCTGAAAATTCCCTATTGCTGGTGAAAGTGGGCTCTGCAGTGTCATTACTGTGTGATCCATGCAGCTTGTCAGGATGCAGGAAGAGGACAATGCAGAGCACTAGAAAAATGAGAAAAACCGTAAACGGAAAACACTCTTTGCTGATAGTATTGAATTGTGGTCTCCTAATTACAAGACTAATTAGCAAAAATCAAAATCATGACAGTGAAAGTGCCTTAAATACAAATGGAGAACTGCAATGGATTAAAAGAATCAGAGAGATGGCAGAACATCTCTGCAAAAGGGAGAATATTCTCTTGCCCAGGATGCTTTCTGTGCTCAGGCAAGGGATTTGGAACTTATGAAGTCAGAAAGAACAATATCAGTTATCTGCTTTTACCTCCCATATAATGCATGATATAGAAATGTCAAATACTAATTCCTGTTTGAATTTGAGCATATTTCAAAAGTTTAAACATATAAACGAATTTCAAAATTCTGCAGTAGTAGAAAAATTTATCACAGTCACTGTTAAATTCAGGATTGTATCAGAAAAGGTTAACATAACTGTTTAAATCTGCCTTTGTTATTCCTTGATTCATTCATTAGATCCCTTTGTTGGAAACATGCCTCTCCCTTAACTTAAAGTTGCACCTGGAGCTCCTAACTGGCTCTATGTCTTGGAAAACAGATTTTATTTTTCCTTTTCTTTTTCTATTTGACTTCAGATTAAAAGTGGCCTATTTTGAATTATACCTCTAATTGCAAAAGTAGTCATCAAAATGACACATCCTTTTTAGTTAATACATCATATAATTTTTATATTATTTGATAATCCATACATAGCTATTCATCTATCCATTAATACTGCAAATCAGGTTTAACATCAAAAGAAACATTTGCTCTTACCTAAATAAAATTTCTAGACAAATGCTACCAAAGTGAAGTTTTGTTTACATGGAACTAAAAAAAATTACACTCAATGTTGTTTGAAAATATTTTTAGTTTTAAGTGTAATCAGTAGATTTTAGTCATAGATTTTTACTGTAGAGTGCAATGACTGTCAAAATACAGTAAACATACTTGCCATTAATTCTTTCAAATACATCAACAGAAAAGTGCATACATATCTGTCAGAAATACCAGAGGGAAAAAAAATGTATCTTTTAAAATAGTGTCAGTGATTTAGCACAATTTTAATTTATTAGATATGAATAATAGAAATCTTAAAGTTCATATAAGCAAGATATGCCATTTTTCTGATAAATTATAAATCTCTTAGGGTACAAATCTACTTCTCATATCTTGAGAAGCATTTATGGCAAGTATTCAAACCTTTAGTAGTTAAGGGGACACAGTAGGAAAAAATAGTGAAATGTGCATTTTAATTGTAAGAAATTAGTGCAGAAAATGTAGTAATCTAGCAATAGAAAGAATACTATAAAAGAGATGAGAAAAAACTAAATTCTTTGGTGCTATTGCAAAAATATATTTTATAAGTAATTTGGGGTCTGAAGTCAAGGCATAATTAACTCAGCTTATATATTCAGATGAAGATTAGAGAAAATATTTAGAAGATTTATAAAGAATTAAAATGTTTTACACCGTATTAGATTTGTCTTATGAAAGCACATATAGTTCTATGCTAATTAATCATGCTTTGGCATTGCTGTATATCAAAAGAAAAGGGGCAAAAAAATATTTGATGTTATTCAGGTCCTGTTTTCTCTTTTGTCTTTTTTTTAAGGATACATGTCTGAAATCAGCACATTGGTATTGTGATACCGAGTGAAAAAAAATATACCATGTTTTCTTACCACTGACCTGCAAGGAGTAGCTGAAAAGCTGTTCTGCTGAATTCTGTATTCTTTAGGTACCAATGGGACTGCTTAGCAGCCATTTTGATGTAAAGGTCAGGAAAGTTCTCAGTCATTAAATATTAAGAAAATATTTAATACGTGGTCTTCTGTGTTCAAAAATAGGTTTAATTCTTTTATTATCTTAAATTAGTCAGTCTTTCTAAGCCTTTGCATGCCACTTACAGAAGAAAGCTTATGATTTTTATTTTTTTTAAAATTATTATTCCATTCTATCTCTCAGGAAGTTCAGAATAGAGATTATTAGTGCATATGAAGTGGAAGCAATCTTTAGATTCTAGTTTTCTAGCAATATGTCATATAGCCCACTTCTTAAACTTAGCAAGTTCCTAAGAGCACCCAGGTTTCTGCATATAATTTACTCCTGCCTTTCTAGGTTAGAGGTTATGTGCTCCTGTGCTTAGACCTATTTCTGCCATATTTCTGTGTAGTAATTCTTCCCTGTCACCTTTTGTTTCTCCAGGTGAAAAGACTCCTGTTCTTCAGGTCTTCACTTACAGGATAAGATTTCCATTTTCCATATTTATCGCCAATGAACGTGCATACCCACAGCTGGACCCGATTTCCAAATAAAACTCTCTAAGACCTCCTGCATTTAGTGATTCTTGCTCTCTGATGAAAATAATTATCCTGAAATTAGGATTTTATTTGTCTTCTTTGCAATGGCACCAGAGTGCTAATATATGGTCATCCTATGCCACATACTATGTTCAGTGCTTTTCTGTAATTTTTAACTCCAGAGCTTCATAACTTAAGGGTTTTGTGTTAATAAGAAAAGTATGTTTAAACTTATTGCAATAGCTTTTTTATTTTTAATTTCAGTCCCCAACAGAAGGAGATGCATGAAATTTTGAGGCATGGCCTTTTCCCTAACAGAGGCCCAAGCAAAGGCAGGAATGTACAACACAAAGTCTTAATACATTTAATTGTTACTAATGAAGTATCACGGAGTTTTACATTTAATGCTGCAATGATAGACCAATAAACAAAATAGCTATATCTGATTAGGGATGAAGATGTACAAACTGAAAAATGCCGTTACAATACCATATATCTCTTTATAAATCTATATGTAGAATGAAATTGTCCAACGATGCTCAAGACTGGACCCTGAGCGCTTCTTTGGATATGAATGGAGTAAATAATCTAGAAGAGTTTATCTGGCACTGACAAAAAAAGTATTTTCAGAAACTAACGTTAATTCTCTAAGTTCAGGCTGCTGGACAACTTTGACCACTGACAGTTTTAGCTCTAGACCTACCATTGTCCACTGATAAAGATTCGGTTTTTTCAGACAATGCTTATTGCAAGAGACGTGACAGATTAATTTAGCATGTTATATGCAAAGCCTTCATGCATAATGTTATGTAGTTTTCTACATATTTGTATGCTATTTTTTCAGAATATGTTTCAAAATATTTCATGTCTTCAGTTTTCCTCTACTCCCCTTAATTTTTTTTTTCTCCAATCATCCCTTGGTGACAAGTTGAATTCTTTCCAGATTGTTTTGTCAATATTTGTTCCTCAAGCATGTATTCTATGAAAAGAATGCCAAGTGAAAACTTAGTTAATTAATGTTTCCTTAATTTGTAATTAAAACCTTCTTCAGTAACCAGAATCAGTGGTCTTCTCCTAACATTCCTGAATTATGACAGTCTAAATCCTGTTAAAATACTCATGTGTATTGTCACTGGACTATGTTAAATAGGTTAATTTAGAAATAAGGCTTATTAAAGATGGGGTAAAATGTCTTATCCCTTGACTAATTAGAAATTAATGGAGGAGAAAAAATAAATAATGAATGTATTTTTCCTTTGAGGTAAGATTCTCTTTAAATCTTCTGTAACACCTTATAACATCCTTATTTAAGATGATTTAAAATTTAATGTCATTATAAAATGCCTAAATGTCAAATCATGG
>JAOTQZ010001283.1:75782126-75800551 GCA_026546895.1 Pogonocichla stellata | reverse complement strand
GGACAAAGAATTCCTGAGATAAGAAACAATAAACAACCATGAAAACCTCTAAGAACAGCCTCCTGCAGTCTCTCATCAGAAGGCATCGGAAAGAGCTGGATTCCAGACCACCTGCATGTCCTCCTGAGGTGATCTCAGGTCTAAGGAGACACCTTGGGTTGTGACAATTTCCTTACTATTAGAATGAATTACTTTACATCTCTACCACGCAGCATAAACTTTTCTGATCATGCTGATCAGCTTTTTCTGAGTTTTACTAAATTATTGAATCTAGAATATTTCAGTAATGCTTCTACAGGCATTTACAGAGGTGATGCATTTACTGCATTGTGCTCCCTTTTGATAATTTTCCCTTACTATTCAGTAATACTCAACGAATCACTCGAGGGGCAGTCTCCAAACAAATTTGTTGGTCAAATTTTCACATATGTTCCAAAGTTACGTAGAGTTTAAGGAGCTGCAAGCAAGAAGTAAAAGTCAGATGGTGATATGAATATGGACACTAAAATTTGTGTCCAGTGAAATGACTTTTCTTCTTACTATTTCTAGTAGACTAGAAAATATTAGACTTCTTACCCAAAAGCTAACCTATCATGGAGGAGGAATTTTCAGACTTTTCTGTCTTGCCAATGGGCAGCTGTTACAAATTTCAGTGAAGTCAGAGAAGTTTCTTGGTCTTCTTTAGGTTTTTTAAGCTTCCTTCCTTATGATTTTCTTAGGCTAGGAACTATGTATGCTTTTTTAAATCTGTGTTCTGTAGTAAGAGATAGATTTTTTTCATCGTGAATGAAGTCTGGAATAAAGAAACTGAACAGGAAAAAACCCAAATATGTTGGCAGTAATGTGAAAAACAGGCAGCAGGTAATGGAACTGAGCTATCAGCACCTATAAAGGTGGAAGAAATGTGTGTGTTTTTCAGTACCTCTCAAATTATGTCGGACTCAAGGAAATGACATGAGAAACAAAACAATTATTAGCCTGTAAAATCATATAGAGGTGGACAAAATGCAGCAAGGTCTGTTCAGCCTAGAGCTGAACACTTTTTGACTGTTGCTAAGAGTCAAAGGAAGTTGATGAGAAAGCAGACTACTGGGAAAGTTCAAATACTTCTACAACTGACAGTCTGCAACATGATGTAACAGTAAGAAAAATGTGTTTGTTATGTTGCTGGACCTTCGTCTTAGCATCCTCACTCCTTTGGTGACCCCGATGAAGTGCTAACAGCATATTATAGATCATCCACTAAACGTGTGAGAAGCCACACTGCATCTGTCACTGTCACTGAAAGCAAGTGTTGAGGGAAAGGGGTGGGGGTGAGGACTTGTCTTGTGGGCTGGAGCTGAACCAGGAGCGAGGCAGCCTTGCCACGCCACTGTCAGCATTCGGGAGGATTGCTCCTCAGCTGCAGAGAGCTTTTCCAACCAAGGCAGTGCCAGCCAGTTGACTCACAATGCAGACTTCACAGAGCTGATATCTATCAGATTTCCAAAGGTTTGTTCTAAAATTCAGTGGCCATTTATTAAAAAACAAAACAAAACAAGACAAAAAACAAAAACCTCAGGAAGAATTTGCTGGAAGAGAGATTGCAGGTAACACAAGTATCAGAACAGGACATTTTGAAAAGTCTATTTGTGTCTCAAGACCATATATCTGATTCAGATGAACTCCTTATTAATAATTGCAGCTGCTTTTACAGTCCAAAAAATCCAAAGATACTCAGTTTCTTGATAATTGTACATTAAATGCTCTTGGAAATCACTGGTTTTTCTGTAGTTGTCAACAGTGAAAATGTGCTCATTAATTTCATCCATTTTTATAGTATAACTAACTGTAACCAATAGTGGTTTTGTATAAGATTCATCTACTGCTTTATATTATAAAATACATAATAAGATACTGAAGTTCATCCAAGTATTTTAATTGGATATCTTTTAGGAATACAATGTTTTGTTTTTTTGGACATAGTAAAAATCCTTGTCTCGTCTAGAACTAATTCTGATTCTGGATGTAAAAAAAATTTCTTCAGAAGAATGGCTTATTCTCAGATAAAACTTTCTTAAACTCAAATTTAAAGAAAAAAATCCTGGAATGATGGCATCACTTGAGACTTTAAAAGCTGTCATTCCTTATTAAATTGAGCTGCTTCCGAAGCTGATAGAAATGGGACCTTTCTCCTACCAAAAAAGATAATAATTGTTATCATAGGATTTTGTCCCACAAAATCTGCTTGATTGTGAATACTTGCAGGAAGAATAAATACATGTAGAGAAACCTCAATCTGAAATATTTACCACAGCAGACAACTAAGAGAAATTACTTGAAAGAGCAGTCCCAGGGTTTTGCTCCATATAACTTTATAGATAAGACTAATCATTTTTTTACTGTCTGTGTGAGGAGCCTTCAAAGTCTGGGTGGTTCAGTAAGATGCATAAAATTAAGTAACATGGAGCTCTCGATTTAAAAAAAGTGTGAAAATGCAATTAAACAATGCCATTATGGAACTCAGACATATCAAAGTGTTTCATTTAGCAAAAAAATATGGAAAGGTCACTAATATAAATCAGTAAATTTGAATGGTCTTTTAAAATTCTGTGTTGCATTCGTGAATGGTTCTAAAAATCATAGAATCCTAGAATAGCCTGGGCAGAAAGCCATCTAGTCCAACTGTCCTGCAATGAGCAGGGACAGAGCATCCACTGAAGCCTTCTCAAGGCTGAACAATCTCAATTCTCTTAACATTTCCTTGTAGGAGAGATACTTCCACCTCCATATTGTCTTTACAGCCCTCCTCTGGACTCCCATGTCCTTCCAGTGCTGGTGCTCCCACAGCTGGATGCAGCCCTGCAGGTGGGGTCTCACCAGAGCAGAGCAGAGGGGCAGGATCCCCTTCCTCATCCTGCTGGCCACACTGCTTTGGATGCAGCCCAGGACAAGATTGGTTTCTGGGCTGTGAGTGCACGTTGCCGAGTCATTTTCATCCCCAAGCTCTTCTTGGCAGAGCTGCTCTTCATCTCTTCATCCCCCAGCCCTTACTGATGCCACGGGTTGCCCCAACACAGGAGCAGCATCTTGATAAACCTCGAGATTCCCATGTGCCCACTTCTCCAGCTTGTCCAGGTCTTTCTGGCCTGTCACCTGCCCCACTCAGCTTGGTGTCACCTGCAAAGTTGCTGAGGCCATGCTCTATCCCACTGACAATGCCATTGATGAGTACATCATCTGTTTTGATCCCAGTTCTGACCTCTGGCAGACACCACTTGTCACTGATGAACATTGGAACATTGCAACATTGACCACTATGCCCTGGGTGTGACCATCCAACCAATTCTTCATTCACCAAGGAGTCAATATTCAACAATAACTCCTGATTCTTCAGTCCTGTGGTGAGTTGATATTTTTAAGCTTCCTTCCCCAAACTAAAGAATTTTCTCTTAAAATTTTGTTAATATCTTGCAAATTAAAAGTTAAATAAGTACATTTTCCATTAGTAAAGAGTTGTAATTACATTGCCCTAGTGGATCTGGAGGTACTCCTGCAGGAACCCTTTTTATTTGCATGTCAGGAAAGAGTGTCCCAATGTTTCTCATGTATTCCGATGGCTTGTCATAGCTAACCCTGCCAGAGTTATGAAATATTTGGGCTTAGTCATAGAAGTAATGTTTTATAATCTTGCAGGCAATACTGAAGAGTCCTACTGTACTTTTATTGCTTTCATGTCTTCATTGTAGCTAATACTTTTTGTCTTTGTCCCTACTGAAAAGTGCATTGCTCTGACAACGACAATAAAAATAGACATTGGTGTGTCAGTGTTGTGAATATGTACATTGTCTCGTTAGCTGTAACACAGTCCTTAGCATTTCTTTTGTCATTTATTTTACATGCACTTAAAGTAATCTGGGTAGAGGATGAATTCTTTACACCTCGTGAACAGGGTACATAAAAGAGTGGCTGCTATCCATACATTCCAGTCAACAGGAGAGGCAGAGAAAATGGAGTTGAGACACAATGCCACTCTTACCGAAATCACAAAACAAGCACAGCTAAACTAACATCATAATTTGTGCCACTAGAGGTCACAGCAAATTTACTACCTGCCCAGAGCAAAAGGAAATCAGAGAAATAAAGTCAGAGACAATTCTTCTTCTACTCTCTTTTCAGGACAGGACTTGAAAACAAGCAAACTACTTGAAAACAATTTATAATAAGTTTGCTGCCATAGCCTCAGACTGAGCATGTTGGGAGAAAAAGCAAAAAAGAAAGAAACACTCACTTTCTATTTCAGAAACAGAAAACCAAATTGCAATGAATAAAAATGTCATAGTGTTAATTGGGATGCTTTGGTATTTGGCCTTTATTATACAACTTGAGTAACTCAGAACTATAATGGAAAAATTGATCAAAATACAGTTTTCATCATGTCTTTATAGCAGTTCTAATTTTGAACTGCCTTTGTCAACTCTCTGGCTTTACTATAATGAATTGTCATCAGGGTGTTCTTCCATAATATTTGAGTTTAATTATTATGGAAATCTGATGGGAAATCAAAATGGGACCACTCTGGGTCCTTTAAAATTGACTAAAAAAATAAGTAAATATGTTTTCTATTAAAAGGTGAACCTTTAAGTTAAATTGTTTCTATTCTTTGTTTTCTGCCATCCCTCCATGCGGTCTGGCAGGACCTTCAATAAATTATTGATGCGTTTTCAGTTAATGGAAGCTCAGTATTTGAAAACTGACTTCATTTTTTCTTTGCATCACAAAATGATCTGGGATGGATATGGTTAACACTCCATATCTACTGCACACCAAAATTTAAATGTGAGCAGAAGTTACAAGATAAAAACATGGCGAAGAGTCTAAATGTTTCTGTGGAGCAGAAGCAAACAACTGCTGTTTTTGAGGTTGCCTACCTTGTCCTTAAGGCCATGGATTTAGAGAGGTCTGAGTACTGTGCAGCACCACAAAAAAGTGTCTGGACAAACAAAATAACCTTAGCATAGGAGGTGTGTTTGATAAGCTTATAAAAACTAGTTCCTACGTAGGGAATTAAGCTTTGCTTTATTTGGAACTTTTACATTTGTTTTTTAATGTTCATCTCAGTAAACCCTTATTGACTGCCTCACCCTTGACTGCTGAATATCTGCCTTTCTTCTTCTTCCCCACACCAAACAGATTTTAACTGTCAGAGAAAAAAAGGCAGAAGACCCTTCGCACAATAAAAATATGGTTCAAAAATATGTTATCAATAACCAGAACAACTCATATAATTTGACTTGACAAATTCAGTCTATGTATTATATAAAGTTTATACTTCAGAGAAAATTTTGTGCCTTTGGGAAACTAACTATAGCCTAGAATTTCCCCTTTTTCTCTAAATGTTAACTAACTTTTCCCTTGGCTGATATTTTGGAACAAGTTGATAATATATAAAATACACATTATAATATCAAACAGAATATCCTTAGGCTAGCATTATTTAGCTTCAAGTTTTGCCATTCCCATGTGCCTATCAAGACATGGAGTACTCAGCTTGTTCTTCATTTATTTCTGATTCTTTTAAGTTTCACTTTGCAGGACAATGAAGATGCCTCAATGTGATAACCTTTGTTATGTTCACAAGGTAGAAATTTTTGATCCCTGGGATATAGCAGATCTAGAAAAGTTGATTAAAATAGAACTCTAGAGAGAAACAATTACGTACTTATACAGAAAAAAAAGTTATGACAGTATTGGGCTGGAATATTTGTTCTTATTTTTATGGTCATTTAAAATGCACCAGTATTAACCTAATAAATGTATATATAACTTTATGTAAATATATTATATTACCATGAACCTAATATTTCCGTGATCTATGAGAATCATAAAATGAGAACTTGAGAGACAATCCTCATAACTGCCAACAATGAAAATCTACAATGATTTCTGAATAATGCTTCCTGAGTAAGTCTTCCAGGCTTTTCCACTATTCCTTTCAACCATTTAGTGTACTAAATTATAGGCCATATACATTTTTCCCATTTGATGGCTTGTGTATTGCTATGAAGCAGATTTTTTTGACACTTAAAGTATGAAAATGTTTACCATACAACATTGTAGCCCAGCACGTGCTATGCAAAAATGGCATGCAGGATGACCTAGTTTAGAATAAATGTTACTTTAGTATCTTCTCCCTATGATATATTCAAAGGAGGATAAAAGATGCCTAAGCAGTAAAATACTCAAGCACTAGCACACATATGCATGTTCTATTTCAAACATGATGGGTGATTGCTAAACATCTTGTACTTAAATATGATTCTAAGCCTATGACATTTATAACTGCACATTCATTTTAGGCAGGCAGTTATGTCATAGCTGAAACACTTTTGTGAAAATTTGTAGAAACAATTCTGAGTAAATATTTTATACAGAGATCGATATAAAATAATAATCAATCAGTCCAGAGCAAGGGAAGGGCAAAGATGATAAAGCTCCAGCCCCACCACTGGTTTTTAGAATGGGATATTGCCCATTCCTTTGTGCACAACCTTTTTTTCTTGAGGAGAAAAACAGCTGACTTCCTCAGAAAGAAAATTATTTCCTTTTCTGATTTGGGAAAATGAGAAGAGTAAGAATTTTAAAGAAGGTGGAACTTGAAGATATAAAGTTCTGCTGTTTGTTCAAAATTTAAAATATTATGTGGGCTGACACTGATTGAAAATATTTTTGTTTCATCTGGCAAATTTTCAACTCTCAAAATTGATAAAGATGATGAAGAATGGAAATGAGTTCCTGCAGAGATATTAACATAGGATGAATGAGGCAGATTCTTTCAGACGTTATCTACATGTTGCTACTTCTATGCGTGCGAGTTTTTTGCAAAGAATTGTAGCTCATTCCAAAACATATATATAAGCTTCCCTCTTCCACTTGCTTCCTCTCAACCCTTTCCCTGACATATATATCCTGTATATGCAAGCACACTCACATATGTTGTTAAACCCACATCTGAGTTAGGTATTCATAAAGTAACTCACTACATGCAGAAACAAATCCAGATTGTTTGCAAACCCAGACAAACAGATGACACTCAAAAAGTCTTGTGCCTGGGAATTCTGCTTCATGCACATATTGCCTGCAGGATCATTCTTTTGTTTCTCTTCAATTTGGATCTTACTTGCTTAATACAATAAATTCTACTATTAGATGAGAGAGAGAAAACTAATTCTCTTCAATCTACTTTCTATTTAGGATTCAAATCTTTTGCAGACGGAAAAATACAGTCCACATAGCCGTTTCCAGTGAGAAAATATTCCATAACTTTGATCGTTCTTCTTGCCCTGAATTTACCTCTCTGAAACACTGCACAAGTTTTGAGATGAAACCAAGCTACACAAATTATTCAGGAGGCAGGTGAACCAGGGATTTATTATAAAGCATAATTACATTTTCCCTCTGTCTTTTGAAATACTTCATAGGATTTGATTTGGGTGTTTTGATTGATGTTAAACAGAAAGTTGACATTTTTCATAGAGCTCTATTTTATAACCACATTTCCAAGATGGTCTCAGTTGCCTTTTGTGTCATGAAGTAAATGCTTCTTTTTTTCCCAGATGGAATTTCTTCACACATGATGACTTTTACTTGATGTTTTATTGCGTAGTCATTCACTTCATAAGTCTCTCACCTTTACTTGTTCTCATTTGTTCTTGTTCATTCTGGTCTGAAAAAAATAATTTTGGTAGAACACTTCATCACTCTGTTCCTCACCCTGTTTTCCAAGTGTTAAGCACAACAAACCAAAGTGAAAATTACCCAGTGGCCCTTCTCCACTCCTGCAATTTACTTCTCTACCTCCTAATAAATTATTTATCTGTGCAGTGACATTCCTTTTACAAGAGGTCTGTTTACTTCCTTTCAAAACATTTTAGAAAAAACAGGTAGATTGCGTGAAATGGTTGATCTTTGTTCCTGCATCTGTTGGATCCCTCAGAGACTTCTAGTAGGTCTGTAAGGGTGACTTCCTTTTGTGAAAGTCATGAGGTTACCTTTATGGCCATTTCCATAGCACCTTTTAAAGATGACAAACCAATTGTTAAATGTCCCTCATGCCTAAATATAGGGTTTCATTTGATCTCTTTAACCTATATATTTCCTAAAAAAATTATTGCTCTTTTCTAATACTCTTCTCACTATGTTTGTTATACTTTTCAGTCCAAATAGGATAATTGACGTTCCTTCTTTACAGTTGAAGTTCCTTCTTTATAATTGAAGTCCCTTTGATATGCCTACGGTAGAAACTGTTGCCATTTTCACTTGGGCAGTAAAGAAGAGTCAGTATTGCACTGTTCCCATTTAAGCTCAGAATTTCTGTTTGTGTGGATTCTGACTTGCTGAGTTGTTAGTCTGCTCATTGAACTTGATTTTAATCTGTTTCAAAATGCAACAATCAAATGCTTGATCTATTTCTAATCTCTGTTTAGACAAATAGTTTAACACGCTAGCCCTTATGTATGTCTTTAAGCAGGATTTTTGTTCAGATCACCAGATTGTGGGCTTAGTGAAGCAGAAAAAAATGGGGTTTGTGATGATTATCGCTTCTACTGTCTTTAAAATATAACAATTTAGTTTCACATTTATCACAGAGAATTAGAAAACAAGCATTCCTTACCATAGAAAACTCCCACCGTGTTCTCCAGTAGCATTTATCACCAAACCAAGAACAAGTCTTGGATTAAAGGTGGATTTACTTTTTTTGGTGAAAGTAGGCTTATTTTGTTGATGAAGCTGTGCTATTAAAATTATCAGACTGATGGATCCAAAATAAAATTTGGGATCTAGTGATGTTTTTTCCACAACATTTAGGCAGCAAAAGCCCTAGAATATAGTTCTTGTATTCCAGGGCTTTCCTACATTACTGCACTTTACCCCATGGCTGATAAGTACAAGATGTATGAGCACTCCCTGAAGCAAACAAATTTTTCTATTTAAAGCAGAGATGCTGTCATCAGTGGGCCACAGAGTCAGGTTCTCTGTTTTTTGCTTCTCTTTCTTTGCTGTGCTTTAAAATGACTGGGGCCACTCTTCTTATGCATGATGCCATAATCTGTGTTGTCTTTATACATTAATTTTGCTCTGAATACATTTTCGAAATAGGACCCTGTGGGGGACTTATCTAAGTGGAGGCTTGTTTTGTGCATTTTGAATGATTTTACTTATGCCTAATATGCTCAGAACAGCCAAAGTAACATTGCCTTCAATATATCCAGTAGTGCAGTTTTACTTGCTTACATAATTGACACAAATAGAGGCAGCAATGGTTTTTAAAGCACTTAAGATTTCAAGAGGGAATTCTGTGTTTTCTTGTTTGTTTGTTTTCCCTTTAGACTTTGTCTGAACTCCCTATTAATATCTGTTGAAAATTTTCCTATTGTCATCAATTAAATTCAAATTTAGTCTCCAATTTCCTGTTGTATTTTTGAAAACCCAACTTTTTGTGCTTCACTTACCCATTTAGCAAATGAATACACCACACAAGTGCCCAGACTCATTGCATCTGTTTATTACCCGAATATAATGCAAATAATAATTATAACATTTATTGTTTTATACAATATAATACTTTTGACAGTTCAGAATTTTTAATGCATTAGTTTTGCTGTTTAGAAAACAAAATTTATGCTAAAAGAAATATGCATTCTATCAGTTTTGTCATAGAGGGACAAAATATCATAATATGATCTTGAGACTTTTCCTTGTCTTGCACCAACAATTTCATAGAAATAGCTGATGTTGCAGAACCTAAGACACTTGTTTCTATTCAGTATCTATGCCAGACATCTCTCATATTCTTCTGTAAACACAGTTCTAGTGTTCTCTTCTGGTCCTCCTCTAATTTAAAACTTTAGTCATACTCATACCCTGAACGGTCTGATGATAATGTGTTGATGTTTATCAAATTCATTGTCTCTTACATGACAATCTCTGCAGAAGAAATTGCTTCAGAAATTGCTTTTAGATGGTACTGATTTTCTTTGTGTATCTCTCTCCCCTTGGGTGATCAAACATTACTGATGCTGTGAATTAATTTGGTGCTCTGCTGTGTGTACAACCAGTGAGATACTGCAGTATTGCTTTAATGTTTTTCTTCATCACAGCATGAATGGAAACATACAAACTATTTTTAAAAGCCTCAGGAAGACAATAAGAATAAAAACATGTATTTGATATGATGAATAATGTCTTCTTACAAAGGTAAGAGTTGAAGTTGAGGAAAGCTCAAAGAAGGGACTTTAAAGCTTTTTTCCATGTTAAAGGTGCTGGATTAGTCTTTAGATATTGATTCAAGCTAAATATTTCTATACATCAAAAATTGTGGGCAATAGTAATATGAAGAACAAAATTATAATTAAGGCAGCTCTGTGTGAGTTTGTCTGCTTTCAAGTCTTCACCTAGCACATATTCATGCTGGGCTAAGTATGCATGAAAATTACACTGCCTCATTTTCAATTAGTTTCTACCTCTAACCCCAGGAGCAGGAAGGCACGGTCATGGTCATCCTGCTTCCACCACCTACATGCTCACAACCACTGCTGAGGCATGTCTTTGTGGTAATGCACTGCTGAGTGTGTCCTTGGGAGCAATGTTTTCTTTGAAGTAGAAATATGAGTAATGACCTTCCTGGCATTTCTCTGCCTTACTACAGATCAAAATCTATTCTCTTTACTCTCTCTCTCTCCTTTTGACTTCCTGCACTTTGTCCTCAGCTTAGTGATGAAGGCTGCCATCATCCTCTTCACATGAAAGAGATTATAAGAAGCAATGAACCCTCTGAAGATATTATTTTAACGTTTCCAAAGTGAGGATTTGCTGGCATTCATGCTTAGTCTTTGGTTCACCTCTGTCCTACATTTAATGGAATCCTCCTCAACTGATTGATTGCCTTTAAAACTTGTATTTTCTTCTCAGAATAGGAAGTTGCAAACTGTGACCTCCTAAGGGCGAAGTTTCTCCAAACATTTACAGATGCATAGACACATAGGTGTGTATATATATTCTTGTACTTTCCAGAATAATGGCAGACCAACCAAATTCCCTGAGCACATCAAATCAAAGCATAAATGTAGAAGGTGGCTCATAGTTGCATGAAGATAGAACAGAATCCTTCTCTATTTTGTGTCATCCTCTAGGATTTCCATAATGAATTACTACCTTCATTGTCCCAAATTTGCAAATTGTTCAAAATGAAAGGTATGTTTCAACATTCCATGAACTACAGTGTTCCATTTAAATCTCTAGATCTCAGAGATTAAGACATCATTTCTGCATGACTCATATGATTCTAAGTAAGTAAAAATACTTTTGACACACTATGATATAACAGAAAAAAAGAATACATTCTCAAAAAATATGTACGATTGAGCCTGAGTACAGTCACGTTAAGAATAAAAATGGACAGGAATATATTAATATACTTTCCCTGAAGAAATCCTTATTGCTTGTTATTTTTCAAGAAGATTTTCTGTTATGTATTTGATAAGAAGATTGCAAAACTCGATGGTATTTTCGAAGAATTTCTTCTCTGTACTCTCAAGAACCACATAGAAAATTGGCACGCCTATGCTTTAAAGCTTTGCTAAATCTGTATCAAAATCAGAGCCTTTCTCATATGTGCAATCCACTTCCCTTTTCCCAGAGGAGATAAAATTAAACAAAACACAATACATTAAAATTTCTGTTTGTTTTGAATTTTCAGTACAAATAATTGTCTATGCTTCTTTGTCCATTTGTCCTTTACGAGTTTAAGTTGATCAAAACATTGTCCCCTCCATCCTTATTCCTTATAAGTTAAAGATAGATCAGCAATATTCTTAAAATTTTGAATACTTTATTCTACTGCTTCTTTTTCATATTAGTAAGACAAAATGCTTATAGATAAGCATTTTTTTAAAAACTATCTCTTTAATATCTGATCATTATTCTATATAAGAATAAGGAAACAAATACAAGCAAATTAATGCTACACAGGCTGGATTCTTTCAAATTCTAATTTTGCAGAACTGAAAATAATTATGGGTAACCGTCAAGAATCTGAAGCTGACTGGAATAATGATACCTTTTAAAATAATATTTTCCTAGTAAATGTCAGAAACCTGCATTCTGAGGCATGAAAATAAGAGTGATTAAACACTCTCCTGTGCATTCAATCGCTCAAAATCAGGAGACTTTGAAGGCAAAGGAAAAGCAGAAATTATAAAAATAACCAGCATGATTGAGAGGAATAGGGGAACAGTTATAAAAGGACCAGAACAATAAAGACAAATTGTGAGACCATTTACTTGTTTTAAAATTTTCTCTCAGGTATTTGTTAACTTTATTCTTAGCTGTTTACCAAGTTGACAATAAAGTTTGAAAAACAAAAATCCTAATACGGCTGTAGATTTATTTCTTCAGTGAGTTGAACAATGCAATGAAATAAGGACAAGATTTTCCAAAAAAATTTGATTTTGAGAAAACCAGATGACACTGTCATAATAACAAAAGATCATTCAATGTTTTCTATTTCAACAATATTTCCGAGTGTTCAATAGCAGTGGCTATATTTCAACATAGAAAACATCAGGACACAAAGAGCATTTCTATCTGCAGTGATTTAAATACCTTTATGATCCTCTGTTTTTACTCTGCAGAATTAGTACAAGATCCTGTTACGCAGCAGTCTCAATCACTAGTGACTCCACAGCTTTCACGTCCCAAACAGAATCAAGAATGATGATATACTTCAGAGAAAGTTCAAAAATTAGAAAGGATAGGTTTGCAATGTCTAGTTTTAATTCAGCATCTTAGTCTGTTTTAATTTAATTAACTCCACCTGTTTACTTTGCTTAGATTTAGTACCTTAACTTACCTTTCTCAAATATCCTAAAATGTGGCTTATCTCAAATTTCGAATCTCAGCAATATGGAAAATCATGATTTTGCAAATATCCTTTAAAAGGAAAATGAAAAAAAACTCTTGAAACTGTTATTGAATTCTCAAGCAATAGTGCTGAAATATTTATACCTTCATTTCCTCTGTATCACTCTATAGACTTTTTCTAACAAAACGTAGGCTTTATTCAGTAAAGATTGCTGTGATTACTATCTAAGACACTATAGAAAAATTAACAAAACCTGTTAGAAGTTGCTGGTCATAATTGCCAAATAAAGGGAGCATAGATAACTCTTACATTTTTGCCAGTTAATTGCCTGCTACAACAATTTAAGACACAATAAATGTACTGTGCCAAGAGCATCATTTGTTGTGAAACACTGTGGAGAGGAGGAACTTGCCAAAGGCAATAGGTGAACTCATGTCAGGTTCCTTAAGATATAGATGTTTAATTTAATTGCCCTGTCCTCATAAAGACTTTTAATCAAATATCTGTTACTCTCTTCTTCTAATGGGAGGAAAATCCCAAACTTTTGGGGTTTGTACTTTGCTTGTCTTATCTTCCCCAGAACTGTTCATGGTAGCTTAAATAAGTGATTAATTTTTCCTTTGAATCTTCATGATTTATTATTCAGCTTGGATCAAGTTTCTTCTTAGCACGTAGATTGACTGTAGAAAAAAAAGGCACCTTGGATTAGTCTTGTTTTTTTGAGAAACTCTTCTATCAGCTAGTTCTACTTTTCTTACATCCTAGATCATATTAAAAAAAAAAAAAACAACCCAACTATTGTAGATTAAAATCTAAAATCACATACACATTAAAAAATATTAAGAAGTTTCTGTCTTGTTTAGTATAATTCATTGTTCCGCAATATTGTAGATCTTATTGTGGAACTAATTTTGTTCCTGTCAAATCTTAAGAACAAATTGGATTTGGGAAAGTGTTTAAAAAAAATTCACATAAGGCATTCTTATATATCATTTTCTTCAAACAGCAAAAAGATTATAAAAACTAAGACTATTTATTTTTCCTTTTTCAAGATCTCTTGCTTCTTCTGAACATTATTCTTGGTTGAAGGTATAAAAACATATTATTAACATGGCATTTATTTTACAGTGAATAAACTGTACCATTAACACATTATCAAAAACCTCTGTCTATAAGTTTTTAAAGAGTTAAAGATAGCAAAGTTCAAATTCAATGGATTTCTTGGAAATATTTGCATTTTAAAATATACAATTATTTTTGAGACACTAATGTCTTATTTTCTCACAAAAGTTTAATTTTTTTTCTTTAAATATATGTATTTGCCAATTAAACCAATTTGAAATACATCTTGAAATATCTTTTTTGTCTATTATTTACCCATCTCAGCCAAGATGAATGGTCGGTTTGAAATAAAAAGCTCAGTTTACACAGTTGGAAAAAGTGAAATGTATTACAGTTATAGGAAGCCGTATATGGGAGTTTTTCTGAATGAACAGATCTTAGTCCTTGGTCTCTATTTTTCTTTCATCCTGACATTATACCTGTGTTTGTAGATTGGTGTCTGTTCTCACTTTGTTCTTATGACTGTTCTCTGCAACAGCCTGAATCCATTTTTTGTAGTACATATAGAGTAATGTAGTTCCACCCATTTCACTGCCAGTTAAATGACACGAGAGTATTTCTCTTTCATCTGTCCATTTACTCATGTTCTTCTTTGCCTTTTTATTTGCCCTCTGAATGTATTGAAAAAATCAAGCAGGTGACATTTTCAAAAAGTAAAATATTTGATTAAAATATGGTAGTAATTCTTTCATTACATCATAATAATCCATGTTCATATTTTATTTAGATATCAGATGACTTCACCAATTTTCCCATTCAGAAAACATGTACTTATTGAAGTCCAGTCTCTCCATTTTATTTTCCTGGTCTGATCTCCACAAATAACTGAGAATCATAGAGTAATTTAGGTAGGAAAAGGAGCTTGAGATTATCAGGTCTAATCATTAATACAGCACTGCCAAACCCATCACTAAACCACATGCCTAATAGCCACATCTACATGTCTTTTTAACACTTTCAAGAATGATGACTCCACGATTTCCCTGGGCATCCTGTTCCAATGCAATCATTTCTGTGTGGAATTTTTTCCTACTATTCAGTCTAAACCTTCCCCTGAGCAACTAGACATCATTTTCTCTTGTCCTCTAGCTTGATACCTGGGAGAAGAGACCAAACCCCACCTTCTACAGCCTTCTTTCAGGCAGCTGTAAAGAGTCATCATCATCATCATCATCATCATCATCATCATCATCATCATCATCATCATCATCATCATCACACCCTCCTTTCCACCAGGCTAAACTACACTAGCTCCTACAGTTGCTCCTCATAAGACTCGTGCTCCTGATCCTTCACCAGCTCTGCTGCCCTTCTAAGAGCAATTCCCAAGCCTCTAAGAAAAATTTTGTCCTAAAGGCTGATGTGCAAGAGAACAATGAATCATCAATACACTGTAACTAAACAGAATCAGGGAAGAAATGATGACAATAAAGAATAGTGGAAAATTTCCCTGAGATTTTAAAAATCCTTTTAAACTGTGCAAGAATTGATTTTCAGTTAAGAACCTTTTTCCTTGAACTCATTAACTTGGGAGAAAGTGAACCATGGGTTTTAAGTGTGATTTTATAAAATTGTAGTGAATATAAACAAAATCCCCACAATAAAACAGAGTGTTTTCAAAAAAGATATAACAAGCTCTCAGTATTCTAAGTCAGCTTGGTGACAGTGATGAGAATACTATAGTGATAACTACATACTAGAAGTAGAGGGGTACATTGATACAATAAATCCTTCTGAGCAATGTTAATTCTTATTAGCAGTGAACAGACTTATTTTCTTTTTGCTGTATTTTTTGAGATAAATCAAGTAATTTTTGTTATTACTTTAATTGTCCTGTATATCACATTTTATATCTAAACTATTTAGCCAATAGCTTGGCTATTTCTTAGAAAACCACTTCTGCTTTTTGGTTTAAATTAGAACAATTTTCAGTTCTTTCTGTACAATTTCTGAGTAATTGAATATCTTCTGAAAAAAGCTGTGTTAACAGGTCTTATCTACACTGTCATACAAACATAATTATAAATATATGACGGAAATGAGGGCCACTGTTCGTGAACCTGAAGAATGGTGATGTGAAAATAAAAAATGCAGCAGGAAACTGGCAATGGTTTTGCCCAAATACTTGATATGTCCTTGCTGTAAGAGAAATGACAATCTGGGGTATATCTTTCCAATAGGAAAAACAGTACTAGGAAGCCTGGATAGCCTCAAAATTCAAGCTTGAATAGAGGTCAACTAGTTCCCCAAAGTGATTTTATAAATCAGTCTTGCTGGAGGAGATTTCAAAGACTCAGGTGTTCTGGAATACTAAAACTTCATTTTTCAAACAAGCTACTTGGCTAATTACTCTCTTTTTAGCAGAGATTTTTTATTAGAATTGTGATAATATGGGAAGTGAGCAACACCACAGAAATGTAAATACTATTTAAACATTTGGGAGATAGAAAATGAGATGATGCAACAAAGTTATTTTATAATCTCAGTTATGCATCTTAATTTATCTGAATTCTGTTAATAATGCTGTTCTCAGTGATCCTGAATGTCATCACCATTACTTTGAAAACCAAGATTGGCAGTTCTAACGAAAAGGCTGAGAGATTCATGCTTAATGAGACTGAACTTTTTCCATCTCTGGAGGTATTCCCCTTCAGGTCAGGACTGAGACACATGGATGGGCTAGTTTAAGGGAGTTTGCATTATTACTTCTAATATAATATTCATTCTCTGGATTTATTAGTACAGAAATTATTCTTACAGGCTTTCAATCTGGCAAACCTCATTACTACTAAAGATTTTCTAGTATGTATAGGAAAAAAGTAAAACCTTTGTTTTAATTTACCCTCTTGGTAATGTAAGACAGAGCAAAGTAAATGCTACAGACAGGAATGTCCTCCCAAAAGGTAACACTTTCATGATGATTGCAGCTAGAATTTATATGAGACTCCTAAAATATTCCTGTTCCTTCCTAGTCAATCCTGCAGCTACATCCTGGCAGAACTATTACACATATAAAGAGTTTAATCTCTCTTTTTAATTATTAGAGACCAAGCAGTGACGTGACCTATGACAGTGTTTATCTGCCCAGTCCTTCCCTAGCATTCCCACAATTGCCACCTTCCATCTCTTGAGGATCTCAGCCATACATTCCTCTCCCATAACCTTTACAATCTAGTTTCATGCATTTTGTAAACACTCCTGAGTCATTGCACGCTTTACTCAATTTACAGTGTTCTCAGCACGAACTTACACCATGGAAATGTATTGAAACTGTTCATTGTGCATTTATTTACCTGGTTGAGAACAATTTCAGCACAAATATTTTGAAAAAGCAATTAAATACATCAATTCCAATTCAGTTCTGTCTTTAACATGTTTTTTTTTTTTTTTTTTATCCCTGAGATGCCTATAGTAGACAGAATAAGATCAGGTATAAAAATCCCACCTCATTTCATACTTTCTCCATATTAATTTTACTGACCAAGAACTGCTTAGGAAGGGGTATGGATGCACACCTCTTAAAAGCTTAGGAAGTTTGAGGTGACTGGTTGCAGCCACAATTAGAAAACTGGGAAAAAAAAATATTTCACTGATCTCTGAGGCTTCGGCAATGGAATGTAATGGCTGACAACTGGTGTAATGGCTGACTGGTGTTGTCCCAACTAATCCTAGTAAACCATTTCTATTCTAAGTACTGAGAGCACTGTGGGAGGCAAGCAGCTGCTGTGAATTCACCTGTGTGACCTGGCAGTCAATTTTCAACAGAAAATCAGAGCAAGTATCCTCAAGTATCCTCAAGGTAAACACTAATAATCACAGATATCTAGTGTTTGCTTACTGGCTTCATCTCTTCAAGTATCCCATTGTAGCTGTGACCAGAATCCCCCATGTAAAGCCAGACAAGAGACAAATGGGACAGAATTTGCAAATCCATATTAAATTGCAGATAGAAATGTCCTTACTGGTCTAAAGTGGTACGTGGTTAAATCAGAAGTATATAGCATCTGTCTGGGTTTATTTTCATCTCGCCTGCTGACAAATCCTTTCTCCCTCCATCACAAAAGCAGTACAAGTGTATTTAAAAATCCACAGATTCATCTTATCTGCTACTGTCTTTCTGTGAGTCATCTTTATGTATATTTTACTTTCTGATGAAACTGCAGGATATATAACAGTCCAATGATGGTGGTTAAAATTGCCTCTCCTAAGAATTAGGACACCATTCACTGCATTTAAGCTTCAGCATAGGAGTAATGATACATTTACAGAATGGAATAAATTATTCAGGATGTTCTCATGGTCTCTTTGAATGTAATTGTCTTATTGCATCTTTTTTTACCCTTCCTTCCTTCCTTCCTTCCTTCCTTCCTTCCTTCCTTCCTTCCTTCCTTCCTTCCTTCCT
>JAOTQZ010001283.1:75765989-75781173 GCA_026546895.1 Pogonocichla stellata | reverse complement strand
TTCTTTCCTTCCTTCTTTCCTTCTTCCCTTCTTCCCTTCTTCCCTTCTTCCCTTCTCCCTTCCTTCCTCCCTCCCTCCCTTCCACCCTTCCTCTCTTTTTGCTTATGAACTACGAGAAGTTCAGTTGTAAAAACAAAACTACCTCAGTCTTAGTGCTGACTGTGCCAGATTCTTCCTACTTTTCCATCTGATTCCAGTGGGGGGAGAAAAAAGTAAACGGTCCTGTAAGAGAACAGTAGCTTCATTGTAGCTTTCCACTGTATTTATTCTTTTAATTATCCTATTATGAATTTCTTGAATTTTGCTGGTTTTATCTGAAAATTAAAAGAATTTACGCTGCCTTTATTTGTTGTGTAATATCCTAGGGATTGCATTATAGCAAACACATTTGAGAAGAGACAGTACAGTTCAAAGTAAGATCGAGGGCTCAAAGAAACAGTGGAGACTGTTAGAATGCTACATTTTGATAAAGTCAAGGCCAAGTCTAAAAAGAGTAAAGCATGATGGAAATCATCTGAAGAGTGTGGATCTCAGTCTCAGCCTGTAGACACACACCTGCAGTCTGTGCTGCATCTGGATTTCCAGTTGTGCCAGTTAAATAAAATGGTCTTAAAACTCAAGAATGGACTAGAATTGTCTGCCACTTCTCAGTGCATGATCTTCCACTAACCTGCATAATTGTTCACTCATAAACTCATAAACATCTCCTTTAAATCACCTACTGAACATCAGGGAGTGGCTGAAGAAGAGGAGAAGTAACCTTTTAGGAACAAATACACCAAGTGATGTTATGAAGCTCCATGGACAACTGAATGTCTCCATGACCTGTGAACAGCAAAACTGGACAAGACCTAGGCACTGCTTCCTTTATCCATTCTGTTCTCAAAACTTTTCAGCTCTGGCCATTCCCCTGCACTCGTCTCCCCTCCCCTGCCTTCTCAATTTCCTTTTATTTTCTTCATTTCCTGAGAGGGCATTTAATTACTTTTGTATTTTCCGATGTTTCCTGACTATTCTTGAACCTGTTCATCTTTGATGACATAGAACGAATTAAACTTTCTGCTTTTTGAAACAATATTGAGCAATTTCTGTGCACACTATACGACATTTTCTCTCCATGTCTACATGCCAACTCCTCATATGTGACAGGAGGTACTCATACGTTAAAAATCTCATCTGCCCTGCCTGACAACTTTTTGTGTTGTATCTGTTACTGCTGAGTTTACTGCTCTGTCTTTATGGGCTATTATTCTCTTTGATTCCTGTTGCTAAGAAGTAGCTGTAGTAACCGAGCTGTTTATGTACTTGTGCTTTGAAAGGGAATCAGAACTGTTATAAGTCTTTATTGCTTAAATCCTCCTGTGTAATATTGTTCATGTCCCCTCATAATAGTGAGGATTATGGGATCTAATCATAACTCCATGGGCATGAGTTTCAGCCTTGATATATCTTGTAGCTGAACTGCATAATATCTAAGAAGCATTCATCTCCTGCTGTGCTCAACATCTGAGCAACAAAAGTCTTCCCATAACTCATATTGATATTGTTATCATTATCAATATTAAGACTTCATTATTTTTATGTTCAGGTAATGATTCTTTTTCATTATATTGCTGCTCAATATACAGTTTCTTTCATCATGGAGTTAATGTTTTTTAATCAAATAAGGGCTTCTTTCTCATCTGCTGATTTTGATGTAATTAAGTAGTATATTTGTCTTCGGATGTTTTACTGCAAAAATGTGGCAGGCAGTCAAGTGTGCCATTTAGGAACATTAAATAATTCACTCCTCTGAAATTTTATCTAACAGCAGTCATTTTGAAACCCATTAGAATGGGCTTCATCAATAAATAAATAGCATATCAGCCAGTTTCCCATTATGTCAATGTTATATTTAAAAATGTTCAGATATATCTGCTTTCTGAATTTCATACATCAGAGATCTTTATGCTTCTCCATAACCCAGACTGTATTTTAATTTATAACATTTCTTAAAAACAGGATACTTTTCCTATGCTTTGTCATTGCATACTCTTCTGTGACTGTTGGGACTATATGGTTGCCATTTACAAATAGTCTATGTTTTTCATTAAAATCTTTATTGGTGAAAACAAAAATCTAACTATTATGGAGCCCCAGCCAAAATGATCAGAAGCAACTTTGAAAGGTTAGCCAGTCCAGTCCTCCTTCCCTAGGAAAATGTTTGCATAAACTTTCACTGGTGCTCCTTTCTGCTATGGATTTCATCCCAGATCATAACAAGTGAAACTAGACTTTTCAGCAGTCTGTCCTTTTCCTCCTCACATCCTCTCACACACACACACACACACACACACACACACACACGCACAGACACTCAAAATTTGAACCAGAGTTTCAGAAGTTATGAAAGAGCTATATTTATTCTGAGCAGGACCACAGCTGGATATCTGGAGACTAAGCCTCCAGGATATGCTGTGGCATTTGCATGCCCTTGGTCAATATGCTTCTTAGAAAGGGAATGACAGAGTCAGATACAGCACTTCCCCACCCACCTATGATTCATCTTCTCTCTGCCTATCAAGACAGTATATGTAACAGAATCTAAGTGGGAGCTGGCTAGCCTATCTCTTTTTTTGCACTGGAAAATTATTTAATCTGTGTTGAGGTAGGGGGGGCAGCCCTCTTGTACAAGAAACAAATAAGGGAATGAGGAGTATGTGACCACTAGTCCTGAGCTGAACATATACTGTCAGAAATTTAAATATCATCATCAGAAGAGAAAGCTGAATCAAGCTTGTCTACTTAAAACTTGTCTTCTACATTTTGCTTCACCAGGAGATGCCCAGGCCTAGGGTATTACTTTAAAAGTGTTTGCAGTATGAACCTGCAAATCAGCAGTGAGCAGAAACATCTATTGAAGGTATAGTGAGAATTTGTAAGGTAAAAGGCAGATAGTAAACTTTGGTCAAAATTTTCACTTCTCTACCCTATCAAAATTATATACTATACTGGTCCTTTTGAAGATTAAGTTCCTTTACTTCTGTCCTTAAAAATAATTGCTCATGAAAAATACAACATTCCTTCAAATATAAGAATAAGTTTTGGCACCTATGACACATAATCTTGTATTCCTGCAGTAATACCTAGGAAACTAAAATGTGCTGAAAGTCCTTCCTTTCCCAAATATGCTGGTAGGTATCAAGAATCTGGTTGTGGATTTCTGGGACTTGTACATTTTTGTAGAAATCTGAATAACAATTTTTAAAATTTGTAACAGTGTCTTTGAAGTAAAGCAATACTCTGCACATTCCAAAGTGACAAGAACAAACTGGGTTGTCACAGCTTTTATTAGCCTTTCTCCTTGACAGCGCATCTCACTGGCTGTTAGGCAACCTCCAAAATAATTTTGTGCATGATCTGAGATGTGATAAACTATCTCTGCTTGTTATTGATGTTCTCTCTCCGCTCAGAAGGGTGCCATTAAATTAGATGGAATCTGAAAGGCAGGTTATTCTTTAGCAGTACCAACACTGGGAGTGTCAAACAGTGCAAATCATGAGGTATGAAGAGCAGGGAAACAAAAGGGAGTAAAAAGGATATGCAAGAGAGAGAAGATTTGTTGATCACTTAGTAAAATCTAATGAAGCTGCTGGTGGCTTGTTTCTGTGGAGCCACTGAAAAAGGTATGAACTCTGAAGAAAATGACAATTACACATTGAATGATGTTTTAAAGTAAAAAAATGTATAAAGCATTCAGGCCTTTTACTGGAGACAGCCTGATATACATTTGCTGTACAAAGATATATATTGTAACATAATGACCAGTAATCTCTATTACTGTAAATCAAGTTCTTTTCAGATTAAAATTGATTGCCTTCCTTGGGTGAAAGTGGGGGGAGGAATATAAGGATATTGATTTATCTCCTCTCTTCTGTCTTAAGGTTGGTGGTGTCATTTCTTCCCAAGACACTGCAATTTTACTCCCCGCTTGTAAAAACTGTTAATAAGGCATTGCCTTAGCGATTTTCAGAAAGAAGATTTGCAAATGATCTGCAAGTTACCACAATGTGTTGGATATTTTTAAATTGACCATGCTTTACTCCTACACTGAGGTCTGTGATTAGTGCTGCTTTTGACACAGCTGTGTCATCTCTGTTGTGTCAGTAAATACCTTTAGACCTATGTGGAATATACCAATCAATGTCACTCTGTTAATGTGGTTTTACCAGCTTTCACAGTGATATACATTAAACCAACAATCTGCTTCACTTGTAAGCTTATCTCTTCACATATAAGCATGTTTTCCAGAATTAGCATGTGTGAACTTCTCACATCTGCAGTAGCTGAGTTTCATATCATCAAAATTTCATATTCCAGAGAGAGCATCGCACAAATAATCTTTGAGAAACTAAGACTCATTCTATCTGATGGACTGGGGCAGTAAATCTAGTTTTGCCTACTCTGAACCAGAAAGACCAGAAGCACACCGTTTGTGGTGACAAGTATTTGCTTCAGTGAATCTGATCCAGCACTTCTGTAGCTGATAAGCAAAAACATGATATGTCAGGGTTTGCTTTTCTTTCTCTTGTTTAAACAACATTCAATTGTGAGATTATAATACCTATAATTCTGCTAGGAGAGGAGGGTTTTTTCTTCCTTCCTTATTACTGACAACATGATACCTTGTGCCATTTTCTTTTTTTTAAAGATCTCCAAAAAAAAGTTTTTGTTACATTAGTTAGCTTCATATTGCTGATAAAACTTCCCAGCTGCAATTAAAAAGAACAAATGGAATTTTTGCACATGATTTTTTTTAAATAGTAATTTTTTTTAACCTAAAATTTTGTTTTCCTTCCTAGGGAAGCGAGGTGTAAATAAAACTAATCTAACCTATTAAAATATGGTTCTTACCTGTCAAACTGTTTCCCATTATGGCATTATTTTTTATCACAACAAAAGACCACAGAAATATTGCAAATGCAACAGTGATTGAAAATGCTGACAGAATGAAAACACAATTCTTTCTATGGCCCATTCTTGCTAAATTTCTTTCCATCTTTCCTTATTAAAACAGTCAAAAGAAAATAGGTCTTACTTTACTGCTTCTTGTGGTTAAGCAATTAATTAGAAACATCCATAAAATTCTAGATCCATAAATAAATCTTTTAAATACAAAGCTACTTATTTTTCCAGTCTCTGTGACTGTAATATATACAGGGTTAATATATAATGCACATTTAGGAAATTATTTCCTAAATAGTTCTGTTGCCTCTTTCTGTCCTGATGTGTTCAACAGAAAATTACAAATCTTCTTTTAAGATTTAACTCATTTAATATCATATTTGTTTGAAGATCAGTGTGTACATTTTTACTACAAAGATATATCCCCTGTAAGATCCAAATTTTCTCTAATATTAACTTTTTCTTTGAACTGTGTAGGCAAATCAACAAAATACCAGTTATTTGGGGAAAAAATTTTGAGGAAAACCAAAATCTTCGAATTTCAAAAGCTATAATTCTCATGTACAATAATACAATTCTGCTGTCCTGAAGGGTTTTGGCAGCCTGATACTACAAGTCTGGGCAAGCCAAATTGCCAGTATGCTCATCTTCAGCTCAAATACTCAACACTCTGAATGTATCTAAAATGAGAGTTTCCCTTGCTTGTGCAGTGGTTTATGGAAAGGCAGCAGAATGTTTGTAAGGGCAGAGTTAAGGACCCTGAAAGACAAGCTGGTAACATAAATGGAATTCTAGAGTGATTGAGTGCTACACAGTGGGTGCATCTTTCCTTCATTCTGTAGGCTTGACTATCCAAAATCATCACTCCAAGGCATTTATGCTATGATTTCCTGCATGTAGATAGTCACAGCTTCTAGCAGTATATTAACAGTGAATATACAATTAACAACTGACTGTAATAAAAAAATTTTGAACAGCCTGGAAGATCATGTGTAGAAAAATGTACCTCTATAGTATATATATCCATAAGAGGGCTCTTCATAAAACCAAATCAGAAGGAAGCAAATTGTTTTTAACAGGGCATTTTGCAAACGTGAATAGTCATTGACTAGTGGTATATCTTTAACAGATATTAAAGAAATGTGGATTAGGTGAACTCTTTTTCATGACCATATTTGCATTTTAGTGTGTGTTCTTACTTATGAAATAAAACAATGGATGTTTAATGTATTGCAGTTCTACAGATGTACCCTTGTAGTTCTCTTATATTCCTGTAGTTAAAATTCTATTACCAGATCTAATGTGATCTTCCAGTTTATACAAATGTTCATGGAACATAATGTTGCAGTCTAGTATGCTGTCAATTAAAGTAAACAGAAACTCAGTAAAAAATGTAATTGAATTCACAAGTTACAAGCAGACTATTCCCATCTCTGTGTTTTTTTTAGTAGTTTGCATAAAAATACAAGTATAGTAGTAGAGCTTCACTGTTAATGTTGTTTGCCCAACAGTTTGAGCAGTTCTTTTACGAGGGTGAAAAACAGTTCTCCTACTCTGTTGTGTGATCCTGCTTATGTATGGGAAGTATAAATGCCTTTTATTTCCAGGAATGCCAGAAAAATGAGAAGGCACTAAGCAGTTACTGACTTTGATAAACTGTTAATAATGTCATCTCTGCCTGCTGCTTCTTTTCTTGTTTACAACTGTTTCTTCATGTTTTTTTTATTGTCTTTATCACGCAAAGATTTTATCCCTTATAGAAATCACAATTATGGTGTGTTCATTTGAGGAAATGTACTACCCTGTACAGTTCTACCCTACCATGTTTATAAATAGGTTTTATTGCTCTGAGCTCATTATCTGAAAAGTATTCGAAGTACTTCATGACTTTAAAAAGGAGCATGATTCATTTTCAGATCAAAGTTAAGAAAATTATGTCTTTCATACATACATAATATATATCACATATATATTTCATATACTTATTGCATACTTATTATATTTAATCTAATTATTGCATATTATGTAAAATACAATAATATGATCATTATAGAAAAGATTTTGTAATAGTTAATATGTTTTCTAGCAATCATAATACGGTATTGATAAATTAATATTAGATACATTATTATATATGTTTTTATAGATAATATATTAATATATTATGAACCCTAAATTCCTAAGGTTTTATTCACAAGAGATTCATGCAAGCATATGATTTTTTTTGTCAGATATTTAATACCGTAGAACACACACCAAAAAGGGAAATGCATAAATAGTAATGTCTCATTATAATACTAAATATTTAAACAGTAATTTAGTTCAAAATGTAATATGATTGACTGTGACTCTTTAAAAACTGTCTCAATGTTTCAGAGGGCTAGGAAAAAATGTGAGCTTTAACCAAATTATACTTAACTATTCAGAACTTAAATGAGGCAGCTATGTTTTTTCTTTCTATATTTTCCCATATTTCTTCTTCTTTCTCTAGGTTTATTATATTTTTTATTGTCCTCTGTTGCATATAATTTATACAATAAATAGTATGTGATTTCAGAGTGTTCAGCTACTAGACAGTGATGTGTCCTAGGCAGTTTCACTCTTTACTTTTTCAACTTTTTTTTTTTCATATCAGTGACTCTTGTGTGTTTCCGATGCTTTTCTTTTAAGAGAGAAACAAACAAGCATCTGTTTCCAGGGAAATGTAGTTCTCCTTTTTCATTCATCCATTTTAAGGACAAGGAATCAGCCATTTAAACTCTGTTGTGGGTGGCCTTTTCTAGGCTTTTTTTATATTTTAGAGCGAGACATATGTGTTCAGCAGATATTCTCAACAGCTTCCTCATTTACATTGGTCTGTTCCAATGAAGCCAGAGGCTTGGAATTCCTCTTCTATGAAAATAAATGTTGTGATTAGATGTAATATGGACATTTTTAATAAATTATAATACATACTATTTTTTTAAAGCAAATAATTGTTTCACAAATGTTGCCCAATTGGCTAGATTCAATAAACTCTTAACTAATAGAGAAGTAACAAAAGGAAGAGAAGAATCTAAAACATTTTGTTTGGAAAGGTTTCAAATACGAGATCACACATTTCAAAAAATCAGAAGCTACAACTTCATAGGTCCAGGAAGGAAGAGGCACACAAAACTGTTTCACCAGGAGGTGAAGAAAAGAGATTCAAGGAAAGAGTGCTAATCCATATATGAAAATAACTTCTACTGGCTTTTTCATTGATTGTATTGAAATGGATTAATTCAGGTCTATTTTTCAATTTAATTATTAACCCTGTTTGTGCTATGGAACGACAAAAAAGTTTTTTTATTGCAGTGTTGTGCATTTCCAGGAGATTCATCTGAATTGCCCGTGCTCTTATTGATGTCTTTATTAGGGCTGCCAACATTGCTGTTTCCTTTGAAGTCTTTCAGGCTGATGGAACTCAACACCTTTCTTCTTTTCCTGTGTGCTGAGCATGGGCATGGGTCTTTCTGGTATGATGGTTTAGTCCTGGCTAACAGTCAAATGCCCACCCAGCCACTTCCTCACTCCCCTCCTCAGAGGAACACATACAGGAAACAGGATGAGTACAGGTAGATCACTCAGCAATTGCCATGGGGAAAACAGGCTCAACCTGGGAAAGAATTGATTTACTTGAGCAAATTTTTTTAATTTATTGACAACTAAAATGGAGTCAGATGGTGCAAAACACCTGTTCCCTCACCCTCCATTTTTTCCCATGCTGAGGTTCATTTCTTCACTCCCAATTCCTCTACCTCTTTCTCCCAAAATAACACAAAGGGATAATTGAGGCTGGAAGGAACGTTTGGAGATCCTTTAGCTAAATATACCACAAACTTGTGGAAAAAGGCAACTACTTACTGAATCAACATTTGGTGCCTGTGAGTCATTAAAAAAAGACCAAAATAGAATACTAACAGTTGAGGGTGGGGGGAGTGGAGGCAGGAGGAGGATGTGAGCTATTCTTGCTTGGGTCCGAGTTTTGGGAGTGGGATGATATTTGTGGGATTGGTTTTGGGCAGGTGGTTGACAGGGAGGGGTGCTATTCTGAAAATATTTACAGCTCTGTTCTTCTATTTGGCATTTTTTTTTTCTGCTTGTATTTTTCTAGCACCATGCTGACTTCAGCAACCACACAGTGCTTGCAGTTCTTGCAGGAGATCTGCTTTGCTCTGTATGGTGTCATCTGGAAAAAGACACTGATTTTTTACAGTATCCACCCAAGAGTATGTCTTCTAAGCTGAATTATTAGAGGCTTAGCCATCAGTGCAGTAGGAAAAAAGGAGAAACTGAGACCATAAAGGTGGAGAGACAGTGAAATGGCATGTAACTGAATGGTAAATAAGTAGCATAGCTAAATCTAAGTAGTCATGTTTTGGAGATATATTGGAGAAAAGCAGAACTGGGAAGCCAAAAGCTCTTGGCTTTCATAATGAAGCATTTCTGGTGCAGCATCATCCTGATGATCAGGAAGAAGTTGTTGATCTCAAGCCCTCTGGTTCTCAGGGACACAGCTGGCACAGTGCTCACCCTCCAGTCTCAAGCCATGCTGGGAGTCAGCTGTCAGTGGTTCGAAAAAAGATTTCATACCAATTTCTGTGCACTGTGATGTTGTAATAAGTCATCCCTATACAATCCCATTCACTATACAACCATGAGTACTGTGAAGTGGCAAAGCAAGTAGATATCTGACTGTCCCACTTTTCCTCATCTGATATAATTAATATGTCTGTAACTGGGACCAATAGATTACGTGAAATGAGAAAAGAACAGAATTCAGATTAATGTTGCCATGTTTTAGTAATAGTAATTTTTTTGCACCAACAAATCCAGTTTGGATGGTTTCACTACACAATTTCATAACTCTTTGTTAAAAATATATTTTTTCTATTCACTCTTTGCTCATCCACTGCAGTGACATATCATTAATGTTGTTATCTCCTCAAGAAACCTAGTCCTTCATCAAGATCAGTTTCATGCTAAGTGTTTGTAGATTTTTTCTTGACATTGAGTGTATAACTTTTGACACGTTTCCAAATAATTTTATAATGATTTTTGATTATGCTAACTATAAACTGACTATATATAAGCTGAACTTTCTTATAATCTTAAGTCTTATCAAGGACCTTTCAATTATAGCTGAATTTTCCAAGTTATTGATGTAATAAGTTGCCTGCATGACATTCATCCAGGTGAATGAGCACAGATTAGTCATATTTAAGTCACCCATTTTAGAGGTTATCAAGTGTGGGGGAAATTTCCTTGAATAATTGTTTGTGACAAAGTTGCTGAAATTGTCAATGAACATTTCTCACAACTAATTGCTTAATAGTTGTACTTTATGCTTAATTGTAATATTCCTACTGTATGCAATAAAAAGTATGATCCGCCATTATTTGAGGCACTTCTGCTGACTTACAGATACAACGCTGGAATGTATTTTTACACATGATAGTGTCAAAGACGTGTCTGGATTTCATTCATCATAGATTTTGCAAATACAAGTAGAATTTCCATGGCACCACCTCCACTTAACTGCTAGATAAAGACTTGGGTGAAGGGAATAGACAGTTTAAATTCATTTTCTCTGTAATCCTAGGTTTCATTCACCTTTGTCACTGTCCAGAAACTTTCTGGGTTTTAATCTCAAAGAAGAATTCTTTCCCCTTTAGTTGTAGATGTCATGTAATTAAAATGGGAAACATTCCTTTAGAATGGAATAAGTACTATGTGTTAAGTTACCGCCATTTCTACATTTGAAACCTAAATTTTCAGCAGCTGTAAAGAGGTTGCTGATTTATATTGCTAGAGGAAAAAACAATTATGACCAATGACCTCCCTAGGGCAACCTACAAATGTAGAATCAATCAGTCAAAACTACTGGAAGAAATAGGAAAATGGAAAACGTAAGAAAATGTTTCTTCTCTTATACTCAGGAGGATTTTGCACAGAACAGAAAGAAAGGAGAAAGAGACAAGTCTCAACAGCAGCCCTCTTTTTTTTCTTTTTTTTTTTTCTTTTTTTAGCTAAGCTGGCTCATTTTAAATTGATGAGTCAGTTCCTCTGTTCTTTACTTTTTTCTTTCCCAAAAGTAACTCAAAAACAGAGATACTGCAGAACCACAGTGCTGCCTATGCCATACTGCAGATGGGAGAAGAAGGATAAATGCATGAAGACACAGAAGCAAAGTTTTAGATAAGAAAAGAAAGGTATGGAATATATTTGATATATGAAGGAAAAATTGTCTGGGATAGAACAAACGCACTGATTTAAAACTGTGGAGATCATGTCACATATAACTTTCCATTTTCTTTAAGGATTAAGAACAGAATAACTTTTCTTCTTAATTAGCCTTATAGCTTTCCATTTCCAATGAAAATAAATGCAGTAAATAGGAGCATGGCCTTGAAGCAAGCCACAGATTGTTGCCAACTTCATTCCTGTACTTAGAAAAACTGATCTAATGAAGAAATGAGACATTGATCACTATATTTAGGTTTTTAAGGGAAGTTGTCCTGCATCTAAGTAAGTTGCTTTGCCTCTCAATGTTTACAGTAGCATGAAATTCAGCTGTTCTTAATCTTGACTTTTCTTATTTTAAGCATCGAAGATGTGTAAGATGAAATGTTCTGGAGAAAGCTTTGCTCTCAGGTGTCATTAAGGAGAGCACTGGGACAATCTGACTTGGTCTAACTTTTAAATGTCTAAGTCTACCATGGTGTGATCCACTGCCCATTTTTCAAGATGTCTAAGCAGACATCAAGTTTTCTTTTCAGCTGGCTATTTCATTAAGTACATTAAATCATTACCATGGGAAAAAAAAATCTTAGAATGAGTATGGAATCGATGGCATTCTCTGTTAAACCCTAAAAGTCTTAAGTAAATAAAAGGTTAAAAATTTGATCTTGTCTCTAACATTAGTTAGACATAGATTGTGTCTGCTTTTTTAATTTTCTGCTTTTACTGAGGGTGTGTTCTGATATTTTTGTTAAATAGGTATCACCAGGTTTCAGAGAAAAAAAATAGCCTGTTAGGAGTTATCACTGGACTCCAAATGGGATGAAAGTGGAGATTTTTTTTTTCTCAATTAAATTTACTCTAAATTTTAGAAAGCTAAAAACCACCATTTTTTACTATGAATAGCATACTTTCCCTTTTTAAGCTTCTTTTGTGTTTTGTTTTGTTTTTCTTTTTTGTTTTTCTTTTTTTTTTTTTAATTTTTATTTTCCAATAGCTTAGAACTAGAAGCTATAGCTTGCATGTTATATTTTTATAACATTCATATTTTCAATTAAGCATGGATTCATCATGATCACATGACAATCTGCCTTTCTTCTGAGAAGTGGGAAAGATTGAGTTTGGTGTGTTTTGTATCATATGCTATGTTTACGAAATGCTAAAGTGTTTAATGTTTCCTTTACAATGTTTCCTTTAATGTTTCCCTTACAATGCACAGGACAAGAAAAGCTAAAAAACACTGGCTTTGGTTCCAGGGAAAAAACCTGAGGAGGTGTTATAGTAGAATGAGAAAAGTAATTCTTTTGCCCTACAAAAAAACATGCAGCAATAATTTAAATTCATACCTCTGAAGTCTTAATAAATTGAACACAAAAATAATTGTTTCCCTCCCATTGCAGGATTACAGATTTATTGAACCCTTAAATTTAACAATCTTCTTGTTTTAGTCAACATGATAATTCTACTTGCTGATCTTGGCATGCAATATAGTTCTTCCAGGTAGATGATAATGAAAGTTTTATCTATCTTACATTTGCTATAATTTTATTTAATTTTAGATTCCAAATATAGTACCAGTGCATTTACCTCTGTATGGTAGTGCGAAAATGTAATTTGTTTGACTCCATTTTTGATTTATAACTCTGTACTACTTCACTGGAATTTTTTTTCTTGTCATGAAAGTTGGTTGGCTGTAGTAAGAATTCCTATTGTTACAAGGGACAGTCAGAGGCACAAAATAGAAAAGTCATACACTAAACCAAAGCTCGGATGAGATATAGAAAGAATAAAACTTGCTTTTGGAACATAACAAAGTGAACAATAATATATTTGTTCTATGTGGCATATTGTCTTTTTATTTCTGTAATTTTTCTTTGCCTTTTTTTTTTTTTCCATTTTATATCGAAGGAAATGAAAATGAAAAATATGCAGACAACAAGTTTGAATCCTCTAAATCAGCAAGCAGAGGTATTTTATTTGGAATTTTAAAGTCAAGTTGAAAGTAAAGACAAAATTTCTGTGATGATTTTGTTGGCAGCTGCATCAGAAGGATTTTGTAAAATTATATATTTTAGATTAAAATTTATATCAGTTTTTTAAGCCTGTTCTACTTTCAGGGTTCTTGCACAGCTGAAGTTATACCATGACGATACTCTAGACTGGATACATATAGAGGTATGGATTCATGTTGCCTTGTCTTTTTTTTTTTTTCCCCAGTTGATGTTCCTATCCCTAAGTTTCCGTTATTCTGAGTATAGCTGAATCCTTTTCAATGAGTGTCTTGTCTGACTCCACTATTGAAAAGCTTGTTTTTGAAATGCTTGAGTCAATATAGACATATCACAGGGAGTTTAAGAGCTACTTCCACTGTGATTAATAAAATCAAAGCTTTCTGAATTGTACCATTCTCTGTGCAAACCATCAGAGAGCAAGTGGAGAGGAAGTGGCAACACCATCTACCATGTTGCCAGCAGCATCAAATGGGGGTGACCAAAGAGAGTGAAAAGCAATTCATTTGCTCAGCTCATCCTATCTCCCCTCCTTCTGCTGAGCAAAGCTGCTGGTTCAAACTATGCAACTTGAAGAATTAGTTGAAATTGTGGTCTCTTCTCATTTGTCTTTTATTTCTGTACAAATCTTTGGTTATTGTATTTAGACTGGAATTTGATATGGTGAAACCAGTGGAAATGGGCACCTTCCTTCTTATCTGTTCCCACTGAACTTCTGTTATTTGTTTATTGTTTAAGATAGGCCAGTCCTCTTGAATTAATGATGAATGACTACAATTAATACAGACCTCCTTGGAATTTTACATACATGAAGTACTAGGAGAAATTTTGCTATTGCCTTAGAATACTGGAAGAAAGAATTCTCTGATCTTGGAATTCATTATCATGAAGAAAAGCTTTCAAGCATACAGGAATCTCCCCAGGAATAGTTTATGCAATTGACTACAGAAGAAAGTCAGGATCGCATTTCAGGTGGGGCTGAAATGAGTTCTTGTACGTCAAATGTGCATTTGTGCTTACAAGTTTAAAATACTCTTAAATTTTCTAAGGAATTTAAGGCTATGCGGTTCTCAATTTAAATGTGGATAGCAAGACTTATTGCAAGTAATCTTGATTAATACTAATGATCAAATCTGGAGTCACTTTTAGAAGGGAAACTTTTGGCTGCTCTATTAGAGATATTACCACCAAATTGTTGTTCAGAAGCCTATTGACTAGAGAAATGGTCGTGAGAGAGTGGACATAAGAAGCAAAATAAATGTTGATCTCAGATTTGGTTCAAGGCTTGAGATTCAAGGGAAGGTTTCTGTTGACATAAGAAATGAGAGCATAGCTATTTATATGGTTTATGATGAGCAGTGGAACTTTAAGGCTGACTGATAGCCTTGATGTGGAGCTGGAGGTTTTAAATTTAAAATCTGCCAAGGAGAAGGTTAAGGCTTATGCTTTATTAGGACTGAGGACAAGATGGTACTAGGAAGTATTATATGTACAAATAGTGCTATGCTTGTCTGTCCCATTGAACATGTTTTTCTGCATAATTTTTGCCGAAGTCTGGCATCATGTTTTAGGGTAAAATAAAATGTGCCAGCTATTCTTTTCAATGACAAACAGCATAAAAGTTGTCAGAAAGGAATTAAATAGTGTGACAAAGATCATCAATGAGATACCATTATGTAACAAACTTTGGAAATTCCCTAGGTTTTTTTTTTGGGTTTTTTTTTTTGTTGTTGTTGTTGTGGTGGTTTTTTTTTTTTTTTTTTAGTTACTGTAGTGGGGTTTACATTTGTTTTTTATTTAGGCTTTATTTTAAGAGTAATGCACTATTTTTTTCCCATTAGTTGTCACTGAGTTGATATATAGAAATAAATATGTAAGAAGTGAGCTCTCCATGTTATGCACTTTTCACAATAGCAGACTCAGTGACTTAAAAATTTCCTAAAAGTGCTTTTAGGGGGCACAGCATATAT
>JAOTQZ010001283.1:75714261-75755831 GCA_026546895.1 Pogonocichla stellata | reverse complement strand
ACAATACAAATGATTTCTGGGGATAGTCCAATTTTCCAAAGAATGGGTTTCTGGTTGCATTGTCTATGTTCCTTTGGATCTGCTCACTAGTTTCGTCTTTTCCTATTGTAAGCTCAGCTGAGCAAACATGAAATGACAGACAAACAATTATTTAAGTTTCAGATAACTACTCCCTTCTAGCATCTAACTTTTAATTATTTTCAGCAAGGTAACTAAAAACCTAATTTTCTAAGATTAGTGTTTCAACATGATGGCTATGGCAGTGATACTGGCCTCTGACATGAAAAAGCTTGTCTTGCATTAATTGATATTGGGTGGTACACCCTGTAGGTGTGGATATGCTTTCTAGACACCTCCATATGATATACATTTTTTAGCTCTGAATATCTTCAACTATTGTTGAATTCTAAACCCCTTGTTATGAACACTTTAATGAGGACTGATTTTTGTATTTTTCTTCTTCAGAGAATTTCTAACTTGATCAGCTTTATCCTGGGATACTTTAAATTGCAGTACAAATTCCTCTGGAGTATGTCTGACCACTGAAAAAAACCCAAAATATGAATACAATCAAAACTCAAAATATGAATACAACCAAAACCAGGCTCTGAAACTGAAATTGATTAGTTTAGTTTAGCGACCAGTGCATAAAAATCTTGACATGAAGTGATTATAGTAGTTCAAACACTTTAAAACTCTGATCTGCTGATTATTTTTGTCAGAACTTCAGGTGTGCTGCTTCTCAGTACATATTTATGGAGGGAAACAGCAAGATGTGTGTATTTGGTTCCACTCCTGACTCTGACACAAAGGGTGTAGTAGTTAAAGCTTTCATCCTAACATGAGTGCAAAATATATGCAAACTCTCTCATTTTTGATGTCAGGGCAGCAAAAAATGGATAAACTGCATAGGGCCCATGTCAGATAAAATATGTGTTGTAACATCTGTCCTTAGTTAAACAATCAGTTATACTGTCCTGAGGCAAACTTAAACTGACTGAGAGCAACTGTAGTTGTATATATGTCTGAAAAAGGAAAAAGAGGTAAGGAAATCTGATATTTGGAAAATATGTGTTAAATTACAATACGTTAGATTCTGCAACCCCCAGAGGGGTTTTTTTTTTTTTCCATTTTGTAAATAATTTTTTATTAATCAAAGGCCACATAAACAGTTTGCTGATTATGAGACCTTGTTAGAGCCTGTCTGTGCTCCCAAACATCGATGACTGTGACAGCTTTTATGAAGATACTGTGGTAAGGAACACTGAACAAATGCATGGACAGCCAGTGCCCTCCTTTCTGATTACTGGGGTAGCTCAGTGCTGGAGTCCACAGCAATAAGATCAAGGGGGACTGATACTCTGTGGTATAGAAAATGTCTACTCCAATGCATACCTCCTGTTTTAGTTTGCAATCCATCATGCTTTAGTACAACTTTGCTTTTTTCAGCACTTTGTATATTGGTATATTCATATTTTCTTAAATTTGGGAAATTGTGCTTTAGTCCCATTTTAGACCACAGGGACTCACAAGCTATGAAAGCTGATCTTCCTTTATCTAACTTTTTATTGAACAGAACTCACACATTTCTTTTAATTTATACTGTCACTAGTATTGGGATCAACTCATCATTTAAATTTGAATTAATTATTTAAAAAATTTCTCAAGCTGACAAATTTCATTTTTGCCTTAGGGATTTGGGGTTAGGTAATGTTTTGGAACTTAAAATGGAGAAAAAAATTGAACTGAGCTCATGAAAAATAAGCTGAAGTTTTTACTTAAGACTTAAACTTTTTATTAAAATAGTATAGTTTTAGCAAAAGTGGCTACAGGTTCCTAACACTCCTTTTAGGGACTGCAGAGAGACAGGGCTAGCATACAAAAAGATTGTCAGATTGGGATATTTTGAAGTTACAACTATATCAGTGTGATTATTATTTATTTTGCATTGCATTTTGCATGTATATATTACTCTTACCTTTTATTCTTCATTTTAATTCCTCATTTGATATTTAGATATTTAATTCTGAAGTTATGTAATAACAATATCTTGGCATAGAAGCAACACATCTCAAAGTGGAAAATTATTGCCTGAAAGAGGAAGCCAAAATAAGAATTTTCTTCTTTTCAATAACCAATTAAACTCATTTTGCTCTCATGAATTTCAATAAAATCTTGCGTCATTAAACTTCCTATGATTTTTTTTCTTTAAATTTGGAAGTAAAAAATTTTTTGCTTTCATTGGAGTTTGGATGTAAAGCTTTCAATTAAATTAAGTCCAGTCAGGAGCTTGGTTTGTCGTGTTGATCCATTTAATATTTACTTTATCTTGATTATTGGGTATTCTGACTTGGATGTCTGAATATTTGAGACTTGGAGTTCTCATATTGAGCATGTGATGGGGCTATGAAATGTCCTGGAGTATGAGTTTTCTTTTGGTAGGGAAGGTGAGGCTAAAGGTTACTAAGGTTTTGAGATCTGTTGGAAAACAGATTGAAAAACTAACACACCCAAAACAATTAGAAAATGAAATGTATTTGATAGAAGAAAATTAAATTCTTTAGTTGTTACCAGTGACCATTTGTGATTGTATCCTCCTGTATATTTTGATGCCCATGATAAGGACAGATCCCTTACTGTCCTGTAGTGTCTTGAATGCTGTGGTGAATCAGAGATATTGAAAGTTATGCTGTGAGAAAGCTTACACAGTACTTAAAAAATCCTTCCTAACTGGGGTTTAGGAGGGGTGTGTATGAGGGTGTGTGGGGGTGTGTGTGTGTGTGCACGTTTATTGATAACTCTCCAATATCTCTATTTTTGCTCTAATTTCTCTGGAACCAGTGCAGCTGCTGGAAGTTCTATGGAGATTTTTTATTATTGCTCTTCTTCAAACAAAACCTGGGATAAAAAAGCCTTGCTACATGGTTCTTTTCACGGAGATAATTTGGTTTGTAGCCAAACCAAAGTGTAAAATGACACAGTCTCAACATCCTGCTGAGATCATCAGGGTGATAGAGACTGTGTTTTAGATTCAGACACATGGATCTGCCAATAAATGCTATTGAAGGCAGAAAAATTAAGGTAATAATATTAGATTGAATTTGAAAAATAGCAACAATTCTTCTGGTGTCCTTACACCAGAATCCAAGAATCAATTTTAAGATGCTTTATGCTAGCATGCAACATTACCACAGGATTCTAACAAAGCACCAAAGATATTAATTGCTTAATTTCAGAAAGATGGTTTAAAATAAGGTAGATAAAGCAGCTTCCTTGTTCTGCAAAATTTCAGCTATGATTCTTATTGTCCTCTGTTTTTTCCCAGATCTAAAATCTCTTCCAGTGCTCCTGGAAGCCCCTATATACTCTCCTTTGGTGCAGTGGCATCTCTGCTTAAGCATTGTGTCTCTCCGGGAGGGGCACTTGTTTCTGCTGTGAGACCTGTTGTTCAGGAACAGTCAGACAGAATTTCCTGGACAAGAATTATTCATATTTTCTCCTTCATGCTATTTATGGAAATCTTTGGAAAGACTTTTGACTACCTCATGGGAATTAATGGTACATGGACTGTGGTAGTTTGACAACAGTGCATGGAATGCAGATTTGTAATCCTGTCAGAACTATGGTGGATCACCCATTGGAAAGATGCAGCTGTTTTTTTGCAAAGATTAAGGAACTGGAACTCCTCTGATATTAAGAACTTGCCTTAAATAAATAAAGGTAATATATTGATTATAGACTGAGAAGATGATTATAAGATATAGTAAAAGCTTATTCTCATAGAAGAGATCTGTGCACGATTTATGACGCTTTCACATTTGGAAAAAATATGAATGCAACTGTTTATCTCAGCTTCAAATAAGCAAATATGTATGGCCACTTGTACTTCACTAGGATGCTATAGCACTCTTTTCTGATCCCTGGCGTATTTAATTGTTAAATTTTCTCTTGCAACATTGTGTAACTTTAATTTAACCTCTGTGATCCATATGTTGATTTTCAACAGTGAAAGAAGACACTTCATCTGCAATTACATTTTCCACAGATAAAACATGAAAGCTGTCCTGCAAGTTGTGTGCTATCTATTCATTAATTATCTAGATATCTGAAGATGTTGGTGTTAGAAGAAGTCCTTATATATCAGATATTCAGCAGTTCCTTGTGTTGGATATTTCTTTTAGAGTTAGTGAACTGGACCGTGAATTTAGAAATCAGCACAGCCGGGCAACTGATGAGAGTTAGTGAAAATCCCTTTTTAAACTCTTTGTGGTCATGGTCTTTCCCCAGGTTCTATAAAAATTCTGTTCAAAGGTGTTGCTTGTATTCCCATGAGGTGTCATGTAGTGGAAGTTGCTGGAGGAGTATTTTCAAGTTTAATGCCTCACCATGGAAAGCATTGTCATTCTTACATCTGGCATTCAGAACAGATTAGGATGTCTGCTTTTTGAAAAGCTTCCCAAAAAGAGGGAATTTACCAAGGGTAGAATTTGTAGGATTAAAGGAAAATATAAAGGAAACCTGACCTGGATTAACAGACTTTGTAATGTAACATTGAGTCATTTCATGTGCTTTGTGTTTGCAAGTGTAAATAAAAATGGTGGGGTGTTCATTTATTCAGGTTTGTAGATTTTTAAAGGAATGGCATGTAATCAGCAGATGGATTTTTGAATTAATGTTTAGTACATACAGTATACACCTGGAGACTGTAAGCCTCATCCAAATTAATTTTGAGCCATTACAAAGAAAATAAAACCTTCCAAGAGTTTCTATGTTGGCTTTGTTTAGAAAATAAAATTACAAAGAAATGAGAAGAGAATATGATGCAGTGGGGTATGTAATTTACATTTATATTTTTTTGTAGAAGCATTTACCAAAGTACGTTGGTAACAATAAAAGCAGCTAAAATTTTGATTATGTCTCAAGTGGTTTTCAATTAAATATAGATGACAAACTTAAAGTTTTCCATAGGACTTGTTAAGGTAAATACAATATTAAATAATTGATGATTAATGTCCCCACAGTCTTTTGATAACACTTTTTTTTTAACTAGGCAAAATAGTCTTTGTTTTCTTTTTTCTAACTTCACCTAAAGATTTTTTCACATGAACAGGATAAAGTGGAATTACTTATGGGGTAGTCAAAAAGCAGGATAATTACAGTTTAGAGAAAGTAAAAATGTATTAATGTGATTCATGTAGTAGAATTACTTGCTTTGTGAGAAAGTATAGTGTTTACATTAGTATGAATATTAGCAGTGTCACTGACATGAATGACAATGGCAACAAACAGTAGAACAGACATTGGGTGCTAGACATTAGACTCGGTCTATTCTCACGTGGTTGCTTTCATTGGTGCACTGTGGTGATTCAGGACAAACATCAGTAATTGTGGCACCAGAGCTGGAAAGGAGGGAACTCCTGCTGCTCTTAGATGTAGAATGATGGCACATCATTGCATTGGGTCTGGCTGAGCTGGAGTTCATTTCCCCTCAGCAGCCCTCACAGTGCTGTGCTCTGCATTGGTAGCTGGAAAGGTGTTGATAACACACCAGAGTTTTGGGTACTGCTGAGCAGCACTGGCACAGCATCAGTGCTGTCTCTCAGCATTGCCCACATCAAGGGGCTGGGGGTGAGCAAGATCCTGAGAGGGGACACAACCATGCCAAGTGACCAAATTCACCAAAAGTATATTCCTTATCATATATCAGCTCAGATATAAAAGCTAGCAAAAGGAGGAGGAAGGGCAGGTACTCTTTATTCTCAGTGTTTGCTTTCCAGAGCAGCCTCTATGTGTGCTGAAGCCCTGTTTCCTGGGGAGTGGCTGAACATCACTTGCAGATGAAAAATGGAGAATAAAGCAATTTTTTGTCTTTGATTGTGTGTGTGCAAATGTTCACTTTTTCTTAAGCAAACTGGCTGATTTCAACCTACGATTTTTTTTTCATCTAATTTTCTCTCTTCTGTCTGGGAAGGGGATTGATAGAGCAGCTTTATGGGCACCAGGTATCCAGCTGATGTCAGCACACCACGACATGGCAGAAAAGACAACCCTAAGTCTCATAATTATTTTCATATTCCAAAGAGTACTATATGAGAACATGAAAGAACTAGCTTAAATTTGAAGAAAAACACCTGGAAAAAAATTTTTTCAGGTGAAGCATGCTCAAGGTGTGTCCAATTAATTAATCTGAGCTTATGAAATGCAATAATTAAAAACAGTAATAATTCCAAAATTCGAAATTGTTATGCAACAAAAATGCAGTCAGGATTTTCTTCTGTTTACACAGAAACAATGCTCATATAGGAAAAATACTAGGAGATGTTATTACAAATCAACTGTGAGAAAGTTGTATCAGTTTTTAGATTTACAAAGGATAAAACATTACAGAAAATAAATTTTAAAAAGCCTTAAATTAACATCTTGAAATCATCAGTTTATCTAAAATATCACTCCATTACATAAAGGACAAGATAAAATAAAATGGTCCACACAGATAATTCATGAAATATCACACAATTGAATTAATTTAAAATAAAATAATTTTTCTTTCATAAAGAGAGAGATTGACTTCTTTGTGATAATAAACCAGAGACATTGTTCTGAAAATATTAGCACAAACTTTACAAAAATGTGGTACATCTTGTGTCTTTATCAGAAAAGAGAATACATTACATTGGTCTGCTAAATTGTGTTAAATTATGACTATTTATCTGTCTTCAGTGATAAGAAAAAGCAAAATAATTATTATAAAACTTGAAAATTGAAGTTCTTGAACTAGATATACAACTTTTACTACTTTAATGTGTTGGAAGACTTCTGAAGTTATTGGGTTCCATAAGTCAGTAATTACAAGAGTAAAATTTGAATTTTTTTTGGTTTAAATACACATTTTGGTTTTAATCTATTAATAAGACAGAACACAGTATATATGAATCTCTAAACATAAATAACAAACAGGCAGAAAAAAACCCAAGAGAATTGTGTTTATAAACGTCACGGAAAGAAGGTGAATTTTAGACTATGATTTCTGAAAGCGTAAATTTAGCAATTCCAGGCACAAAGATTTACCTGCAGGCATTCCCACAAAACAATAACCACTGTATTTCAGCCAGAGGGATTGCTCATTTCTTGCCCATGAAGACATGCACACCAGTGAAAATACAGAACACAAGATTTGCAGACTAGTTGTGATACATAGGATTCTTAACAAAGATAAAAATAAAAAAAAAAAAATAGGATAAGTAATATACTCTTTACTTTCCCTCCTTTAGCTTTAGGATCCCTTGAGTACTGCTCAGCATGCATAGTGTCCACAATCCTCCTCACAACTAGGCTGGCTTTGCTCACCCTCCTTCTCTAAACTGGTTAAATTGAGAATTGCCTTCTATAAAATTCCAGTTTACTCTTATCTCTGAAAGAGGATTTCCTTCAGTGATTTCAAATACTTTTTTAGGCAGGACATGGCTGAAATGAAAGCTGCCTCAGGAGAGGTGGCTCCTTCAGCCCTCTAAGCTTGCTCATTGATTTGTTTTGTTCAGGCTGCAGCCTGTCCACTGTTTGGGGTCCATGTGCAGTTCCCCTAGTGGATCTCAACAACTTTATGTCTTCTGTACCACAGTCTGAACTGCTTTAAATTTCTACAAGATGAAAATGATTGTTGAAGGCTTCAGGAGGACTGACTCAAATAATAAAAAGGTAATAATGCAGATGTTAGTTTGATTTAGCTTTCTATTAATATGCATTTAATGTGTTTACAAACCTGAAATGACACTGACATATGCTATTCTGAAAATCAATTTTCTAACCTATTATGTAATGCAGTTCTGAATTGTGTTCAAGTAAGACCTTTTTCTCAGTGGAAGCTGAGATTTTTTTTTGCCTATTTCTTCAGACCAGAGGAAAATGTACAAATGCTAGAATCATATTAAAGCTTATCAAATTAGCATCCTTATAAATTTGTCAGAAACTAAAATGTTTCACACAATCTCTTCATTGTAATATTGAACGGAATTATATTCAGTCATTCTAAAGGTAAATGTCTCTTTACATTAAAAAAGAAAAAACAAAAAATGGATTTATATTCTGGTGCATATTTTAATGCCTATTACATTCCATAAGTACAGACTAAAGTACTCAAAAGTTGAAATCTTGTCATGTTAAGGGATTTCAGATGGCATTTTGGTACTCCTATCCAAACTTAGTTCTAAAATTAAACAGTTTGCAGTTTTTTTCCTTCCTGAGATCACATTTAGAAATCCACTTTCACTCTTGAATCTTCAGAGTGTTTACAGCTTTTGCATGTCAGTATTTTTTTTGATTAGTAAAGGTCTTAATATTAATGCCAGAGGAACACAATTCCTTGGCTCTTTCTTGCCTTGGGTAGTCTTTTCCCCACTTTGAGAAAACTTTGTTTTCCTCCTCTTTTTGTAACAGAATTGCAATAGAACAACACTGAACTGTCTTTCTTGTTTTGCCCATTGAATAGTCAATGTAAGATAAAAATTCGCCTTATGGATTTTTCTCTTCCTTTAGACCATGTCTCTCCATTGCCTTTCACTGTTGAATTTTTATGAATGAAAACAAATTCTTGCACCTTTCTATGAGATATTGACCCTGTGTATTTTTATTTTCTTTTCTTCATGTAACTACAAATGCCATCTTCTATGTAGGGCCGAAAAATAACCAACAAAAAAAGAAGTGACAATAATCTCTTGGCAAAAAGAGCAATAGAAATTAACTATAGAAGTAATTTTCAAATTCTTTTGACTAAGAATCCATTCAGACATGACCTTGACTCTCAGCAGCAAAAAAATTTGGACAAAACCATACCAGCCTCCTGCTGCTTTGTGTTCTGGGATCCATTATGGTTATACTTGCTTAAAGTCTCAATCAAAAAAACTGTCATTATAAGGAACTGCTGGTGTTTGAGTCTGAGATATACCTATTCTTGCTTTGAATTCTGGAGATTCTTCATGTAGTGTGTTAGTCAAGACAGTAGCTTTTTCATTAACTCCTTTATATTAAGTGTTACTTTTGGTTTCCAAAAAAAATTCCTGTAATACCAAGGAAAGAAAAGCTATGGAAACATGAACTCCCTTGTATTTTGAACATGATATTTCAGTAATTCATTATGTCTTCAAAGTATGCAAGGATAAATATTACTCCTGTTCTATTTTTATTTTTAGTTTGCAAGATAACAGTTTTTTTGTTAAAAATCACATCTTCAATCCTTAGTCTTTTGAAATTCAAATAACTGTACAGAGAAAATATTTACAGTAATAAACTTCTTGGCTTTGCACAAAAATTTTGTCTGAAATGCAAAAGTCTGCTTTTGTCGCATTAAAACACTCTTTATGACTATCAACCTGACACAGCAAATGTCAGCTTCTATTCAGAGATCTAAAGCTGACTGAGCAAATCAACTGCCTGAACAAATTCTATTCACAGGAAAATCATTCCATTACTGCACATAACAACCCTATTCAAATAATCTGTCACGATGAAGCCAAACAATCCATAGGTGGAGGTGATGGACAGCAGAAAAGCATAATTATATGGAAGAAATGAAAATATAACAATAGCTTTTGAAAGAAAAAGATAATTTTTAGTTGAACATATTTGTTTGAAAAACTTTTTCTACATTCTTGAGGGACTTGCACAAAAGGATCAAGCAGTAGAGAAGTTGCATTAGCTAGTGGATTACTGTCACAAATAGATATATGCTTTAAGCCTACTCTAAGTCATGTGCATCTAATAAATAGATATATAAAGGACATCCTACAGCTGAGAGAACGTATGTATTATAACAGGACACCTCTTCTGCCAGTTTTTGTTCAATAGCACTGGCAATTAAACAATTTCTGCTTCGTAAATTTCCTAAACTACTTGCTGCAGAAAACTGCTACCGGAAATTACAAACAAATATATGAAAACCTGAATGAGAACAGATATTTGTTTATAACAGTTCTTGACACTTTTTCCTCCCCAGTTTCTCTTGCCTGGTTCTGAGGCTATGTTTATATTTCTGAACTGCTTCTCTAAATTAATGTTCTGCATGCAAATCAAAATCTGACAGATTTGCCTTCCATTTTAGTAAGAATAATATCTTATCTCGACTGCAGAGTAACTTACTTCATCAAATTTAGAAATGCACTTGTTACATATCAGATGTAGGAAGCACTATTTATGGTACAGAATAAAAACATGATAAAAAACAAGTATATCCTTCTTCTTCTTCTTCTTCTTCTTCTTCTTCTTCTTCTTCTTCTTCTTCTTCTTCTTCCTCAGCTTCTTCTTCCTCAGCTTCTTCTTCTTCTTCTTCAGTTTCTTCAGCTTCTTCTTCTTCTTCTTCTTCAGCTTCTTCTGCTCCTTCTTCCATATAAATTCTCTTACATCATTTGCTGAATCACTTCCTAAACTATGTATAAAAATATTAGCAACTCTAAGTTAGTTGTTTTCTCTGACGACAGGTCCTGGTTCCAGCTGGGACAGGGTTAATTTTTGGACTATCCAGTAAGGGGAATGACCAAGACTCAGGGGTTATTTAATGCCACCTTGCATCATTTTCTGGGGACAGGGAAATATTTAGTTCCTTTATGGGTCGGGTATCGTGGAGGAGGGAGCAGTCAGGGAATTTCTGGGGAGAGTGAGCCATCCCATGTGAATCATTCACCTCTTTCCTTGTACACTGTGCCATATGTTGCTGTTATTGTTAATTTTCTTAACTCATTGCTGATTCCAATAAATTTTGTTAACTGAACCCATGATCTTTCCCTTTTTTGTTTCCAATCCTCCCTTCCAGCCCACCACGGGGGGAGAGGGGAACAGGGAGTGAGAAAATGGTGCATGGTGTTGACTATTTCAGAGGGAATGCTAGACTGGGGACTAGCATTCTTAAATCACAACATAAGTGGAAACACTTAAGAACACTCAGATTTCAACTTTCTTGCCTAACAGAGCAATTTCTCTCCAAAACAAGTCCAGTAAGGTCAGTTCAGTAATGCATTTCTGAGATACTTTTCATTCTCACTAAAGAGAACAAGCATTGTCATTATCATGGTCAGGGGTGGTGAACAATTTTCCATCAAAACTGTCTAAGATCTTTGAAAAATGAACTGTTCATGTGAGGCAGAATAACGGCACATATACACACGCAAAGAAAAATAATATCCAAAATAGCGGTTTTTTGTGTTTGGAAGTCAGTTTCTCATTGAACCCTCTCAGACTTAATTGCATCAAAAAAGTATTTGCCTGGCATGCTTGAGAAAGCTTGTCCAAATCAATTGAGTGTGGAAATAAGAGGGACATACCCGACATGTCAAAGTAAGATATGAATAAATGACCAGCATGTCCCATCTCATTGCAAGACAAGAATATCTTACATTGAACCATCTCTGGAGAAAGTGTGTGAGCACAGGCAGTTGTTATAAAGTGAGTAATTCACCGTAGGGGTTTTTTTTTCAATTTCTGCAGTCCTGTGCATGTTAAATGCCAAACATGTTAAAATGCATTAGTCCCAATGTTGACACATACTCAGAATTTAAATGTCCTTAATTTTATTTAGTTTAATTCACTTTGAAGTCTGAAGTAGACTACATTGAATTAAAGACATTTGGAATCTGAATAAAAGGATCAATACATGGCTTTAATTCATTTAATTAATCCACTTTAAAAGTTGTTTCAGATTAACTTTCTTAAGTGCTTCTGCATTGACAAATTCAGTAGATCTTGAGTCTTCAGATGGGAGCTTATCATTAATTATGAAATTATCTGTTCCTTCCTTTGCAACATAAAGAGTTTGTGGCATAAGATGTAGCTGTTCTGAAACCAACACAAAGCGTACAGAATAAAAGCACAGAATTTTTAGACACTGGCACTTCTTTTTCCCTGAAGCCTTTCTAATCATTGAAACATCAGCAAATTTATTCGACATTTAAAAAAAAAATCTATTAGTACTTAGAAAAATGTAAGTCATTCCAATTGTTTATTCTATCATCTTTTAAAGGGGCTGTGTTACATGTGAATAAAAGGCTAGATATGATACTTTTAATAATTATTTTCTTTCAGCAGATTAAGTTGTTTATTTGTTTGGGGTGAGAAGGAATAGTTTGTTAATTAAATGCAGGGTCAATATTTAGACCTGAGGCATAAAGGAATCTTTTATATTATTTTTTTTCAAGTACATAAGGAGTTATTGTAATGTTTCACATGACTAAATTGGATTAAAATTTGTTACTGAGGTAATGTCACATGAGTAGCAGAAGAATCCAGGTTCATACCTCTTTTTAGGCTTTTGTTCAACCACAGTTTCAAAGAAACATATTTTCCCCTTATTTGAATATATTTGAAAGACCTCATAATTCAGTTAGGTGACAGAATTGAACCTTGTGGCAGGTTATAGATAAAATCATTATTGTAAGCATCTGTTTCCCTTGTGTCAAAATAAATCTACAAAGCAATGGTTTAGTGGAATTCAGAGAGATGTTCATCAGTTTTTCTTGTAGGATCTCCTTTTCTTTTGTTTACACCATCATAAAGCTATCAAATCTTGACCTTAAACAGTGCTTCTGAAATGTCTCAGGGAACATTCTTAAAGAAAGGACATTTTCTATTTGTTGGCTTTATAGCATGGAAGCAGCACTTCTTAGAAAAAGTCATTTCCAGAGAGTTAATAGATGTCACTGTCAAAAGAGAAGACGATGTTGAATTCATTCTCTGCACGTGTGTTTTTCTTCATTAGTATTAATGACCAGGTTGAAATATAAATGAAATATAAAATGTGCTTACTAAATTTGAAGTTGAAACAAACCTGGAGAAAGCTGTAGGTGTGAAGTAGAACAAGATTAGAATTCAAAGAGGTCTGGATAGTTTGGGAAATGGCCTGAAAAACTGGATGATTGTACAAAGTACTTTGCATAGGAATAATTAAAAGCACATATACAGAAATGGGAACAACAGCTTGAGCAATAGTTATTTACAAAAACATAAAAAAATTAAGATGTCACAAGGAGGTGAATGAATGCCAGCTATATTGAAAGAGGCACAAAGCCCGTATTATGAAAAAAAAAAAACCAAAAAGATATTCTACAAGAAATTTTAAATAAAGCTCCTATGAAAAAGAGATGTTTTAAAAAACCTTTACAGACACTGTCTCCTTTCAGAAAAGCCTAGAAAGTCTCCCCTTTGCAGATCTCTCATCCTGACCTGGCTGTGCATGGGGTCTTTACACAGCAGATCAAGGTTTACTGCTGAGTACATTGTCCTTGGCCTGCTCTGGATTGGTAAAGTTTTCCTGAAAACTCTACTGAAAGTACTGGGCACTGCCCACTGAGAAAGAAGAGATTTGGACATTCCTTGGAAAATGTCCAATGACTTCACTAAAAAGTATCAGGGCTTGAGAGTGCATGAAGAGTTAAATTTGTCACAAGATTAAAAGGACTACAGAGGGGATGGAGGAGTCTTTGAGAATGTTAGAAGCTGATGCAAAAGGGAAAGGAAAGATCTATCCTCCACATCTGCCATAGCTAGATGCATAAAATAATGGTTCTCTGTTGCAACAAAACAAAGTAAAATATTAGAAAAAAATATTAGTAAAACACTGAAAATGCCTGGTGAGGGGGCAGTGACATCTCCATCACTAGTCATCCTAAGAACTTTTCATCCTAAGGATAGAAAAGCACCTGCAAGTACTGATGCTGCCCCATCTGGTATGGGGGAGAGAGTAATGCTGTGCCATTGGAATGGGAGGAAGGAGTAATGAAGTCCACTTGCAATTTTTCATGTAATTTACTGGAACTTGCTGACACCTGCTTTAAAGCATACAGAAAATGTTGAGGTTATTAGGTTTTTAAAAAGAATTTTTGTTTCATTCAGGAATGGTACTAAGCATTTCCTTACTTTTTTTAAACTTTTTTTTCCTTTCCTGTACATACATTGTAGATACTTGGGACTTATTCTCCAAATTTTTTTTCTTTTATATCAGTGAAAATATTGGTATAACATAAAAGGATTTTTCTTCAACAGAGCCTTGCATTATAAACATGAGGTTTTTTCTAGGGTCTCTCTTGAAATTTTTAGATTAATTCAAAGGAAAAACACTTAAATTAAAGCAAAACATTGAGAGACCTGCTTCTGAGTAAGAATGTTCTACATTTTTCTTACTGTTTTTTTCCATCTTCATTTAGATAATTTAGATAATACTTTGTCAGCTTTATTAATGAAATCCTGAAGCCATTGAAACAATTTTTCATTTGCAAAGTGTCAGTGTTTAGAATGATTTGATTATTGATTAAGTTTTTGAAAATTATTGTTATTTTCTTGTGTTTGGATCTCACTCTTTGACTTCTTTTAAAATAATTCCTAAAAATAACAGAAACCTTTTTTCACACTAATGTCCATTTTGTTCAAATAATTTAAATGCTTAAACATCAAGATTATATTTTATTGAAAAATTGAGTTTTATGTAGAGACAGATAAATTATTTTAAATACTTTTGCCTGAATTAACTTTATTTCATTATATAAGTCATAATTTGAAAAATCATTTACTTTTATTCAAAATACTATGATAGAGGAAATAAAAACATGTAAAAAATCAACACATGCAGCTATAGATCATCTGAAACGAATACAATTTCCTGAAAAGTATAAAAAACTGAAGTTGTGTCTGCTAGCTCTAAAGAGAGTGACTTCCATTTCCTCTGTTGTAACCTACAAGGTGCTTATTTTATAGGAACCTCTAATGATATGATGGAGCCCTATCTCTTTTGAAATTTCTTTTGTAATTTGGGATAACATTGCCTTCTATTGAAAAGTTATATTGGATCAGAAGATCAGAAACACAGTTATAAGGCACTATTCCACAATATTTATTCTTTCAGTTTAATGTTAATGCAGATAAGTTTGAGTACCAATCTGAGTCATAGGATTTTTTATTTTGTCTATGTCCTTTGTTTTCCTCCAACCCAGGATGCTGTCTGTCTGTGAAAAAGATATTGGGGCTCCAACAGAAACCACAGATGTGATTATATGCCTCGTTCTTAATGTGAACTTTCCAGAAAAGAGTAAACCCAAATGCCAAACACAGCTCCATAAATATAAAGTAAATATTATTTACAGGAATCGTACCACACAAAGCAACTGAAAAATTATTCTCTTTGGTATTTTTATTTAGCAATACATATATTAATAAGCAGTTTTAGTCACAATGTTCATTAATCCATTCCCAGCCCATGAAATTGAGATGCTGCTATCAGTTCATGCTTTGTGCAGCAACAATACTCTAAAGTTATGTGTTCATTGAATTTGAATAGGAATTTGGCACAATCATTCTCTTGTGGGGAAAAATGGCACATGACCTTTTAAGCTGTAGCTGTAGCTGCATTCAGTTCCAGTGGAGCCATAAATCTGTTACCTTCTAAATGGCATTTCTTTTGAGTGTTTGCTTTACGTCACTATTCCTCTGCAACATTTTTGTGTTCTGAAATTTTTTAGTGTCATATGTAAGCTGAATGTCTGCATCAATCCTCCTGAGGGAACGGGTTCGAAAAGGCCAGCCAAATTAACCATTAACCATTAGTTTGTTAATCATTAACAAATGGTTAAAAAACCCCCACATTCAGGAGTTTGCCTAATTAACCATAGGACTTGCTTTGAGAAACCTGGTCTACAGCCTGCAGGCAGGGTTCATCTGCCAGAGAAGAAGGAGAGCATCTCCTGCCAAGCTGGTGGAGGGGGCTCTACCCTTCTCACTCCTACCAGCTTGATGCTAGTGCCAGAAAGTGATGCCCTGAGCTTGGAAAGGGATCACAGGTTAGGACAACAGCTGAAGGGCAGTAGCAAGAGAATTCCAGCCACCCCATCCAATAAGTTATTTCATTGGGGGCTCAACTTAAATTCCTCTATGCAAACATGTGTCATGGGAAAAGACAACAAAAGTTAGAGATGTGCGCATGCCTGTAGGGCTGTGATCTTACTGGCATCGTAGAGACATCGTGGAATGGTTCTTATGACTGGAGTGTTGGGTTGGAAGGATACAGACTCTTTAGGAAGGACAGGAGGGGAGATGAGGAGGCAGTGTTGACATCTCTGTCCATGACCAGATGGAGTTCATGGAGGTCTGCCTGAGGATAAATGAGGAGCTGACCAAGAACTTATGAGTCAGGATTAAGTGGAGGACATGGACAGGTGACTTTATGGTAGATATCTGCACTGGGCTACCTGACCAGGAATATTAAGAGGACAAAGCCCTCTATAGAGTGATAGAATCAACTTCAGGTTCACAAACCCTGGTCCTCATAGGGGACTCCAAACACCACAATATCTATTGGAGGGACAGCACAGCAAGGTGTAAGAAACCCAGGAGTTTCTTGAAATGCAGTGAGGATAGATTTGTTCTCCAAGTGACAGAGGAGCCAGCAAGGAGAGGTGCTGTGCAGGACCTTGTTCTCATCCACAAGGACATGATGGTGAGGAATGTGGTGCTCAAGGGAAGCTGACCATGGAATATGGCATTCAAGACTCTCAGGACAGGGACAAAGGTACACAGCAAACTCATTCCCTGGACTTCAAGACAGAAGACCTTTGCCTCTTTGGGATCTGTTTGGTAGAGCACAATGGACTAAAGCCCTGAGAGGAAGAGGGGTCCAAGGAATCTGGTTGCTCTTCAAGGATCACTTTCTCCAAGCTCAAGAGTGATGAATTCCAGCAAAAAGGAAGAAAGGCAAAAACACCAGGAGGCTGCAAGAATTAACAAGGAGCTCCTGGACAAATATAAACACTAAAAGGAAGTCTACAGTGGAAGCAAGGACAGGTAGCCTGGGAGGAATACAGAGAGATTGTGTGAGCCATCAAGGATGAGGTTAGGAAAGCAAAACTCCTGATAGAACTAAACCTGGCCATCCAGGTCAAGGACAAAAGGAAAAGCTTCTATAGTTAAGCTGGTGACAAAAGGAAAACTGGGGAAAATGTAGGCCTTCTTTGAAAGCAAACGTGAGATCTGGTGACCTGAGACGTAGGTGAGGCTGAGGTACTCAATGACATTTTTGCCTCAATCTTCACTGATAAGTTCTCCAGACACACTACACAAATCACAGAAAGCAAAGGCAGGGACTGGAAGAATAAAAAACCGCACTTTGCAGAGGATCAGGCTCTTTACTACCTAAGGAACTCAAAGCTACACTAGTCCATTGCGTCTGCTGAGATGAACCCATATGTGCAATGAGATATACCTCATGGTCCTGAGGGAACAAGCTGAGGAAGTGGTTAAACCAGCCACCTTGATGTTTGAAAAGTTCTGGTAGCCCACAGTGAAGGACTTTTTTTCCCTTGTCTTGTGCTTTGCCGATGAGGAGGTGCACAAAAAAACCTGGAAGGCACCATAGCTGATCGGGCAACGGTGACCCAAAAATACCAAAGGGATATTCCACACCACTGAACACCATAATGGACATTTTTCTGTCCAGTAGTCTATTTTCATTAAAAATGTGAGCTGTTATTTTTGAGTTTCCTATGTGTTCCAGAATCATTATAATCAGCAGACATGAATACTACGGGAAATGGATGGATGGGCAGGCATGGTTTGATAAACAGCACATACAGAGAAACACAGGCTTAACCCCCAGCCCCTTTACAGACAGGAAATATCAGTTTAAGCAAGGTGGATTAAATTAATGAAGTGCATCAGAATTTTAAGACAATATAAAATATATTTTAGCATACCATGCAATGCATGCCTTACTGAAAGGATATCACTATGATTTCTCTCTTAGTGTGCAGAAGTCATACAATTCAGTATCTTTCACTTGCAGTACAGACTATTCCAACAGAATTGTAATGAAAACTTTTCATGCCATAGCACAGAAATTCTTATTAATACTTTACTGTTTAAGTTTTGGAAGGAATATTTCATCTCACTTTATTCTATACCTTCAGTGAACTTCTGTGCGAAGACCACAGGAGGCTTTGGAGTGCTTGAGATAACTATTTCTGTATAAATGCTATTGTTTGATTCATGTAAGTGAAATATTTGGAGGTCTGGAAGGAAATTCTTTTATGAATTATTCAAAAGCTGAGCTGCCTCTCCTTTTCCTGTAGGAAAGCTATAGTGTACCAGACAAAGAGATAATACATCTCTGGCACAGAACATAAACTTTGGTGCCTTAGAAACACCTTCTATTTTTTTCTGGTTGGTTGGTTGGTTGGTTGGTTGGTTGGGTTTTGAATGCACAAAGGAAGATAATAAATGCACCTCTTGATTTAACCTGCTCTGGTAGTTGATTTGCTATTAACTGAACTGCTCAAAGTCACTCAGGTTCTCAGCATCTCTCAATGCTAGGTGATGTATTAGTGCAAAGACAGGGCTTCTGAACAGTCTTCCACCATATTTATGGACAGATTTAATCCATTTATATGTAGATTACTAGCATGGTTATATTTTATCACACAGACTTAAACTCCCATAAAAATGTAACAAAAGTGAAGCATTGAATAATTTAGGGGATTTTCCATTGTGTGAATATAAAGACGGGTAGGCAAATCTGCACTTCTTGCTTAAATAACCTATCCCAGGACAGATCTGGCCTGAAACTTGCATAAATAAATTAATGTATGTCCTGATGGCATGACATTAACATCCCAGCTTAGCTTTAACCTTTTAAAAGTGATTTTGAATTTTTTTTTTTTTGTTTGCAGTAAAAATTTAGCCTAGCAATACATAAATGTTATCTTTTTTGCATAGGGCATTAAGTTAAAGATACAGAAGTATGCAGGATACAAAAAGGTGGTATTTACAGGACAAGAAATCTACTAATAATGAGAAATTATTTTTAGATTTTGTTGAGGGCGTAGCCATATTTATGAATGTCTACAATATGGGAAATTTTATTTTCTAGAGTTCTTTCTCAGTTCATTTTCTAATTCTTCATGGCCATTGCCAGAAAGAATTCCATTTTGAAGAATTTTCCTTAAAATCCTATTAGTGGTATTGAATGATTTGGTTTTTTGATCAGATTTCTACAGGAGTTTAGGTGATTTTTGTTTATTCAAAATTTAATGAGAATACTAAAACCATTGCCAATTTTAATTGTTAAGCTTGAAAGGACAAACATGATTTACATTAATTTTGCCATCCTCATAACTGACAAGAATCTCAGCCTTGTGGCTATGCTTTAAGACATGTTTGCATTTGCATTTGACAGCAAAAGGCTGTTAGTCACTCTCTTGTGTGAAATTTGTTTCTTATTTACTGACATTATAAGAGGATTTTATAATCTGAAGACTAATCAGCCTTAACTACAGATTTCATACTCTACACGGCTCAAAGCTTTAATAAATGGCTTGCTGAAAAATATTGTGCATCACTGGGATTTCTTTCTATTCCTCCTTCATATTCATTCTGTATTAGGCCAATTACTACTGGTGCATTGGTCAGGAATTTTATATATTAAAACAATGTAATGATCACAAGATTTCTGTTAATATAAATGCATGTGAATGATACAAGACAGCTTAAGCGACAATTAACTTTTTTTTCAAATATCTTCAGTTGTCACAGCATTCATGTACATTCTAGCAGAAAAAAAAAAAGTACCACAGATAGTCTTAATTTCTGCACAATTAATCCATAAGAATCTGCTACTATTGTTTGCAAAAAAAATTGCAAATATATTTAGGAAAAATGAACTCACACTATAGGTATGATTTTAATAGTAAGCATTACGATGATTATAGTAGAGGTGACTTGTGGGTGGAGATAAACACAAATGCCTAACAGAGGAAGGGAGAAGGGTTAGAGCCTTAACTCAAGATGGAACAAACAAGAAAAGTACTGTAAGGAAGTTGGAAATAACATGGTGCGCATGTGATAGCATCGCTGATAGTATGGAGAGAAACAGTGTGTCTTAGACCCTCATTCTGATATGTGCATTTTTGACCCTATGTTTTGGAGGAGCTTTTAGATGGGCCAGATAAAAATGTTCTTGCAGATCTAAAATTTTTTGTATCGATTTCTTTTTTCATTCTTTATGTCCCAGAGAAGGTGGAAACTCGATGTCTCTGCTTCTGTGACTGTGTCTGAGCCCATTTTCCCTTTTAGTGATACAGTCTGGGAATTCAACATCAATGATTCATTCCTCTTCCATGGACATATCATCGATATCAGCTTACTGACCTATTCTCGGGAAGAAGATTTCAGGTATGGAGTAAGTATGAACTTCCTTGGGTGCTATAAGTTTTCTAGAACTTGTGGTTATTGTTGTCACTTCCTAAGTAGCAGATGTGACTAGGAATCTTTTCCTTTTACATCTTGAAGAGGTAGTTCTGCATAAAGGCCATGAAACCTGAGGAAATTACTATTAGTTAAGTAGACTGTATTAAATTTGTCAGTTAGTCATGAGTAACTGAGGTAAGGCATGGCGTGAAAGGGGAAAAATGAGACTGAAGCTGCTAGTCTTCCAGGTTTGCATCTGTGCTAGGGAGGGTTATACTAAGCTAATAACTCAATGATCACTTTATCATCTTCGTGGCAGCCTAGCAATCTCAATAATTGGCTGTAGCGCTAAAAAAATATAATTTCTACAATATAACCTAGACTGCCAGGACTACTGAAACAACAACATTCTTGGGGTTTGGTCAGTTGAGTTTGTTTGTTTTTAATATTAATAAAAGAAATCCAATCTTTCTTATATGGTAAATAAATAATTGAAATAAAATGTTACTTACTTTGATGGGTGACTTTTATAAAGGCATATTCAACAGAAACAAGGATGTTTTCTGGTGTAAATTCCTATCCCAGCTAAACATGTTATTAGGATGTGGGAAAAAAGAAGATTAAGGACCTTTAATAATATACAATTTTATTTGTTATTCATTTTTATTTGCCACTCATTTTCTCAAATAAGCATTTTGCTCACTGTGCTGCTCTCATATCTGACCATTTCTACTGTTTATACTTATGTACTTATTTATTTCACTAAATAAAAGATGGTACTTAAGTCCCATCATCTTTTTTCAATTCCTTCTCAATACCAACCCTTATTTGCTTTTTATTCCTTAATATTTTATCTTCAGACATTCTCATTACACTGTCTTAAATTACAGAATCTTAATGATGTCACATTTCTGTGGTTTATTTAATCTTTCATCTGCCCCTTTGTACCTTTGGTCCTGTGTCCTGGTTTCTGTGTTGTTCATGTGATTTCACAGCAACTTCCAACCTCACATTCTCTCTGGTTAGTGCTCCTCTCAGACCCTTTCTCATCTACCCTTTCACCCCTTCTATTGCCTTAATTTTGTAGTTTTGCTGTATTATTTTTTCTTAGATACTGTCCCAAATTTCAGTCACAGTCTTCATAGAATTCATGCATTTAGCAATAGGTGTTTAAAGTTTCAACAGACTAAAAATCTTTTGGAGAATGCTGTAAGATTTCTTTCTCCAGTTTTCATTGTAATTTGCAGCCAATGGCAAATTTCCTGAGGCGGACTATTCTCGGATATATGGCTTGTACGTTTATGAATTGTCTGCATATATCTTGCCAGGTCCACATCACTGATTTCATGAAAGGGTAGAATCGTAGAATCGTAGAATCATAGATTCATTGGTTTAGACCGTACACTAAGTGCCATGTACAGTCATTTCTTAAATATTTATAGAGATGATGACTCCACCACCTCCCTGGGCAATCCATTCCAATGCTGAACCGTCCTTTCAGTGAAGTCGATGTCCAACCTGGACCTCTCTTGGTGCAACCTGAGGTTGTCTTCTCTTGTCCTGTTGCTTGTTGTCTGGAGGAAACTCAGCTGGCTATAACCTCCTTTCAGGTATCTGTAGAGACACATAAAACATCCCCTGAGCCTAGGATTTTCTCCAAACAAGATAAACCCAGCTCCCTCAGCTGCTCCTCATAGGATTTATTGCTCCTATTGACCCCGTCATTCAAAGCTGGGGCTAAACCGAGGTTCTTTTGCTCTGGGTAGGCGCAAAGGAGAAAAATCCAACCAAATATTCTCAGGAGGTAAAAAATCACAAAAGTTTACTGGAAAATTATAGAAAATAAGGAACTTTTGCAAGAGAATAAATACTGCATAACATCACTTGTTACAGCAAAGACAGCCCATTGAACACAGAAAATCTTATAACCCATTCGATGTTAGCACTCTGTGAGGAGAGAAGAAAAAGAAAGAGATAGAAACTGAAGGATGGGAAGGCTGTAGAAAAGCAGACATATACCTATCAACTCCTGGTCTCCAGCAATGTAAAACTCCAAGATGAAGGTAGCATTAAAGGACAACACATTCACCTCATGGTGACTCTCCTTAAACCTTTTTGGCCCTTCCTGGGCTTTCCTCCCAGGAGGGATTTTCAGTCTCTTGAGCACTCAGGGACTGGATTATGCAAAACTGGGGCTGCCTTCAGTGTGCCATGATTGACAGACACTGTGGGGCTGGGGGCTTTGGGGGGCAGGGTCCCACTTCACCAGAGCAAGACTAACTCACCTTCTGCTACACATTCCAAGATTCCAATCACTGCCCTGATCCTGCTGACCACACTACTGCTGATACAGGCCAGGATGCCTTTGGTCTTCTTGGCCACATGGACACATCTTGAATCATGTTCAGCTGCTATCAGCACCATCAGGTCCTTTTCCACTGGGCCACTTTCCACTCAGTCTTCCCCCAGCCTGTAGCACTGGAAGAATTATTGTGACCTAAATCAAGGACCCAGCACTTCACCTTGTTGTACCTCATACAACTGTCCTTGGCGAATTCATCCACCCTGTCTCTCTGCAAAGCCTTTCTCCCCGCTACCAGATCAACATTCCTGCCCAATTTATGTATTCTGTGAACTTACTGAGGATGCACTCAATCTCCTCATCTAGATCATTGATAAAGATATTTGAGAGGACTGGCCTCAATGCTGAGCCCTGGGGAAAAGTATTGATGCCCTGCAGCAACGATGAAAGTACATTCACCAACACTCTCTGTGCAAGCAATCCAGTGAGTATTTAACCCAGCCAGGGAAAACACAGAATAAAAAGGAAGAGACTAGAAAAATCTTTCAAATAAAAGTGTCTTTGCAGAGCAGTAGAAAAATCTAAATAAAAGAGAACATGGGCAATAATGCAGCAGCTTTTGCGGTTGCAAAATATCTCCTTTCTTGAAAAATAATATGGAAGAGTATATTGACCCACTAAAATTTACTGTGTGACGAGATTCACATGAGTAAAAATTAAGCAAAAATAATAATTTTGTATGGTTCATGTGTCTAACTTACAATGGAGATACAATGTTACAATAGTTTATAATACTTGCCTTAAAAGGATTTGCAGTGCTTTCTATCATTAAAAGGTTTTTTACTAGGATGCTGGATTTAATATCTCTATATGTCTTGTTATCAGTATATACGACTTAATATAGTGAATAATTTTCACAAGCTGTTTCAAGTTGTTCTGATGAATGGTTGGTATCTGGGTAACTTTTAAATGTTCTTAAAGATAACACTTTGATTTATCACTAACTGAAGTGGGCATATGTACATGCACTGGAGAAAATTAATTTCTTTTTGGCAAGGACATGTAGAACAAATTAAAACATAAGAAAAGCAGGCATATTTTGAAATATATCTTCAAGAAATACAATCGTAACCATACTTCTAAACCAATTTAAAACAAATTATGTAGTTACATATTTGATGCATGTATTATAGATGTATTTTTCTGTATCAATGGACTGTGAATTTGGCAACAGCTCAGTAGCTATTCTCTTTTGACTGGTGAAACTGTAGCCAGTACTACAGAAAAGATTTTAACACAAGCAAAACTATTCTGCTTTAATGGGGTTGTGCCTGTCTAATGAAAGACTCTTCAGCATTAATACAGATAGCTTCACATTCAGCTACTTTGTTTGGTGATTAGAATCTATAGCTCTAATTGGTTGTGCAGGACAATCATTCTCCATAAACATTAGCCTGCACATTCCTCTGATATCCAGCAAAAATTAAAACTACAAGAGCTGCTGTTTCTTATCATCCTGCCTACAGACACTAAATTGGAATGGGTAGTATTATTTAATGAGTTGCACAAAGAAGACAACAGTCCTCTTTCTCAAAGCTCAATATATCTTCCACAAAGCTTTGGATAATTTGGTCTGCAATTTCTGCTTGGATTTTGCATATGCTGGAAATTTACTTTGAATTTAATTCTTAAGCAGCAGATGTACTCTAGATTAAAATGAGGAGAAAAGTAGAAAATTTAGCCATCTAAAGGACTAAACAAAGAGCACATTTAATTTATTTTTTTTCTCCAAGTGGTCAACGTTCTACATTGATCCTACAATTGTATACAACTGTAGCATTTTGTATTCCAGTCACTGAGGAAAACAGAAAATTTTTTGCCCCCTTTTGTTTTGCATTTGAATGGAAAACCTCTGCAATTACAGTCACAGATGTGTGTTTAGTTTTGTCAGTTAAAAAGAAGAACATCCTGCTGTAAAAAGACCATTGTTGGGGGGAAAAACACAAAAACAAGTGTTGTCAATTCAGTACATTCAACTTCTAGAGTAGATTGCTTGAATTATCATCAGTTTTTTATACTCAAAATCTTTTAAATAAAACTGTTTGGACCAATGCAAACACAAGAATTAATCACTAGAATTAAAATCTTATCTGCATAAAAAATAATTATTATTAGTTTGGCTACAGAACTTCATGGTCAAATTATGTAACTTTAGAAACAGATGTACATGAAGTTTCAAGTGAATTTTCCATTCTCTCTTGTAAAGCTCATTTCACTTAGGTAGGAACCATCAGTTTTGGGGAGTTTTCTCAGCATCCTTCATGAGAGGAGTATGATGATACTGTTAATGGTTTCTTCTTCTCACCTCAGGACATATTGGAGGGCATTTTTATTTTTGCTACCACAAAATGTATTGGTTTTTCTTCATTGGTGTGCAAGTCCACATTATATTCAAATATACCATCTGTGATGGTTTCTTTTATGTGAAACGGGAGCTGCAAGTCTCCCAAGGGTGCCTTCCTTTCACCATTGATTAGCTCCTGGTGAACTGTTGAAAACCCTGCAGACACTTTATGCCTGTAAATTCAGGTCTTCTCCTGTAATCTCTTGCTGGTTTTCTCCTATATTGCATTTTATCAACATCATAAATAGTTGTTCTTCTCAGAACAGCTGCTGACAACAAATAGGTCTGACATCACACAACTGTATAGATCTAGAAAAAAGCTACAGAAAAATAATAGTGAGCTGGTCATTAGATAACTGCTAGTGCAGCCTAAAATAAATCTGACAGACACAGAAAAGTCTGGGCAAAACTTGACAAGTTCCTGAGTCCTTTCTGTTAGCCTCTCCCATTGCCAATGTCCTGCTACAAGCAATGTCAAAAAACCCCACTGAAACAAAACAAAACAAAACAAAACAATAAAACAAACTACCTAACAACCCCCCCACAGACTTGGACTATTTTTTAATTCATTGCCTACTTCAGGGCATGGTGAGCTGTAAATTTGCTTTTTCTCTACTCTAAATGTTGCAAATACTGTCTAAACACCAACCTGGCCGTATTTGTCACCAAACATTGGATGAGTGCTTTATCATTTTGCAGAATCTGTGATGTTTACCTGACTTCAGTGTCAGAGTAAGTGCATATATGGATGTGGGGGGAGCACAAGGTATAATTTCCCTTTACTTTAGCTGGGCTTTCAACACCATCTCCCACAATTATTGTTTTAATCTAAGTTTTCACTGTAGGGTCTGGATTTCTAGACAGTAAGAGGGGTAAAATATGTTATACAGTTTATTAGCCTCAGAAGGCAGTGATAAATAGGAGATGCTGGTGATATATAGAGTACAAAAATTACAGACCCAGTTTAACAGTGTTATCAGGGACTCGGAGGAGGTCATGGATAGCACTATTATCAAGTAGGTGAAAAATGGGGAGTTCTGCCCCTGAGGAGCACCAGTGCAGCAACACGGGCTCATGCCTGTATGGGAGCTGCTCTGCTGGAAGGGGCCAGGAAGCCTTGGCCAATAGAAACTGAATATGAGCCAGCAGTGTGCCCTGGCTGCAGAAATAGACAACAAACAGCATCCAGGACAGTATTCACAGGGATGCAGCCAGGACACTGAGAAGGACAAGGCTCTGCTTGGCACCTATGAGATACTATCTAGATACTGACACCATTATTCCCACCCCTCCCATGAAAGACATTGATAAACTGAATCAGGCTTGGCAGAGAGACCTCAAACTGGTCAGGCTTGGAGAAGATTTCCCTGGAGAAGAGGCTGAGGGACTGGGACTTGCTCATATTGAAGAAGAGGTAACCCAGGATGAACCTAATAGCAGCTTCTCAGCAGCTGTAAGGAGCTCATCAGAGATAAAGTCAGGCTCTTTACTGTGGCACGTGACGGGAGAATGATAAGCCATGGGCACTAGAAGAAATAGGTAAATTTTAGACTGGATAGAAGAGAAAACCATTTATTCTCAAGGATATCAAGCAGCAAAACAAGTTTTCCAGAGATTTTGTACTTGAGACTCTGTCCTTGGCAATGTCAATATGAAGTTGGATAAGCCCTGAGCAACCTGTTCTGAACTCAAATCTGATGATGCTATGAGAAGGAGGTTGGACAAGACACTTCCATGTGTAATTTCCACCTTGAGTGTTCCTGTGACTTTTGTATCTACTATCTGAAAGAATAGAACTGGAAGAGTATTTACAGAAAACATTGTTATTTAACCTTATCTTTTTAGCCAAACTCAAAGTTATATGCTAAAATTTGCATATAGAACAATATCTGTTGACATAGCTATATTAACTCCATGGAATTCTAGCAATGGTCTGCAAAATATATGGTTTAAGATGTGAGTAAGACTTTTACATTCTCTTCAGTCACTAGAGAATGAAGTAATTAAAATCCATGCAAAATACTTGAGAGTGAAGTTCAATTAATATTCACAGTTTGATTATAAAGCCATTATATCTACTAGTTCTTGAAAGTGTTTGGCATGTAGTAACATTATGTAGTTTTTGGTAATCTGGAATTCAATCCTATTTCTGTGCATACATTTGAGCTTTTGAACTATTTTTGAGAGCTGTTTTTAAGTAAAACACTATTTCTTCATGGACTCTTCAGAAGCAAGAATAGGTGATTTTTATACACAGATATCAGCTTGTTATAGTTTTCTGGATTTACAGAACTAGAATGAAATATACACAACTACCATTAAGATCTCTACCTGGAGAACAATTAAAGGCTAGGTATTCATTTGCCTGTGTCACATTGTAGTGGAATCAACTGCGCAATAGTAACCAGATTACTACTGATACAGCTGTTGGGAGGAAAGGGTTAAAACTGAAAAATTTCATGAAAAGGAAATAGTTTCATTCAAAAGGGCCTTGCAGCTGGGAGTGCTAAGAATATCAGTGTGGAAAAACACATATTATGCCTATTGCTGATTATCCTCTGTCTGTTTTGAGAAGTAGAATTTCTGCAGAGATAACATAAATGTTATCAGGTACTTGAGAGGCATTTTCACAAACAGGCTTGAGCCTCCTGCTGGGAGAGAAAGCTCAAAAGCCCAGAGATTGTAAAAAGCACAGAAGCCTTTTGATATATTGGGGCAGGCAGTGAGCCCCCCCACCTCTGCTCAGGGCTAGGATGAAATAAACCTAAGGGAGCCTGTGCCTGAGTTTCTCTGCTGCCCAGCATTGTTAACAAGGTAATGAAACAAATCTGCTCTCTGCTTTTCAGTTGTGGCTTGCTGGTCACCCTGGTTACCTGCATGTGTTGATTCACACAATAATCAAATAATCAGCTGTATGAGACAAAGGACCTGGTATTAGACACCCCCATAGGAGCCTACCTAAATTCATAAAACATATGTTTTTGAATATAGCTTCACAAATACATTTACATATTCTTCAACATCGAAAAAAGACATTTAGAAGTTGTCAGCCTTCAGTAACCCTCACTAAGTGATGATATTTATGATTTTTTTGAGTTCAAAGTTATTGACGGTCAAAAAAATAATTATTGTATGGAATTACTGTGTTTAATAGTTCATTTCTAGCAAATATAAAAGGCAAGCACATTAGGCTGAGGTGGAACTCTTGAAACACTTTGCTTGTGAATACAGTTTGTGTTGATGGGCAAATCAGTGTTGTAAAATGCATGTGCAATATTCTTAGTATAGTGTCCTTTATTCATCAATGCAGAATTCTTATTCAGCCTATATTTGGTCCATCACACATTCAGACAGATAGTTCTTCCTTTCACAATAGTAGGCTGCAGGCCAGTGTTAAGTTCATGGGTCCCCAGGTTTAATTAGGAATATATCTGATCATAATAACTGTGAAGTTTGATTTTGGCTGTTTGTGGCTGTGGATCTCACTGTAAACCTGTCAGTGGAAACAGAGAAAGTAAGCATCCTAATCTTGTTCAGTGCCAAGATTTGATCACAGCTACTGGATGTTACTTCAAAATTTGCAGAAATTCTGCTGTTGGGTAGCCTATGCTCTAGCAATTGACACTAACCATCCCCAGGTTGAAGTTCCTTCTATTTTTAGGTACATAACTCATTTGCCTAGAATATTTGTATGGGTTTCCCTCCCAGCAGATATGGAGAACATTGTTTTACCAGGTGGGGTTGGTAACATATTTAAGTGGAAAATAATGCTGAAGATAGATACAATATCAGTCTTCTGCATTAGGGGTGACATTTACAGCTAAATTTCAATAAACAAACAAAATATCTTGCAATACAAAACAGACTAGAAGCCATTGTGTTAGAGTGCATTACTGAGGTGACAGGTACTGTGAGACTGCTAAATTTCTAGCTGTAGTTGCTAAGGGCACATCTGGTTTGGTGTAAGAAGTCACATCTTGCTCTTTAGTTTCCTTTGTTTAAAACACAGTAGTTTGTCAAAGAGGAATATATAGAAGAAAAAAAATCTGTGCAACACTGATTGTTTTATTAAATCAAAATTTCAAACTATGGTAATTAAAGATTTTGATCATTACTCAAGAAGTCTTATGTCCAGTCCTGCAGGGAAGAACTTCAGTTATGACACTAGTTTTAGCTCCTGGTTTCATAAGTATATTAATTTTTCCAAAATTGAGTGTCTGCAGCCTACCGATAGATGTCACCTTTGGCTCTCCTGTAATGGAATGAAAATGATATTCAAAGAGAAAGTAATTCACCCTGTCTTGTAATGACGCCTCTATGACATCATGGAGTTATTTCCTTGAATTTCATTTTGCATCTCTGCTATTTTCTTGGCAAAAATCCTGAACTAATTTTTTCAGCGTTCCCAGTAGTGCAGGTATTCCCAGACTGGTCCTCTAAATGCATCATTTGTTACTGGCTAGTGACTGTTCATCCCCAGCTTGTTATACTAAAGGAGTAAAAACAGTAGTAGTAATGTAATCTGAAAGAGCTCATCTTTGGGTTTCATGGTGGGAAATGTAACCTTTAAGATCAAATAATGATTCTCTTCCTAAAATAAGCCTGAAAGAGTAAACAGGTATAAAACAATCACCAGACTTGAAGTGATTAATGAGCAAGGACTGAAGACTCAGTGCAGAGGTAAAACACATGTACATTTACTTACAGACAGAGTATCAGTTAGTTTTGACAGCTACACTGGAAAAATCATTGCACCAAACTCGCTGCAGGTACTCAAGGCAGACACCTGCATTGGGGTGCAGTGCTGGTAGACTGATGCCTCTTGAAGGAATGACCAAAAAATCATTAATTCCGAGGCTAAATCGAGGTATGCTTTGCTCATTGAACTGGACTCATGATACAGTGCTCACTACTTCACATCAGCTGTTGCCAAGGAAAAGCTTGTTGTTAAGACACAGAGACAATATATTGCACTAGATAGGAATACAGCAGGGCTGACCAAGTGTATTTCAGTGAACACATTTCCTAGCATTACATTTCTGTTGTCTGCGTGATAAAGTATGCAAAATGATGCAGCTTGAAAGAAACTAATGAGCAGACACACGAACTGAATTACAAAGCAAATTTCAGGAAATAACTTCTTTCAAACACAGGCAGAATTGGGTAATCAGTCACAGATGACAAAGGCAATATTGCTTTTCAGAGTATGTACTGCATTGCAGCACATAATTAACACCTAACATTACAGAGTTCTGGAGGCAATTTTGCTACAGTGAGAGGAACAGAAAAAATCGGTGATTTCAGACCTGGTTTGTGAACTTGAAATCTAATAGCATTTCTTCAGTCGAATAAGAAAAAAAAAGAATGAGAATGCCTAGTTCCTTGATGTTAGTTACCTCTTTTATATAAGCCTACTTAAAGTCATGAAATTGTAATCCCTTCCAATTCTTGTTTTAATCTTAGAAGTTTCTATATATGTTTTATATGTAATCTGTCTTTCTTTAAAATTATTCTTGACCATTTACACGGCAATCTATAATTTAAGAAAAATGCTTCATTTTCTCTTCATTTGGACTCTGATATTTGTCCATTTATTTAACAGCTTGATTCCCGGGTCAGTTATGAGATGTGCCTTGGAAAGGTCCTAACTTTTAATAGCTAAATTCTTGTGAGGGGTTTTCCATCCTACTTGAAAGAGAAGTTAACATCTTCAGAGAAATTGGAATATTTGAATATCAGTCAAACTACAACTTAGCAAGTAAGAGGTGAGTTTCCCTAGTGTATTATTTATTTAAATTTTTAATAGAAACTTACATAAATATGTGCCAAATGAGGTTGATACTAAAGTTGTAATGGCCTAAGAAGTCAAATAATTCAAATCATTCATGGTATTGTTTTGGATATGTGGTGATATCTTAAACTTACAAAAGTATCTGTGACTTGAAATATCGAAAGGTACCATTTCTTCCTTGAGGCATATATTGCAAATCTACAGTGAGGCCTATGGTGAAATTTAGTGACAATACTCACTTGCATTTTTACACCAAAACCTCATTCTGAGTCAGGAAGGCATATAGAGACTCAAATTTTGGTATACTTCTTACATTCGCAACGATCCTAAAGATAAAAGAATTAATGTATTTTATTTTTATTTTAGATTATTTCAAAAAAATTTCTAAAGAAATTTGTCAAAAATTTTGTACAGTATTTAAATATTTAAGATAATAACTTGAATATTGTGGTAATTGAATCAACTGAAATAGGAGACATAAACTTGAGACCCTGGGAAACTGGGCACTGTGAAGATGTTAACTAGGACATTCCAAAGTAAATTTCATTCCTAGCCCTGATTCTCGGTTGGCCTGAGACCTTTGCCATAAAAGGTCAAGTCCTTCGGGATTGGACCTTTACCCTTAGGTATTCCCTATGTATTGTGGACCCAATCCCCTGACCCTGGTCTTTGCTTCCTGTCTGTCTTTGGGTAACATCACTTTTGGAAACTGCTTCATGGACCACGTGGATTAAAGCACATCCTCGCAGACCATTGCACCTGCCCCTTTTTTATTTTACAGCCACACTATCACCTGGCTAAGCCAGTAAAGTTGTCGCAAGTGGAGAATCCCCGAGGGACTCGACAGAATATTTTTAATAGTTAGGTTTGTTAGCACAACCCCTCAGAGTTCTCTAGCATTTACATTTTTACATGATAGAAATTGACCTAGATCTGTCTACTCATGTATCTGGTTGGAGTCATTTCAAATTCTTAGAATCTTCGGTGTTTAGATGGCCACCTTTAGGACTCATTCTGGTTTATCGACACTTTTTTCCTTTTGTTTATTTCAAGAAGGAAAAGACAAAGAAGAAAAATAAGTACCAAAAAAAATTCCTTTCAGGATAAGGGGGTTTAGATATCCATTCTTCTTGGAGACAACTCCCCACCATTTGTCGTTGATACAATTGATGTGGTGCCAATTTGTGCCAATAGCACACCTCTGTAGACAACATTGCCTCTACTACAGAACTGGCTCTAAATGTTTTCATGTGAATGTTTACACAGCTATCTATGCATGTATTTATGAACAAGTGACTAAATTTACTTAACCTGCACACAGTTAAGAGCTGGGAGACTATTTGAGAATGGGATCCGAAGGCTTCTCCAATCGATACTCAAGTATGAATATTGATTAAACACCATATTTAAGGGTAGTTTATCAAGCTACCTTTCTCTTTTAACTGCAGTGTTCCCAATGATACATGAAAAGAATGCAATTCAAAATTCTCAGGAAAAAAAAAGAATTCAAAATTAAATCTATACATCTGTTAGTATTTTATTCATAGGATGAAGAACATGATGTGAAGGTAAGCTGCTTCTTCATTAGGTCTGTCCAATCAAGGACCTTTTGCAGTGCCAAAGGCAACAAGTAAAGTGGGAGGTGATAACCAAAATCACATAGAGGCATAAGCTTAGTAAATGAGGGATAAAGGATACATGGTCAAATATTAGTCTCCAGTTACTAAGTGATAGGCCATCAAGAAACTCAACACACAGCTTTGGAGAGGATCTCTTTAACTGATGAGAAGGGGGAAACAAAGGGAATATGGGGGTTTGAGATATTCAGGTGGGATCTGTGGATCCATACAAAATTTCGGAAGAAATTTTTAAATGAAGGCTTATCAGGAAGAACAAAGTTGCAGTAGTTTGGTGAAACTTCTTATTTCTAATGCTGTAGCTTTTGAACAACTCTGTTTTTAACCATAATACTAAAGACCATACCAAAATTTTTCTGGACGAAGTACCTTTTCCCATAAGAAAAACTTTTTTTCTCATTTAATATATTTGGTAGTGAAAAATAATGAAAATAAAATAGTGTCATCAAGAGAAACAAAGCTTAAGTTCATTGAAAGCAAATATTTAATTATTTGACAGATAAGTATTGAAGGTCTTCATCTCTTCTTACTCTCTTATTATAGACAAAGACATATATGAATATTCAAAATACGTATTTTAAAAAGCTATATAGCACCAGGGACTTCTGTTCCTGTGTTGAAGACTACATTTTTCTCTGTATTTAAGACTTGCAATTTGCTTCCTAGTGCAGGAATCCCTAAGTTCTATAAAACTTAGAATCTTGATATAAAAGAGCAATGGATCTACTGTAAAATTATATTCTTGAAAGTTGAGACAAAGATATTGTTGCAAAAGTCTTTTTGTTGCTGTTGATTTTGTTGTTTGTTTTTTGTTGTTTTTTGGTTTTTTGTTGTTGTTGGTTTTTTGTTGTTGTTGTTGTTTGGTTTTTTTTGGTTTTTGGGGTTTTTTTAGGAGTTCTATGCAGACTTTTCGGACTTTCAAATTGATAGATGTGTGAGGTTGTACTGTATCTATCTCATGTTCTTTGTCCCACACTTTAAATGCAAAATGGAAGTTTTATTATAAAAACAATTCTCCTCCTACAGCTGTAACTAATTTTTTTTTTTCTGGATCTTGTCAAAGTTATTGACGGCTTCATTTCTGAAAATGTTCATGTACTTTATAAAGTGAATTACTACCTACTTTACTTCTGCTAGTTAAACAAATTTGGAGGCCGTGAACAAATATCTAGCATACAATTTCTGTTGCAAGCACTTTTCTTCCACTATATTTTTGGAATAAAGAAATCATTATTAATCCAATTGTACAAAGTTGAATACCTTACAAAATCTTCCTGGAGGTTTCTTCCCTCGATATACCCTGTTAATCCTGTTTGTGCAGAAAAAGGTAAAGTATGCCTACAACACTGATATTACTTAACCATGAGTAGAATCTATTTCACTATTATGTAAACAAATGCTCCCTTTTGAGAATCAAAAGTTATCAAAAGTTAATTTCCCTCATCTCTCCTGTTTTTTGTTGGGAAGTGGCCAAAACTTTCATGAGAAATACTAAAAACAGTGAACTCAGTGGCCGAAAAAGGAAGCATAAATGAAAAACACTGATAGGCAATGAATTATTTACATAACATATATTTTATATGTCAGTTATACCAGCTGGAAAGATGAGATAAATTCTTTACAAGAAGGCCTTGCACACTGATTTTAGTATTATTGAAAAATCGCTTAAATGTGATAAAAAAACAAACCAAACCCTTACTATAATCAAGATTTTTTTCTTATATTATTTATGATCAGTACTTGTCTGCTGTGAGACAACTGTGCTACATTAGTAAAAATATTTTGATTATATTATTTATTTCTAAAACCATACAAGAGTTTACATGGACAATGAAAGCCATTTTTACAATTAAAAAGATTTGTATGTTTTCTCATTCTTGCATTTTAAAGAGCATCTAGATCATCCTGAATTAAAAGGTGAAGAGAGGATGAGTTGCCTAGTCTGCAGAGGAGTTTTTTCCACATCCTTGAAAGACCCATGAGATTCCCTCACTCTCCAGAGCTGAGTTGCATAGAATTGAAAATATTCGTAGTTACAGATCTCCAGAAAGACATGGATTGCAATTTGCACTTTTGGTATAAATTTAAATGTTTCCCTTTTTCAGTGCCTCAAGTTATGATGGGGGACGACCTTTAACTTGTTTTGTGAGAAAAAGCTCTCTTGGTTATTAATTTAGTATGCTACTGTGAGTTGAAATATATTTTGTTCAAAAGTTCCTATTGTGAATGTTTAAATTGTTGAACTGCGTTGAAAGACATTTGATGTTTTAAGTGATTGAAGGAAAACCAACGAAACAACAGTGAGACTGAAGGAAGTTTTAATTAGCACTTTTATTCCCATATTTGAGTGTGTTCTGTCATGTCATTGAATGTGACACTTTACCAAAAAACAAAATATTTTTGTTGAGTTAATTGTGAATGTTTGTTTTCATGCATCACCTCATGGCTTTCAGTCTTCTGAACAAACTGTACACTGACTGGGGGACATTATCTTTATGCATATAGCATTTTCTTGTGTTATTATTAAGCTTCATTTGTAGTTTAGCACTGAGGCTATGGAGCAGCAGTTAATAAAATAACTTATTTCTTCAGTGTCACAATCCTAGATTCATTTTCTCTCACAGTGAAGAAAAAGAAAAGAATCAGCATTTAGCAACTCATAAGAACATCCATAATTGTAATCTTAGTTTTGTATGGCTTATCTGTTTCTTACTTTCCAGTTGTTATTGCTTATTTCCCACAATTAGACTCCCTTTCTGCTACTATTCTAAATGTAGTACTCTCATAGGTGTTAAATAAGTATAATTCCAAGTCTGTTTATTCACAGAATGAGTTTTTTCCACTTTGGTGAAATATGAAGTGACTGTTCATATATTTTCATACGTATTTCTGGACTCAGGTTAATAAGCAATATAAGTTCTTGTCTTGTGAATATTTTATACACATACCTCAAAGCTGGTTCCTCACTGACACCCCATTCATGTCCATGTGTTTACTCTCTACCTTTTCTAAAGCAATCTGTGCTCTTTAAAGTGCTATTCCATCAGTTCACAGAGTATTGTGGATTCCACAGCTACAAGAAAAATTAAGGTAAGGGTCAGGTTTCGATTAATTTAAATCTCATTAACAACAACAAAAATTCCTACTGAAGTGAAAATAAGTGTATAAAAGCAATTCATTTGGAAGATGGTAGGCAACACAGTGACAGCCCTTTGTGCTTGTTTTGTCTGTTTAACATGCAGATGAACGTTGGAAAATCATACAGTTTGGAGGGAATACGTCACTTGACCCATACCTAACATTTTGAAAAATGAGCTATAGCCTCTATAGTGTAGATCACAACCATCATGTCCTGAGCAAAAAAAACCATTTATCTCTCATTTGAAAATTCATCATGTTTGACTCAAGAATGCTCAGATTATAGATGAATCACAATATAAAACATACATTAAGCTGAAATCTAACAGACTCTTAAATATTTCAGAGAAACCTATAACCATGAATACTTTCTGGCATTTATATTTACTATCTCATTCCTTCTGCTCTATTACTTTGAGGTACAGCCCTATAATAGACATTTTGAAAAACAGAGCTTTAAGAATCCAGCATGAGCTACTTGTATCAGGTTATTACATTTTTTCAGAGCTCATTCCTTACCAGATTAATGACCCCGGATTCAGACATTTCAGGTATGTCTAAGCCACAGAAAGCAGAGTTAACACTCTGTAGGGGTACTACTTTGCATCTCCCTCTATGGCTGCTGTGCTTGCTCTCACACTGGGGTGATTTCAGTCTCTGTCATATTGGTGCACTCTGAAATGCTGCCCAGGCAAGATTTCAGTGACGAGCAGAGGACAGGGACTGTCCCCAGCTGGCAAAATGGATTAGTTATGTCTGTCTGTTGTAGGAGAGGAAGGTTTCTAACAATACGAAGACAAGCTCAATTTCACTATTTGCTTTATGAGTAGAGAACAGTTGCTGGCTTGTTGTACTCACTAGCATATTTTTCAGCCATAGTGGAGACATGTTGATAAATTCCTTTCAGCAATACATTTTACAATTTATCTTTTTTGTCCCATAATAGATTTTAATCTGTTTGAAAAGATAATCCTTGTGCCCTGTTGATTCTTTTCCCCTCATGTTAAAAAAGGGGACCACCATTTACAGAAGATGGTTTGCTTGCTTCTCCCTTCTCATTGTTTCCAAGGGTGGCACATCTGTAGTGTCTCTCAGCTACCTGTTCCAATAATTCACCATCCTCATCATAAAAATATCTTTCTTATATCTAATCTGAATCTGCCCTCTTCTAGCTTAAAGCTGTTACCCTTTGTCCGATCACAGCAGGTTCTGCTAACAGACTTCATCTTTCTTACAGGGCTCCTCTGAACATCGAGAAGACACAAGAAGCCCCAGAGGCTTCTTTTCCTTCCCCACTCTACCCTGACAGACAGACCTAGACTGTATGCAAAGCTAGAAAGACCTGCTTATTCCCTTCCAGTGTGAACAGCCTCTCTTCAGACTTTGCAGTTGAGGTAAGGAAAGCATGGACATGTTGGAAGCTCTTTGGAAGAATTTCCTATTTGGAGATCTCCACTCTGCTATGACTTTGTGCTGTAGAACTACTGCTAATTGGCACTGGTATTCAAGAAGCAAGTGTCCATAACCTGGTAAAGTTAAACTCTTTTTTTGCAAAGTCTATATGGATTATTTTATGGGTGCTCTTGCCATGGATGCACAAATGTAAACCCCCATACTCAGGGATTTGATCAAAGAAAATGTTCTTAGGGAAAACAATTTTTTTTATTGTTTTAACTGATTCACATGGGTTATTGGCCATCTCATTGCCCAAGGGAAAAATATATCAGAAAACTCATGGTGAGAGGGCCTTGAGGAAAAAGTAGTTACATGTTGATATTTATTGGACAGCAGCAACTAGAGAATTGATGAATGAATATTATGAGATAAAACTTCAGAGAGGAGAAACAAATTAGCAGAGAAAGAGGTAAGCTAGAGAAATCTGATTATATATTGCCTGAAGACTATATAGACTTGAGAGATGTCAGGATAAAAAACAACTTTTAGAAATAAATAGAGCAATGTATGGGCAAAAGAAGCCCTGGCATATAAAGTAAATGTGAGCAGGAAAGTTCTTGAATTTAATTTGCCCACTTGGATGAACAACCGATGAAATCTGAAAGAAAAAAATAGCCAAAATAAAATGTGTCATTCAAAGAAGCAAAACTAAAACAACTTCAAGAAGTGAAACATAGCCCTTAACTTGATAGTATTGTCTAACCACATCGATCAGGAATGGATGCCAGCATTTCTGAAATGAAGATGTTTGGTAGTAGGTGTGAATGAAAAAACCAATCACTAATCCAGATTTACACACTTACACATTAACAGTTTGACTCATAACAAGGGCTATCAGTTTAAATATAAATAAATTATGCTCAGATGTAAAATATACTGCCTTGACTTCCACTGGAAATCAACCAATAATGCATTTAGTAGGAAATTCTTAATATTGTCAAGAATTATTTATATTAGAAAAATTGCCTACATATATCTAATATTCTCTCCTGAACAGGAGGTGTGAACAATACCGTAAAAGTACAAGGTTTAAAATGTCTGACTGTGGTGAAGTGATATTCTTTGGATGTATTTAGCAGCATAAACCACAAGCACATCCAAGACCCCGGTGCACATTCTACATCCTGGCTTTTGTCAGAATGGGATCTGAATATACATATTTTTTCTCTATGATTTAGAGAAGCAAAACTGATAGCCTGCTAGGGGTAAGTTCCTAAGCGTGCACTCCTGCACTCCTGAGAATATTAGATTAATGTGCCCTGTCTGAACAGCATTCTTAAAATAGATGTTTGAGCATAATACACAGGCTCCCTAGTTTTGGTAGCAGCAACATCCAAAACTCTAGTGCATTAAAGGCCACCACATAAAAAGTACCTGGGAAATAATTTCAAAATTAAGAGAAAACAGACTGAAAATTCCTCAGCTGTTGAATCATCGTGTGCCAATCTGTGTATTCTCTTTTAAGTTATCCAGGTCAGGTCTTGTCTAACAAAGAGATTTTTCTTCATAACCTTCAAATTGACAAAAGAATGTTACTTTCTCTAATATTTCCACTTTTGCTTTGAAGTGTCTGAAGTTTTCTTATTACTTTTTTGCCTATACAATCACTTTCATAATTCATGGACTTTCAAATGATACTGTTACATGTAGACTAAAAGAGTCCCTTAAATTTATTAAGACTTCTCCAGACTTCTTATCTCTGGTCAATGAATTTGTTGGCAAAACCTGTCATACTGTGTAGCTCACGTATGCAAGGAGCCATATTATTTATAAGACTAAAAATGTATTTCACTGTGAAGTATGACCAATAGATTTTACCAGTTACCTAACTGGAGATAATTTTGATAGGACAGAAATTTGGAAAAACCAAAATGCAATGAAAGAAATCATTATCTTTTCACAGACACACTGTAGGCTGAAGATGATCTTTGAGTAAATTATTCATTATTATATTTTTTCAGCTCTAATTAATGTTTTCTGCTATCAGGGTACGTTTGCTATGTTATAAAGTCACGGATTAGACAACATTGTATTTTTAGCCCTAGTTAAATGTTATAAAAGTTTTGGTTTATTGGATTTACAGTCTTACAGAGTTGTTTTTTTTTTTGTTTTGTTTTGTTTTCATAATAAAGTATTTTACTTTAATTTTGGTGGAAGAATGCTAAATGTTTAGGAAGATATTGTTTCTTCCTACTGTTATTACAGCTCATATTAAAAAATGATGACCATATAATGTGTTGCACATCTATCAACTGTTCAACTTTATTCTTCATAAAGAGCTACATAGCTGTTTTATTGACATATGGAAGGCGATACAACCTTGTTTTGTGGTTATGGTGATAACTTGCCATTAGTATAGCAGTATGAAGCAAGATTTATTTATCCACATGTCCAAAGACATACCTTCAACATGAACTAGCATAAGCTAAAGAACTAGAAAATAGTAAGCACTACATCTATATTATACTTTTTCAAATATTAATCTATTTTTTTTTTCTAATGGCTGTTGTTGTTTGGCTTTTTGTTCATATAGACCAGTGATAAAGATGTTAAAAAATTGGTGTCATGGGCTTTTAGTTTCTGAGTGCAAAATTTGCAAACTTCAATAAATAGCTGTTTTAATTAGCACCTTCTTGAAATTAAAGCAGTTTCTCCATGTTCCCAACGTAGGAAATAAAAACATACAAAGAAATTACCCCAAGAAAATTACAGAGAAGGGTGGATTCTGAGTACTGCTAGAAGAAAAGTAAAATTTTTGTGGTGACTAGATGAAACATACAGCCTGCTTGTTTTTTTTTTATTGGTTTTCTTTGTAGAGGAACCAACTCCAGTGAATAAAAGGAGATATTACTGTATCTTAATGAGGTTATAATAATCAGTAATTTTTCTCAATATACTAGATTAATATTTAACTGTTTGCAGAAAATTTCTGTCTTGCATAAGCACATGTGTACACTCCTTCTTTCTTTGAGAGAAAGTAATATGTGGCCCAGTTCTGATCCATCAATTTGCTTTGTGCAACTGCATTGAAGAAGAAAAACCTTCAAAAAGCAACACATCTGCCTACTGGGTAACTGAAGGATTAATCTTCAAAAAGAATTTTCAAATGTTTTTTACAATTGCCAAGAAACTTGCATCCTGTTAATTTTCCTGTTCAGTTTTTTACTTTGTGGCATGTTGCCACACTCTAAGCCACCTTTTGCCTAATGAGATAAAGCTGATTTTCAAACATGGAAAAGTATTTGCATAAATTTTCAAAAGAGGGAAATGTTGATTAAAGAGGAATTTGGTAATCTACTCCGTTACCTCCTATTGAAAACTGTAATTCTAACATTCCCTTTACCTTTTTTTGAGGACCTGTCAGTTAGAGTTCGGTTAGTGACTTCAGTACTCAGGCTCTGCTGTCTTTGCTGTTAGATTAGGCAGTGCATTAAGGCAGTTTATTTTGAAGTCAGAGTATATTTTAGCCATGTAACTTAATTAATATAGTGACATTTCAGTGGTACATTTTTTTCTTTGCTGTAGAAAATGTCACATGAATCTAGAACAAGGAATCAACAAGATATTTAAGCTAAAATGTTCAAATATAATTAGAAAATAAATTTAATTTCATATAATGGTAGAATTGTTAGGGTTTGAGGGGTCCTTAAAGAATATCTCATTCCAATCCCCTTTATCCCCATGGGCAGGAATGCCATTCACTAGATCAGGTTACTCAGGATTCCATCCAACACTGCCTTAAACACTCCCAAGGATAAGGCATCCACAACTTCTCTGGACAAACTGTTCTAGTGTTTCACCACCCTCTGAATAAATAATTTCTACAAATAAAGACATGAAATCTGATCTCTAGTTTGCAAGTCCAGTGATGATTAGTGATCTGGTTTAGAAATTTGAGTTTAAAGCAATTCAACCTGGAACATATATTGGTACACTATATTTAATATTATACCACATCTAAAAGACTCCTCCTAACTATATATTGCCATTCAAACCGTGTACTAGTATGTGCACTAGTTTCTGTAAATTAATACTGTTCCTCCTAAAATGGTTTCTATTTTATTCTCATTGTCTGACACAACCAAAAAAGTACATACACACACACACACTCACACACACACACACATACACACCCACACCCACACCCACACCCACACACATATCCCATCCATGTATATCTGGCTATCTTGCTTATGCATAACTAGTAAATATCTCAAACTAAAAGCATCATTAATTAAAATTAAGGTTTTAAAACTAAATTCACTATAAAATTGATGGATGTTAAAGCTACATTTATGCTAAAATAATTATTTGAAATAACAGAAGTTAAAAGTTGCCTCTTAACAGTAGTATCAAAGGAAGCTTATAAGTGTTCAAACTCTAAATAACATTACTTTATTCAATTACTTTAAGCCTGAATAAAAACTTGCCTGAAAAATTATTAAAAATCTTAGTTAATGTATTTTGAATTTATATTTCAAATTTTTTTTTGTTTTGGGGTTTTTTGCTTTTTCTTGATGGCTGTATTTTTTATTTTTGTTTATTAATTTGTGTTTGTTTGTTGGGGGCTTTTTGATTTTTTTTTAATAAAGCAAGCTGAACAAAATTACAGTTGCAATACTTTCAATTTTAATTTTT
>JAOTQZ010001283.1:75662803-75701509 GCA_026546895.1 Pogonocichla stellata | reverse complement strand
TATTTTATTTTATTTTATTTTATTTTATTTTATTTTATTTTATTTTATTTTATTTTATATTTTATTTTATTTTATTTCATTTCATGTCATTTCATTTATTTCATTTCATTTCATTTCATTTCATTTTTTATTATTTTTAATGTTGTGATTGTTTAATTCTGTACTGGGTGTTCATGTTCCTTATTTTTCATTCCATAATTTGGTGAACCAGTTAGGATTATCATTGTCAACAGCTGAATTCATTTAAGAGCTTCTTATGCAAATTGTGAACAAGAGCACACTGTCGTTTTATGTTCAATTAAAAAAATAATATTTTCTTTAATTTCCGTCTTAGGGTAGAAGTAGGAAAATGTGGATGTATAATAAGTAGGAAATGACAGCCTAGACCTGATATATAGAACAAGTTTTTAAGAAACTGTGGGGCTAATACTGTAGGCATTAAGGAGTACGCCTGCATATGGCATCACCAATAGCATAGAAGATTTTGTGATTGCAGGAGAAAATCTGTTCCTCTTAGCTTGCAACATAGATTAATACTTTTATTTGCTTGTTTATTTGTGATTTTAATAAAGGCAATAAATGTGGGTGTAAAAGTGTGATGGTGGCATAATGCTGAAATTGCAGGAATTTACATATTAGGCATCTAATTAACAGGAATAAAAGAAATGAAGAAGGTAAGATGGATTCTGTTGAGAGAATGCAAAGTGTCCAGAAAACTGAGAGCACTTACTGATCCTAAAAGACAAAAAATATAACCAGCTCACTTCTCTGTAAAGTTGAGTGAGTAATGACAGAATCAAATATAAAAACCCTGTTGTCCTACAATGGGAGATGAACTATGTACTCCAGGTAAAATTAATACAAGAAGGGCAAGCTTGATGAAGCAGAAAAGATCACAGATCTCTCCCTCAAACTGCTGTGTTTTTGAATACAAGTGAACCTGAATTCCAAAGAAAGAAAATCAAGGAAATACAAGTGTTGAATTAGAACACATACATGAATAGCACAACCTAAATATTAAATTTTGCATTAATAATATCTTAAATCACAAGTGAATAAATATTTCTCATGTTATGATTATAATTTGTATAATTTTGATATTTGTCTTCTACACAGATTGTAAGGATCAGCTAATTATTATTATCATAATTATAATATAATTATTGCTATTATCTTTATTCAGTCCTTTTCTGATAGGCACCCAATAAAAATTCATTTTTTCTAAGGACAGTAAATTATGAATGAATCAATATTTTATAGAAGATATTTTGCCCTGAGAGACATTAGGACCCGACTAAATGTCATCCATAATCCTGTATTTTATAGACATTTTTGTATCACCAAATATTACAAAAATTTCTATTTTCAATGGATAATTTTCATTTGTTAATTACCTTGGCTGAACAATATTTCTTGGAATACCTGCATTTCATTTATTCTGAAAAATTATAGCAAATATTTCAAGATTAGTTGATTAAAATCTGGCAGAGATTCAACAACCTCTGACTTTTTTTTTGTTGTTTTTTTTTTCAGTAATCAGTCTTTTTCACATCTCCATAGGATTTCTACACTTCCAAAATATTTTAAGACATTTTAGGAATAATTTTTAATTTATGCAGTATCATTGTGCAGTTTAATATTTAACAAAGAAAAAGGAAAACTATAGTTCTCTTATTATGATTAGCAAAAGTTAGAGGCTATAAATAGGGTGCTGCAATGATTTAGTTCAACGAATAAATATGAATAGTTACAAAAATGTTATAGAAATCTTAGAAAAAAGTAGAAATATGAATAAGGAAATGCATAGTTTACATAGTTTTCTCAAAGGAAAGAAAAATTATCTTGTGTCTAAGAGTACAACAAAGTAAATAGAAATTCTCAGAATCTCTTCTTTCTTCTTAGAGCATCCCTCATAAAGGCAGTGCCTGTTTAGTTAGAATATATGGTAAGTATGAAAATGGGAATAAGAGGAGCCATAACAATAACAAAACAATTTAGGTAGTTGCAGAATTATTTTTTTCACAGAATACCTGTTCTTTGACAAAAGCAGAAATTCCACGTTCCAGAAAGTTCTGGGTGAAAAATGGATTCTATGACAATAATAAGTGATGATCACACACTCACAAATAGATATTTCTGTATTGGCCTGGAAAGAGATGTGGACAGAGGTATGGTCTGGAAGAAGAGGTTTCACAGAGCCTAGAGGTAGAGAAATAGATTACTTCTCTTATACATATAGTTGAACTGTCCAAAGCTGAAATAACTTAAATATTTTAGCAAAAGTTTGTGCCAAACAGTGACAGATGTATCTCAGCTCATAAATTGTTTTTTGCCTTGAGTGAACAATCCAACGTGAAATACTGTTAATTGTTTCTCTACCACACTCACCTATACTAGAAATAAATTTAAAATAAATTAAATTAAAAATTTTATTGGAAACCAGAGGAAAATAATTTCTTATGAATTAATATTTCATTATAGCTGAAATAAGATATTCTGACACAATCATTATGTTAGTTCTACTGCTGTTTATGATCTCAGAATAATGATGCAAGAATCAATAAAAAGTTTCTAAATAGATGCAAACCACATTAGGAAAAAATAAACCAAAACCACCCACTGAGTACAATGAAAACTTCTGCTTGTTGCATATTGTGTCTGATTTAATTGTTGATGATAATAAATACAAAATAAATACAAAAATACTTCTAAGTGATTTATACTTTAAAAGTTCATCAGAAGATAAATCTTCCTAGGACTTATAATGCCATAGGGTAAATTAGACCAAAATTGTGGCATTGGTACTCATTAATTCAAATAGTGAATGTGATGACTGAGAATGGATTTTTTCATCATTCCTATTATAGAATTCAATAAATTTCATTTCACTACTGTATATAAAGCAGGCTTTTAAGGTTTAATGTTCATCATTTTGAGGGAATCTAAATATTACTTTACTTAGTACTGCAACATCTGAACCAAGGTCTAGAATTTAATTTTTCATCATGGATAGCAACCTAGAATTTAATTTTTCATCATGGATAGCAACCTAATATTTTATGTTGTCACATCAGTTTGGAAATAAAAAAGAAAAAATGAAAGAAAAGAAATGCAAGTACCTTTGACCAAGAATTACACTGCTTTAAATCTTAGTACATCTGCACCCAGACCTCTTGATTTCTTCAATAATGCAGTGGAAATGGGAAGTCATTGAGAAAATTATGTCAGAATCCCTCCAAACATGGATAGAGGTAAGTGAGAAAAGCTATGGTCTCAGTGATTCAGAAGATTATTTCTTAAAGTTTGGCACTGGCTGTGATCTTGAGAAAGACTAACTAACACTTGATGTTGACTTTTCTGGTTTGTGCCACTTGATGCTGAGAATACTCTTAATTTAACTATGCAGTGGCTGAATGTGTTAACTCAAAATAGCATTTATTGTATTTTATTTCAACATATATATCAAAAAGGAGACAGAATTCATTTGTAGGTTCTTCTACTTTTTATGGAACAAAACCAAAATATTCTTTCCTGTGCACAAGAGGTCCAAGGAGATGTGCTGCTGAATATCCTTGAACAATTTATGCAGTTCTTGGTTCAGTGCTTTCTTGTGTCGTGACAAGATTTTGCCTCCAGCAAAGCAAGGGCATGCCTTCTGGAGGAGGGGGCAGGGTGAGGTGGAAGGCACTCAAAATATGGAGATACTAATATTTTAATAGTGGGGTATTGCTGTGGGGTTTATGTCTACTAATGAAAAATATAATTTTGAGGTGCTAAAGCAAAGGGTACAGTGCCTTTATTTACTCAGATAAATATTGGATAACTCATTATTAGACATGCTGTGGGCTCTACGAACCCTTCTAGCAGATCCAGCCCAGCTCAGATGCCACTGGAAGCATACCATACAGCACTGTCTGTTGCAAGTAACAGTGGAGTTACTGGATCAAAAGGTTACACGCTCATTTAGCTCTGCTGTGGAGAGCAGAGCTATGAAGTTTTGCTTTCCATTTTCTCTGTTTTCCCACTGATTCATCAGCTGTCAGGTTGTCTGTCTTACTTTTCCTCCAGTTCAGTCCTTTCCTTGAGACTTTATTCCTCCCATCTCTCAGCTGTGGTGTACTTGTGCAAAGATGATCCTCCCAGTCTTTGAAACCTGCAGTTGGGATGGGAGACAAAATTGGGATGATGTAACTTCTGAGATTTCTCTTGCCAACTTTCCAGGCTGGAAAACAATTTTCTGCCAAAATTTGACAGAGTAGTACTTTCGTTCACAAGCAGTAAAAATTACCTCACTTCCATAGGAAACAAAAGATCCCTAGGATTAATCTATGCATTAACTGTTCTTAATATCTCAAGCTTTAAGTTCCCTGATGGTGTCATCCAAAGCTCTGAGAATATATGCAATTATTTGCTTTTTTTCTTACTTCCTTTGGTAGTTTTCTAGAGTTCTAATTAACATGTTGAGTAAGAGTTGTTGGATAACAGAATTAAGTAATTTCATTGCAATTCATTATTTCTTTTTCCTAAATTATGGAGAAAGTATCACTATGTCATAAATTGGGAATTCAGTTTTAATTTTGGTATTTATTTTTCTATAAGACACCTTTGACATCATTATTAATGATAGAATATTAAAACAGAGATATATAATTTTTGTGGGAAGCGCACTTATTTTAGAAAACAGTTCGCAACAGATTCATGTATGAAAATATGGTGAGAAACATAATAATTCATCATTATATTTCATAAATAACTGGCAGCAGGATGGAAAGGATGATAAAAATGCCAGCTGTTCCCAATTAAGCATTTCATATGAGTTGAATTTCTGTTGATTTATTTATTCTGTAATTCACTTTTTTCTCAAAGTTTTGCAGTGACAGGAGCTGTAGCCCAGCATGAGGAGCAAGGTCTGATTCTGCAAAATAAGTTTCCTTTTGTGGCTCTGAACCAGATACAGAGTGTGTCTCATGATAGCTATCATCCTGATTAAATTTTAATCCTCCAGCCAGGATCATACCTGAGGGTTTGGAATCCTTTCAAAGTGTAGAGATACACTTCAAGATTTGATATCCCATGGACTTTTTCTGAGAGGGTCACATTTAGTGACCCTGCTGTACCTTAAACATTTCAGATAAGGTAATGCTGCAAATATATTCTTAGTTAATTAAACAATTTAAATTAGCTGTCTCTGAAAAAATTAGCAAAATTCTTGAGAGTATTTTTTTATTTTTATATTTCTGATGGTTTGTTTGTTCATTTTTGGGCTTTAGTCTTTTTGTGTTTGTTTGTTTGCTATTTTTTTTTTTTTTAAAGTTCTGTGAAGATATACAATTGTGTATGGAGTTTAAAATTTAAAATATGCCTAACTTAATTTTTAATGGAGTTCAATGTACAAGTCATGTAGAGCAGGCTAATTGCATATCTCTTGGGACCGAAAAATATATATATGTATTTATCTTTGCAGTGGAGGGAATGATCAAGGTGACCTATGATACTTAGCTGGAAAACACTCCTTCCCCCCAGAAGAAAGATAAACACCAAGTAGGAGAAGTTAAGAAGTGTAGAGAGGCGTGTAATAACAAGAAATGAGATTCTGTATTTTAAAATTTATTTTGCAATTTAGAAAAACAAGTTTTATTTTAGAATACAGAAAACTTAAATCTGCAGCTTTGTATCATATCTTAAATCCATTCAAATTCCTCACATGGGAATTAAATTAAATAAAATTTAAAAATTATTTTAAAAATACATTTCTGGTGAATGTATGCTATACACAGTCAAGATTAGTTTAATGGTTATCAAGCATTGTAAAAAAGCTTGACATTAAGAGTACATTCCATGGCCTCAATTGGTTTTAAAGCAAAATGTTTTTTGTAATTGTAATAACAGTACCACATTCTTGACTAAAATTCTACAAGATTTTTATATGGGATTAATGACAAATGTATAAGCATATTTCATTCATCAGTCAAGTTCCAGGCAGCTAATTCAAAATTAGCTTTGTAATAGAATATCACATGCTTTTACTCCACAGACTGCTCTGCATTTCCAGTAGTGTAAATCTTTTATATATGTTGGCAACACAGTCAACTAATAAGAACCTGAGGACCAGATTTTTATTTTCAGGCAATGTCCTGATGTCTTTGCATGTTTAACCATCACGTTTTGAGCACAGCATATGGCAAGAAACTACTACCAGTTTGAATTTTTGACTGTTTAATTTATATGTTTTGGCTTTCTATTCTTGATTATGTTAATTTCCCTTCAGAAGTCTCGTCAAGAATAAGAATCCTGTACGCTATCCAGTGTTCAGATATATTACATGCTTAGTGGATAACGTATTTGAATTGAAATTGGAATTGTTTAGTCTTAAGTGCAACTTTTTCTGAATCCATTTCATCTTGTATCAAAATTACTGAATTTTATCTCTTTTTATAAAGCACACTGAGATCTATGAATGAAGACATTTTCCAAGACTTATAATGGCAGTTTTCATTCTTTGTCCTTGAGACAGAAAGCAGGAGAGGAATTGGTACAATGTAGGGATGAATGCAATGTGTCCATACTCACACACTTGCTCACTGGCAGAAGAGAGACAATTTTACCTCGCTCCTGGACCAATTTACATGAAAACACACTGTATTTCTCTTAGATCTAGTACCGTCTCAGAGTATGTGAAGAGTTTTATTGTGCATCCTCCAGTAATGCATTGAAAAATAGGTATGTATGCCACTAGCTGATTACTTCCGAGTAGAAAGGAAGATGGATATTTGGAACTCAAAGTTGTTTTTCTCTGGAAGGGCGTTTTTAACTTTCCTCAGCTAGCACAAGGTTTGAGAGCCCAGTCAGTAAAAAACCTCACGTATGCTGAAATAGCTCTTTATAACTTTCACATCCACACATTTTTCCAGTGGTTTCTAATCTTTAGTTTTTTGGGGCTTTTTTTTACTTACTATGTTTGTATTCCCAATTTAAGGTCTTAAGGTGACCTTTTTCCAATAAATAGATGATCCTTTAAGCTCCAGAATGTTAACACATAAAAAAGACCAAGTATCCCCCCTTGCTTCCTGAATGGGCAATTTCATTTGGATGTGGTGTTTATATAAGTGTAAATTTCAGGTTAGTGACCATTTATTTTGTTTTTCTGTCTACTTCTATCCCTCCTCCCATTGAATATAATGCAGCTACACTTGTTACATATAATTTATAACTGCAGTTTTATTTGTTTTGTAGTGGCCTTGCTATGATGTATTCTCTTAGGAGTTTTCATTGCATTGCCAAACTAATAAAAAAATTATAAGGAGTATGAAGGTGCAGGAGTTTCTTTTCTACTTAAAATTTCAGTTTGGAAATACAAATGTTTTTCATACTTTGCTAAGAAAATAGTCTAAAAGCTACTTAAACTCTTGTCATATTTATTGTCAACCAAAAAGTACCAATAAAAATTGTATTTTTACCCTAAATACATATACAGGTTTAAGTTAAGCAAATACTAATACAAACATAGAAACATTATATTTAAGGAAGAAATAGGATCCAATATGTTTTCTTCTTGTTGTATTGCTAAATTTCCAATGAATTTAACAATATTTTATACAAAGTGTATTCAAGTACCAATTAGTTCACTCCTAGACTGAAATAATGTTCATCTAAAAACTGTTTAGTTCAAGAAATTGTAATTGGCCATTTTTTATAAATAATGATGCCTTAATGCATCAGCAGCCCATTGACTGCATTGTCATTTTTTGTGGAATAAGATGTTCTAATACAAAGCTTCAGGCTGAGACAAAATTTCCCCTCATAAAAAAGTTTCTATAGTCATTTTAGGGTGTTAAGAAATTCAGTCAGTGACTAAGTGATAGACCTCTAAGGAATAATAAGATTGGATTGGAGGGTTTATCAAGCACCCCTTTTTACCTTCATTTTTTATTACAATGGAGAGCCAGCTGCTTTGCTCTGGTTCTCATGGTGTCGTGCTTTCTCTGATTCTCCTACGTTTCAAGCAAGGAGATCAGAAAGGACTTTTTGGACAGATGGTGATGTTGTCTCTGAGATGTAATTCATATGCAGTCTCTGTTCAGAACTACATTTGTGCCATATGCACTGACTTTTACATTCCCTTTTGAAATGATTTTATGAGCAGGAACAAGAAAGATCTCAAAATATGTCATTTTTCTTCCTCCTATGGTTATACTAAATGCACTTCTGCAAGGTGCTGATGGACAAGGTGTCTCAAACCTCACATCACATCTCCATAAGGGTGAGGCCAGCCTTAGCTGCTGAGGACAGGTCTCCTAGGATGACTAGTTGTGCAAAAGATGGAAATTAATTTATAGTGAGAGATTAAATGGAAATTAATTTTTTAAATTTCAGCAAATATTTGGAGTCAGAAACAGTATATCAATTGTCTTCTAAAAATCTGTTCCCCTCAAAAATAGAATTGAACAGAAAGCAGGAATGTTTCCCTCTTTATAAGCTGTAATATAAGACTACTTTCTTTACCTTTAAGTTTTAGTTAAATGCAATCTGGAAGCTGTGCTTATAGTAACTCATTATAGACAGAAACACAGAAGGGAAATAGGTGAAATACTATATTCAAATAGTGCATGTGTAGTGCAGTTTACATTGAAAGTGTAAAGGGTGGGATTCTAGTACAACAGCAAAACCAACCATAGGTAGGGCAGAAGGGTTAAATTAATTACTGTAAAGGTATAAACAGCCTACAGAATACAAGGCGTTCATTAACTGGAGTAATCAGGAAAAAATGTTCCTTAGCACAGATTATGCCATATTTTACCTCTAGAGATTATTTTTCAGTTTCCATGAAGCTCAACTGAAGGAGTAAAACCAAGCAGACAAGACTATCAGGTGAGACCTAACCTTACTCACATTTTTAAAATAGCATTAGTTCTTTTAGAAGAAAGGTGTCATTTGTAAAGTTTCTTGCAGTTTATGGGCCAAGTCCTTGACTTTTAGAAGAGGATTAGGTAGTCCAATGTTGACAGTTTTACAGGCCTTTCAAGGATTTTCCTGTTACACATAAGCCTTCACATGTTAAAACTTTACTGCCCTTTTCTTCATCACCTTTTTTCACAGATGTCTCTCATTGCAGAAATATAGCTACAGCATCTCAGGGAGAATTAGTCAGAGTAATCTCTTGGAATTACATTGTTACACGAAATATCTTATTCATTTTTCAGTCAGAAAATTGTAATGCTATATTTTTCCTATTAGGAGAGTTGAAATAATGGCCCCTTGGATGTCTGAAGACATAAGTTTTTTTATTCATTTTAGAGCAAAAAAGATAATGCATTGGAAGATAGACAATTTGATCAGTATCCATGTTGTTCCATATTATGCAACCTATTATCTGGTAGATCTAGACACAGAAAATTGTAAAGTCTTTTCTTTGGGCTTCCTGTAACATGTCAATGCACCATAAGCTGAAAAAGATACCACAAGGTTGTGTCAGAATCTTAGCACTTTCCTGATAATTCATGCTATGCATTTGGACACCTTATTGCAGTCTTCCAGCACCAAAAGGAGACATACAGGAAAGGCATGCAGTGATAGGACAAGGGGGAATGGCTTCAAACTGAAAGAGGGTAGATTTAGATAAGATATTAAGAATAAATTAATTCCTGTGCAGGTGGTGAGACACTGAAGGAGGTTCCCCAGAGAAGCTGTGGTTGTCCTATTGCTGGAAATGTTTAAGGCCAGGCTGAATGGAGCTTTGAGCAACCTGGTCTAGTGGAAGGTGTCCCTGCCCCTGGGAGGAAAGTTGGAACTAGGTGATCTTCACAATTTGTCCCAACCTTAACCATTCTGATTTTCAAAAAGAAGAAAATGTATGCAGTTATCTGAAATGTAGTGGAATACTAAGTACCTGAGACAACAATTTGACAATTTGAAGTTTCTGAAAGAAAAAAAAAAAGTGTTAAGCATGAACTCTTAAAAAAAGAGGTAGTTTCCTTTTTCTTAAAAAAAAGAAAAAAAAACTGTTAACTTATTTTTGTCTATTATTTCCCCTGCACATGGGTTTTAATTGTCTCTGAAAACACCAATATAAAGGAGAATGCCATTTCCTTTCTTTGAATATTTTAGGGTTCAAAATTCTATTTGCAATGTCTTTAGGGGTGCTTTCTACCACTGCAAAGCACAAAACAAGTTCTTTGTCATGTGGTAAAACACCAGGGCCGTAAAATATCATCCTGGATTCTATTCTAATGTAATGTAATCTAATCTAATCTAATCACATCACATTTTTTTCTGGTATTCAGATTAAATGTTTCTTTCAGATTGAATGTTTCCCTTCCCTTGTTGAAGGGAAAATTTTCTATATGTATTGCAGGTAAGAAAGATATGAAATTTATGTAAATAAATATTCTCTATGCTTGTGATACCAAATATATTCCATGAAAACAGCCAGACTATAGTCTATGCCATATTTTTTTCATCTTGAGTGCAAAGAGAAAGCTGAAACTTCTATGTCCTATATACCTTTTGGGTGACAAGGACATTCAATGAATCTATGGGAAGTCTCCAAAAAGCACAAATGGTAAAGTTTTATCAGATTTTTAATCGTATTACAGAAATTTTATTTATTACCTCTTAAAAATTATCAGGATCTCTAGGGGTTGGTGTTTTTTTCATTTGTGGTTAGCTGCTTTTTGGGGGCCTGTGAATTTATCCCTGATTTGTTTTTCTTAGTTGTTTGTGGGGTTTTTGGCAAATTCAGCACTAAGCACCTCATCTCACCCTGGCCAGCCTCATTAAATCAGATTTTCTCTCTTATTGAGTTGATATATTTGAACTATTGCCAAGCCTACTTGATCTTTAATTATTCTGGATAGCAATGCTAGCATTATTCTGGTTATGCATTTTGGGAGGAGGGATTGTGTGTATATGTTATATTTAAATTACTTAAATTAAATGAAGAGAAAATGTATTCTTAATAATACAAGCTGCCAAAATCTATAAGGACAGAAAAAAAGAAGGGATAAAACAAGATGACATTACTTCCAGCCAGTCATCTTTTGTTATGCAGTTTATTGTAAATACTACGGACTTTGCAAACATTTGTTTACATCTGTTTTGACTGCACATTTTTTCCATCCCCTTCCTCCATCTTGAAAGGAGAAGGAATTCCATAAACTCTGATCTCTGAAGTGAAAATATTAAAGCAAATACAAACTTCATTCTTTTATACAAATTTTTCAGTGGTATTACCTACAAGAGATCAAAAGAATCAAGGAAAATTAGGCCTTTTCATTAATGCAAAATTATTTCAGGAGATCATTTATTTTCTGCCAAATTATAACAATGTGTCCTGCAATTCTAACTATTCCCTAAGTTTGATGAAAATGTCCAACACAATTTCACAGAAGAGTAAATTCATCGTGTTAACAATATAGTTAAAACTAATATCTAATACTATTCCTGCAGATGAAGAAAGAAAATGCACATATTCTAGTGGCTTAGTTTTTCAAAGCCATCGTAGAATTATTTATCAAAAAATAATGGCAAAATCAGGGAAATATTTCAATCTACTAGATTGTTACTAGTTATCTAGAGAGAAGAAAACATACTAGTATGGCACCTATAACTCAGTAGTAGACAATATCAACAGAGACAATATTAGAAGTTCATACCAGAGCAATAATTTTACCAGAGTACCATGGTTGAAATAGAATTTCTTATCTTGATGTTGCGATAAATTCCACCTTCATTATTGGAAGCATGTGGTTAGACAAACTCAGAGCAAATACTACATTTTAACAATGACATATGGAATAACAAAGCTGGGAATGGGGAGCAAACAGTAATGAGAAGTTAATGAAGATATTAAAACTTAATATACATTCGTAAGTTGTGCTTCTGTGAACAGAAATAACCCACAGAAGAGTACTGTAAATGACTCACAGAAGTATGTTTTACAGCATCAGCCAATTTCCCTTTATTTAAATCAGAATCTTTCTAAATTTAAGGAAATGTAAATAAAGTTGTCATTAGCAATGTGTTGCACTAGTCAGGATTAATTGGATAGCTGTTTGATGAACAACAATTCAGATTTAAGGTTATGAATATTGCTACTTGCGTTCTCTATAGTGTTTTTTTAAGATAGCATACTGGCAGAATTAATACTGAGAATCAAACTACTAATGCAATAAAGAAATGATGTTTAATATAAACCCATGTATTGTACTTTAGGAAAGTAAAAAATATATTTTTGATTACGGAAGTAATTGAATAGTCAACGTCTTGAATGTTATTTCAGAAAATTCATAAGTATACTCTAGCTGTATAAAGACAAGTGTTAACAGTAATATGTAGATATTTGAGAGGTGAAGTGTGGTTTCTTATTGAATGCAATATTGATTTTACAGAATTATCATACTGGCAATAATGATGAGCTATAAGCATTCACATGTTTTTGTAAAGAAAGGAAGAGTATTTCTAGTAGTCAGCTTGCAGTTCTTCTGAAGGAGAAAGAGGAATCTTAGATCCATAGTTTTACATATTTAATATGTTGGATTTTTTAATCTTGATAAGAGTACATAGAAATATATTCGTACAACATATGTCCCGCTTTGAGAAATGAAAATTTTATTTTACATTTTTCTCTCTCCCCCAACTTAGCTGCATTGTACTGTACACCTGAATAGCTCTGTCAGCTTCAAGCAAGTGTAAAGAGTAAAACATTTTTAGTCCAAGTAAAGTTTCCAAATCATATCCTTTCTCTGTATTCAGGCTGATGTGATACTTTGCAGGTAAGCATAAATAATCAGCTTTTGCCCCTAATGAGTGCAAATTTATGCTAGGCATGCCAGTGAACATCAAACTCTACAAAGAGAGAAAGCAAGGACAAGAAGGTGGCGGATATGTCATAGAATAAATGGTAGAGTAATTTGTCAAAACTTTTGTGTCATTCTCAAAATATATGGATTTTAAGAGAAGGTCTCAGATGTGGGATGTTTTGCCAAATAAAGAAGTTTTAACTGTGGCACTTTATAATAACTTTCTTCAGCATTGCAATAAGGCATTCAAATTATGTTTGGATAGGAAAAAAAACTACAATGTCTATTATTTTTCTTACTAATGCATAATAAACTATTGGTTTAAATCTGCATAATTTTAATCAACGAAATAAACCAAACTTTTCTTGACAAAGACAGTTGGATAGCATGTATAAATGATTGGAATATAAAGACAGGAAAAAAAAAGTGATTGGAAACATACGAAATTTTCTTCAAATTAATTATTTTTAATAATGATTAATTTTTTCTATAAAGGCAAGTAACTTTGATGTGGAAATTCAGTGCAAAAAAGAATAGTAATGAGTAGGAAAAAAAGGCAGATGAATATAAGTCAGAAAAGAAAAAATGTTCCCAGCAAATGACTGATTCACTGAAACTAGTCTCATCAAAACATACATAAGTATGAAGCCTTGAAAACAAACCTAATGAAATGAAGGTTATTTTGAATTGTTAGAATTTCACATCTCATTTGGCTTTGATATATTTTATTTTTAATTTGTAGAAATAAATTTGTTTCCTTTTTTTTCCCTTCACTAAGTAAGATATTGAGAGATTTCAAACTGTTGTGTGCAACAACAGTTTGTTGCACACTGGAAAATTATGGAGGTAAAAACACCTTTGCGAACCTTCTGAAAAAAATATTCCTTCTTTGCAATCACTTTTGATAAAATTGACCTCTTTCCTGTAAGGAAAAGAATTCAGTCATTCTCCTGATGAACCTGCTTCCTTTTTCTCATGCAAGATTAAGAGGTAAAAAGAGTCTCTTTTTTCTCACAGTGTGGAATATAAGCACTGCTGTCCATGTGGCCAACATTCTCACAAATGTTCATTCACAGATCCACAGGATTGATATCCTGCCCTATTCTAGGGAAAAAAAAGAAAACCAAAAAAAACAAAACAACCAACTGAAAAATAACAACAAACAGGTTTACAATAGTCTTTAGGTATAACTGGGTTGCTTCAACAGGTTAAGTACGATTTCCTATTGATGCTTCTCTGTCACCAGAGTTATTACATCTATAAATTACTTTCGGTTAAGGTAGAACTGCAATAGTTTTTTTAAGAAGTCTTTGTTCTGGAGTAGGAGTTGAAATCTGTTGGATTACCTGTTAATTTTCAGATATTTTTAACTCAAGTCATACATATGGCATATAACATATTATTTACTTAACTATTCTGAAAATGTTTTAGCAACAGGAAGTGAAACTAGTGCTTTCTAGATTTTGAATTAATCATAAGAAATAAGAAGGAAAGAAAACTAAGTTCAAAGATCTGGTGATTTCACCTTTTGTTGTTCTCTGGCACATTGGTGGATGAATCAGTAGTTCTGACTGAATTTTGTGTAACTTTTGTTAGAAATTATGTATTTAATGCTAAAAATAGAAGGCCAACTGTTTTGTAGAAGATGAAAAAATTATAGACCATAGTTTCAATGAAAGACTATTTTATTTTGATTATGTGTTCCAAATGTTTGGGGTTTTTCTTAGTCTGTTCTATCACAAACCCACGCATGCAAACAAAATATGCTGTGCAATTTAGTGAATAGAAGATATAACCCAGTCATATTTTAATGTGTCATAGAATGTGCGCATTTGCTGTTTCATAAACAAATCAGAGAACTGCTATTTAAACTTGGTATCTGAAACAACGATAAAGGATGAGTTAACAGACCTTTTTCTATGCACGACACTTAGAGATACAAAGTTCAGATGCTTTAAGCAGTTTCCCCATCATAATACCCTTGGAGGCTGCACTATCAAACAAAAAAAGGGTTGTATACTCATGACACAACTGATATAGCTGAATGTTACTGTGCTATATCACCATTCCTCTGCACAGCAATGTTCTCAGAATGATACGCAGTACTTTCTTTGCTGTTAACCGGACTGATCATATTTGCATTAATTCTTGCAGTACTCAAGATCTGAAAAAATTTTGGGTAATTTATTGCATTTTGGATGACTTCCTTAAGGACAGCACTCAGGAGAAAAGAGAGATTTGCCACGGTAGAAACTGACTATCAGAGGCATCTAAGAGGGCCTGAGAAATGTGGGATTATGTCCAATAACCTCAGGCAGTAGTGATGATGCTGATATAAAAATGGAAAAATTAAAGTTAACATGCAAAACTAAACAAACATCTTCCATATAAAGAAAAAATTGATAATTTAAAAACAATTACCGGACAGCATTTGAAAAATCAAATTTCCTCAAGAGTCTTGCAATCAAAACTGAGGTATTGATTTGAGGCAACAGTATTATAAACATGAGAGAGGACGAGGAACTCTTGTGACAATGTAGAAAACAATGCCTGTCTGAACTGACAATAAATTAATTAAAAGTAAAAATGATGATATGACTACAGTCAAATAATTTATTACAAGTTGTGTTAGTAATGAATAAAAAATGAGAAAAAATGAACCAAATATACAAAGGAAAATATAAGGGGGAGCTAGAATATAATTGTAAAAGCACTGTCAAAAGTTATTTGAGCAGTGATGAAAATCTTTAGAAGGAGAACACTTACTGCTTAGGAATCGAAAGATTTCTGGATTGCCAAAAAAATTCTAGGGGAGTTTTCAATGGCTTAAGTGGTATCAGAAGTTCTTAAGAAATGGAAGAAAAGAGATCTATTAATGGTCAAATTAAAGGTCTGTGTTGCAACATTTGATTTTACAGACAATCACCAAGCCAAAAGGTTAATAAGTGTCAAAACACAGGCCTTAAAAACCCCCACCTGTCAACAGCAGGAAAAATACACTCTTAGCATGATAGGGGACAAATTATGGGGCAACCAGAAAACATGAGAGTAGTAGAGAGCAGCTGAGTCAATCAGCATATGCTTCACTAAAGCACAAATGCATGAACTTTTGTATAAAAAGAAATCAGAATTGCCAAGCTTTTGCTCCTAGTGACCCAGACTGGTTTTGCTTACACTACACTGAAAACAAAGCAGAGTAGGAAAATACTTGTTGAGCCAGGCCATGGCATCTTCCAGAATTTAAGTGGGATAGAACCAATCACAAACAGGACTGAAAAGCTCATCTCCTACTAAGATCATTGTTTTGAAGTCCTGTTCAAGTTTTCTTTAAAATTGTCATACTGGGTGGCTGACCGTATCACTAAGATATTTTCTTCAGGCATGAATAAACCTGATAAGTTTACATATAGAGATAAAAGTCACAATACTATATCTTTAATTTGCCTTATAATATCTAAGATTTTGTATTCGGGTAACTTGCTTAGTGTAGTGCAATAACTGCTATGTCCAGAAAAATATGTAGGCTACAGTTACAAAAGATGGAATAAATATATATTTTTACATTGAGAAGGTTCTGCTAATGGTGCTGAAAAAGATATTAGTTGATGAAAGTAGTGGACTCCAAGTGTCATTTCAGTTATAACCCTAAAGAAAATTATCTATGTTTCCTATCAGACAAAGAGTTTTCACACTGAATAGAGCTGTTTTGTTCTAGGGAGACACAGGGTTTCTACGTTCACAGATAGTATAATCCTTTTTGCAGACTTCTGTGTCCGCAGAATTAATTGTCATAGATATCTCCAGCAAGACACGTTAGTTCCAAGTGCTCTGAGAAGCTTGGTTTTGTATGCATCTTGCTTCCCAAGTGAAATTTTAGTAACCTATTTTTATATGTATTCCCAATGAGCAAAGAATCAGCCGGTGGTAGAAGGACTCCCTTTCCCCTGGGGTGGCAGTGGTCCCTGCAGGCACTGTGACTTTGGACAGTAACTGCAGTAGCAGCAGCAGCAATGGCTGCAGAAACAGCACTAGAAGCAGTAGCAGCAGCTGCCCCTTCTTCCATGACTTCAGCAAGAGTAGCAGCAATTGCAGCTTGATGCAGGTTAAAAGGAGTCTCTTTTTTCCTATAATGGAGGTAAGACTGACTCCACTTCTGGATTCCAAGAACTCAGCATTTTCTGCTGAAACCGTGCCCCCTGCCATGATGTGAGTGGTATGGAATTAAACAGTGCTAGGACACTCCACAGCCTTTTTTTCTCTACAGAAAAAAAGTACTAATGTGTGATTCTGTGATTCAGTTTTTATAGTACTTCCCCTGTAATCTTATGTATTGGGACTGTACTGTGGAACATTTCAGTACAATGGTTCAGAAATATAATGTGAAAGTTACATACATTCCACATGTTTTGTGCACACAAATGTTACCTAGAGAGTCTCTCCAGAAGCCACTGCGTACTTCAGCAAGAAAAGACTAACTGTATAGCATCCTGGTCTTGTGCAGTAGAGAAAGTTAAAAAAATTAAGCTCAATTGATGAAGCAAGCTCATTACATATAGAAAACAAACTAGTAGACAATTAAATCTACGAAGAAAACACTATTTTCTTTGTGTAATTACTCTTTTCTTTTAGGAAAAAAAGGGTATGATCCACTATGAAATGTTGTATAAAGAAAACACTATTTTCCATTATTCCATAGGAGAAGATTTCCACCTTACCTGGGAACCTCTGCCCGTCATGGACACAAGCTGTGAAGGGTCACAGATCACCACAATAATGAAATCCCAGCTGAACAGGATGAATGTGTCATTCAGAGAAGCAAACTCTTACCTCGCCCTCAAGAAGAGTAGCTGCTGCAAAACAGGAGAATTTAGGTAGTGCAGAAATCATGACGTGTTCTGTAATCTTATGGGCTGTAGGCAGTGCCACAGGGTCACACAACTCTCACCCATTCACCAGATGAAAACTTTGAACATATTGGTGGTATCTTGAGATCCTGCTGCTATAACTCTAACAATGACTTTGCCTTCTGACCCTTCCAAGGACTCAGAAACAGTCACTCGCTGAGTTACTGAGAGCATTCCCTTTGGAACCAGGACCATGAATTAAGAAGTAACCTGCATTCTGGATCATGTTATCTGATAAGGAAACCTAGTGGGCTTGTGGCTTCCTCCTGTGCATAAGGTCATCACAGAATTTTTTGATCGTATTCTAGACTCTAGTGAGATGTGATGCAGTGTTTAAACTCAGAATGCATTTCTTCACAAACATGAATACTTCAAAATGTCCCGTCTTTTTCAAGCAAAAGTAGTCAGAATGAAAAGCAGCAAACTTTATGCAAATGTGATGACCACAAATTTTTTACTGCCTAAAGGGGTAAAAAGAGCAATAAATCTTTTACAGTTTCTCTCAAACCATTAAAAATAGCACTTCAAGTGCTTTTCATTCAATGAAAGGCTTTTGCAGTGTGAGCAACCAGAGCACTTCATGTGTTTAACCTCCTCATTAGGCTGTGCTAGAGGGTGAGAAAAAGTGCCTTGACAGGAAGCTAAAGGTATTCTACGATCATGGCATTATGTCAGAATGTTCACACTATTGCTATAAATTGAATTAAATTAGATCAAATTATGCTGTCAAAGTAAAATGGGACTCCATTCTACCTTTCTTTTTCTTATTTTAAAGATTATTTTCTTTATGCAAAGTAATTATAACTTCAGAATATTTAGGTACAAATTTGGATTTACCAGAAAATATAATTTATTGGAAATGTTTAAATCTTCAAGGTTAGGAAAGGATAAATTTTTGAACATTTGAAACCTAATCATTAAAAAGGAAGGACCAAAAGGGAACTTGAAGCCAGAGAGTCCAAACTGCTGCTAAAAGCTGGTGAACTTGGATAAGGTAGCTCAAGGCTTTATTTGCCTGGACATGGAAAATCTAATGATAATTGTACAGACAGGAGCTATCCAATACAAGACATAATCATCAGGAAGGTGAAATCTGTGGGGCACTGGCTTATTTTCTACAGCATCAAGTAAGATATGAAAAAATCATAAAAAATAGTAATAATTCCAAATAATACAGAACTACTAGAAACTGGATAATGTATGATTGTTTCAGAAGGAATATCCAGCTCAACAACATGAGTCAGCCTCCTGAGATCAAAGGCAGACTTTTCACTAATTTTGACAGGCATTGAGTAAATTTATATAAGGTGGTTTTCTTGCTGGTAGGAGTATGAAACATACAAATATAAATGGTAAAAGTAAGAAAAAAAGATGAGGCTCTCGTGACCATAGTAGAAAAATGAGTGTCTCACTGAAACAAAAGACTATATTGTATGATGTTAAAATTTGCTCATTTAGTTAAAAGCCACAATAGTTAGGAAATTAAGCCTTTGCTGCCCTTTCAATTGAGTAGGAAATACTGGATGCAGTACTTTAGAGAAAATAATTGACATAATTGTTAAATTAATGACTGGAAGGCAGCATCTTTTAAATTAATGACTGGAATTTGACAGCTCTTAGTATCTGTGCCCTGTATGTGTGTGTGTGTTGTATTACAGAGAAGTTCAGTGAGTTCATATTCTTCTGGGAGAGCTCAGTCTTCCTTTTATGTGTATGTGAGGACATTAGCACTAAACAGAAAACTACTTTGACATTAATTTTTAGATAAGGCATTTTTGTATGTTTATGTTTTAATATGCTTATCAAGGTTTTATGGGTAAGTAAGACTGGATAGTACTAACATTATCTGAAGAAGGGAGCATGCAGATAATTTTAAAGTATTCACTGTATAGAATTTAAAAAACCCCAAGGGACATAGAATATAAATAGAAGTGTTTAAAAAATGTTTATTATTTTAATTGGAGAAGTTCAGGTTTTAAAATTTGAAATCCTGAATTCTATTTAAAATGTAAATACCTGTAGTAATGTAGGTTAACTAAAATCTTTGCAGAACACTTCTTACTTCACTTGCACCAAGAACAATGAGCGTGTTTCTTCAAATGGCATTGTCATTTATCTGTTTAATAGATATTATCAAAGAACTGTAGACAGTGATAAATGAAAGGATTATTTTGATGTTTATGGGAATTTCTGTTAAGACTCTGAATAATTAATAGGAGCTTAAATAAGTACAAAGATCTCTAAATATAAGCTTCACTTTTGTATTGGGATACACACTTTTGCCATGTAGCTTTGAAGTGATTTTGTTATTTAGAATTTCTTTTAAAACCAAGGCAGGTCATTAATGACTAAAAATATCTGCTGTCTGTGATCAGACTTTAGTGAAAGGACTTGAGTGTGAGTATTTCCAAATCCTGACTTTTCCAGGGATTAAATAATACTAAGCTAGTATGATCACTTGCTCTTTAAAGATCATCCCACTAATACCTCAGATGAATTGGCAAGACTTACAATGTTCTACCATTCCTTTTATCCCTTTTGTGAACAGATGTGTAATTCCTTGTCTATGAGACAAGTGCACAATCTGTCAAGACCACTGGATTCAGCTGAAATACACAAACAAGGCAGTTCAGAGCACATGAAGAAGTAAACTAAGGTTTATAACTTCAAATATCTCTTAAGTGTAGTGTGTTTTCCTAGGATTTTAAGAAAGGCACTGCAACATGGAAATAATAGAAAGAACATTAATTCATAAGCATGTGGTAATTGACATGTTTTGAAACTGATGAGTGTGTTTTCTGTGTAAAACTTTTGATACTCCAAAGAAAGCAGATAATATCTGTATAATGTTAACTTATGCAATATCCACTATAAATGCATTGCAACGGTAGTTCAACGTGGGGGATAGTTGAAATTGAAACTGTTAAGCTTGAACTGAATTTTTGGAGCCCCAACACTGGTAGTGTTAAAAGCCAGGCTGGATAAATCCTAGAGGAACCCTGTCTAGCGGAAGATGTCCCTGCATATGGCAACAGGGATTGAGGCTAGAGGATCTTTAAGATCCTTTCCCCATATCCAAGACCCCAGATATTCTATAATTCTAGGATTCTAGAAATAGTGATAGAAAAACTAACTTTCATAAAATCATAAAATATGTTGAGTTGAAAGAGATCCAGAAGGATCATCAAAGTCCAACACTTTGCCCTGCACAGGGCCAAGAGTCACACCATGTGCCTGAGTGGGCTGTCCAAACGTTTCTTGTGCTCTGACAGGATTGGTGCTGTGACCAATCAGTGTTTTCTGGGGAAGCCTGTTCCAGTGCTCAATCACCCTCTGGGGAAAAAAAAACTTTTCCTAATATCCAGCCTAAACCTTTCCTGACTCAGTTTCATATTGTTTCCTCAAGTGAAGAGATTGGTACTTGCACCTCTGAGGATGTTGAGAGGTTTTCCTAGTGAGGATATTGAAGGCTGCAATGAGGTCTCCCCTCAGTCTCCTCCAGGATGAACAGACCAAACGACCACAGCTGCTCCTCATACAGCATCCCCTCCAGGGCCTTCATCATCCTCTTACTCCTCCTTTGGGTGCTCTTTTAGTGCTTAACGCATTTTTTTTGTCATGGCAGCAAAAACTGGATTAAGGAGTAGCACAAAGAATTGTCTGGAGAGAGAATCTCAATAGAAATGTGAATAGTTTTACGAGTAAGAGCACCCAGCATGGAGAGACACAAATTTGTTGTTTTAGTTCATATGTAAAGGAAGGCTTCACATCCCACCATGAACCCTTACTGGATTACATTTTTTTTTCATTTCCCTCCAGAAAAAAAAGATTACTACCTCAATGACTATTTTTAAATGAAATTACTCTATTTATATCTCTTCAGATCTAGTCTTGTAGTTGACATTAAGTTTTCTGGAATAAATTCGTTGCTTGTTTTATCAAGATGTGTGATGCTGAAGACAGCGATACATGGCAGGATGCTGTATAGCCACAAACATAGTCTGATATGTTTTCTTAAGGAAAGGAAAGAACACAGATAAAATCTCATAAAAGAGATCTCCCAAGAGAACTATATCTGCTAATATGTTTAACATAGGCAGAAGCTGGGAAATAATTTGTGCCACACTTCAGAGAATCACTGATGGATGGGAGAGAGATGGTATAGACAAGTATATGAGTTGGGCAGGAACTCTATTTAAAAAATGCATTAACTCTCACACTTTTCCTGCAAAACCAGATGGCTGTGTAACATATTGCAGTTCAAAGAAAACTCAGCGTGCCATAGGAGGGTGTTCCCTTGAGTAATGATCTGGTTATAAAAAATAAAAATAAATGGGTAGCTTACCAGCTGCCTGAAATAAAGCTGGAATGAGCAATAGGCCTTATTAAAGAGACTGACCAATGTCATGTACTTGAAAATGTCTTTATAAATGACATTAAAGATAGTAGTGAACTGCAAACCTCCAACCTTATCTTGTAATTTTATTTGTAATTTGACATTGTCATATCTGATGCCTGATGGAAGCTGAATCTTTCCTGAAATGCACTTTCAACTTGCATGTAATTTCTTACTGAATAGATAGAAAGAAAATAGCATTTTTTTTAAAGGCAAAAAATATATTCATAAAAATTCCATTATATTTAATCTAAAAGAGCGAGTGAAATGATGTGAAGCTGAGTTAGTAATTGAATATACGAAAGCAAGATTAATAAGAAGATTTAGATTGACAGCGTTGAAAAAAACAGAGTTGCCTGTTCACAGTGTAAAGGGTCATTGGCTGTATTTATTGCAAACATAATTGTTTTGTTCTATGAAGCAAAGAAATAGCTTTGTTTATGAGTGTGTCTGCATATTTGGCAACATTGCCTGTGAACATGCCAATAAAAAGCACACAACACATGAATTCTTTTCATATGTAAAAACTTTTTTCAGAAATTTTATTATCTATAAAATCATAAAACTAATAACTGAAGATAACATTTGACAGACAATGTAAAAGAACAATGGTTCCCACATTTTCTGCTTCAAATTCCATGACCATCTTTTGAATATATGTGTTTGTAAAACTCCAGGATACATAAAAACATGGTGATTGACTTAAAAAATCACGGCAGACAGGTGGTCCTCCCAATGACTGAAGAAAATGGAATATTGCACACATTTTCTAAAAGATTATAAGAAGAACCCTGGGAACTATTGATCAGCAAGGCTCATCTTTGGCTCAGTAACATCATGAAAGAGGTCATTATGGAAGACATGTTGAAGCATATGGAAAAGAGGGAGGTAATTAGAAAGCGCCAAGATGGTTTCACCTAGGGAAAATTATGCCTGAATAATCATAGCCTTCAACAATGGAGTGACTGCATCCCCGGACAAGGGAAGAGCAAATAACACCATTTACTGGGACTTCTGTAAGGCCACTTGTCCCACAAAAAATTCTTGCCTCAAAATTGGCTCTGAAAAACTGTTAGATAAGAAATTGGCTGGATGATCCCACTCAAAGTGTTATAGTCAATGCCTCAATGTCCAAGTGCAAATCAGTAGAAAATGGTGTCCCTCAGGGGTGTATATTGGGACCAATACTATTAAATATTTTCATCAGTGACATGGATAGTGAAATGAAGTGCACCCTCTCATGTTTGCAGATGACACAAGTTGAGTGGCACAATTGGTCACTTGAGTGAAAGGATGCTGTCCAGAGGAATCTTGACTGGTTTGAGGAGCCGGCTGATGTAAACCTTATGAAGTTCAGCAAGGTCAGTTTCAAGGCCTTGAATCTGGGTCAGGCAATCCCAAATATCTGTACAAACTGCCTGAATAACTGATTGAGAGTAGCCCTAGAGGGGAAGGACTTGGGGATATTAGGAGATTAAAAATTATGTACGAATAATCAAGGTGCCCTTGAAGCTCAGAAAGCCATCATATCCTGGGCTGCATAAAAGAAATGTGGCCAGCAAGTCACAGAGCACAATTCTCCCTTTTTTCTCCAGCTAATGAAATGTCACCTGGAGTAACAAGTCCAGCTCTGGGATCCTCAATACAAACTAGCCATAGACCTGTTGGAGTAGTTCCAAAGGAAGGACACAAAAATTATCGGAGGGCTGAAGAAACTCTCCTATGAAGAGAGGTTAGGAGAATTAGGGTTGTTCAGCCTGGAGAAGAGAAGACTCCAGGAAGACCTTTTTGTGGTCTTTCAATACTTACAGGGGGATTACAAGAAAGACCGATAAAAGCTTTTTCCAGGACATCTGGCAAATGATGAGGTACAATGTTTTTAAATCGATTTATACTGAATGCAATAATATTTTTTTTTTTATCATGAGAGTGGTGAGCCACTGGAACAGATTGTCCAGAGAAGAATTTAAAAATATATTTGGGAATAATGCATAATTGTTTTTTCCTCTAACAGAATAGACAGGGAAATATCTTTTATCCTCAATAGAATAAAGACAGCTCTTTCCACAAAAGGTGATTGTTCACTAAGTGTTTAGTCCACTTAAAATGTTTTCATGCCTTTTTATTAAGTAATTAAACATTAGCCATTTATTCACTGTTAATTTAATGCAAATTGCTCCTATAATGTATTACTATTTCCCACAGGTAAAGTTGAACATGCGATCATTAATTCTTTATAAAGTGGCCATAATTCTTTATAAAGTGGTTAAAAGTTGTTCTCCATTTCTCTAGGGTTTAGTTGTGTGTGGTTTTTTTTAACTTCATTAACAAATTAGTTTCTCACAGAATCTGTGGTTACTATTGGTTAATGTTTGTTTCTATTCATCATAATTGATACTTCCATAAAATACCCTTTCCTATCTCACTAGGTATTTGCTTTGTCGCTGTGTGTGTGGATGAAAAACACTTCAGTGTCATCTCAATGACTTTTACATGAATAGCTGAGACAACAACCAGTAGTGCACTCAGCAGGGAATGCCATTTGTTGTTTAAAATACAATAAATTATATCAAGTCAGAGGTATGACAGAAATTCACTAACATAGTACAAAAGTCATTAACTCAGACTGAGACCTGGCTTATTTCCAGCAATTTGAATGGAATTAAGCCAATGTTAAATTTGGCCCATTAACTTCTGTATGGTTTCTGCTACACATAAGTTTGTTCATTCTGTATTCACACATTTTATTACCAAGATTAATAGCCTCTTTCCTATTGCATTAATAATCCAATAGCATGACAAGGAATGGCTAGCACAATGCAAAATGCATAAACTCATTAAAAATAATGACTTTGACACAGTGGGTTGTGCTACTTTGGGACTGATTTCAAATCCTGACTGAAGTATATTGCTGTACTGGCAAAATGTCAAAGATTCATGGAATCTACAACAGACCCTGTAAATCATCTGAACATGATCATATGTAGTATCTGTAAAGATTATCTACAGAATATATTTCTTATTCTAAGAAATTACAAATTTTCTTTATGTTATAAATTTAACATATTAATACTACTGGATGGCTCCAAATTTTTTTGTTAGGTTATAAAATACTTAGCTTTTGGTGCTATTTGACCCAAAAGCCAAGAAGACTTTAATCTTCTCTGGAATAGATGAAGAATTACTTGAATTAAATGTAGACTTTCCCTTCTTTGTTATGTAATGTTTCTGTTAATACTTTTTCACAAAAAAGATATGGTCTGTCCTGAGATAAGGTAATTGTTTAATAGACCTTCAGTAACATATGGAGTATTTTGCCTGTGTTGACATCAGTTTTCAGTATTATTAAGTTTGCATTTTATTTTTAAAAAAATGAGTTCTCTTCATTTAGTTTTGAAAATGGCTTATCTGCATTTATGCAGATCTTGTATTTCTGAGCAGAACAATGCACAGCTGTACTGGTTATCAGGGAAAGAAAAAAACTCTACAGGGTTCTGCATAAGGTACATTGCTGAGGTAAAGCATAGGGTGAAAATTCGTTCAATCAAAGCTCAGTTGGAGATGAAACTGGCCAGAAATGTGGGATCCATAAAAAGAGGTTTTTCAAGTATATTAACTCCAGAAGTCAGTGAAGAATTAACATCTGTCCATTACAGGAGGTGTATTGGTACCTCACATGCAGGGACATAGACAAAGGCAGAGCTGTCTAATGCTTTCTTTGCCTCTGTCTTCAACACAGGTGACAGACCAAGTATGCCTCAGTGCCCTGAGCTGGAGACCCATGGCTATGAGAATGACTAATTCTCAGCTGATCCTGAATTTGTACAGGGTCTGCTGTGCCAGCTGGATCCCTACAAATCTATGGGCCCTCATAGGATTCATCCAAGCATTCTCAAAGACCTAGCTGATGTCATTACAAGGTTTCTCTCAATGATGATTCTGATAAATCCCTTGCAACTCAGTATCTTTTAAGATCACTGTTCCTGTTTTATAGTAATTTTGCTCATCTGTATAAAGGACCCAGAACAAGGGCAAATCAGGTCTGTTTGATAATTCCTGATTACATTCTTATGCCATGGTCACGTCTGTGAGTGCACATTTTCTTATACTACAAAGTAATACAGCTGGTGCTCCCATTTGTGATATTGTAACAAAAGAAGAAATGTATTGATTCTTTACCTGTTCACCACAGTATAATTTGTGGATGTCTATTCAATCGAATAGTGTAATAAATGTGACAATGCAGTTTATCACTGAGTTTTATAGTAATTGTTTGCTTCTTGTCACTTGAGTGGAAGTAGAAATGCAAAGGACTGCTGCAGACTGTGGAAAGTAGTTGACTTACATGAACTGGCATAGTAATTCATCAAAACCCCTAAAAATCACAGGATTTCTTTTCCACTTCCCCAGCTACGTTGGAATAAAACACTTGAAACAAGAAGTCTTAAATTATATACTCTAAATGCAGTTCTTTTACATGCAGTCATCATTATGTTTGCTTGACTAGAAAATCTTAACACAATATGGGTTTGTTTATAGAGGAAATGGTTTAAGAAAGGAGAACACCTGAGCAGACAAAGCATGACATGACTATATAATACCCATGCTTGACAGTGTCTCACTACCACTTTACAAACTACAGAAACAGTCAAAGGGTCATTGGTTTCTAAAAAAATCAAAGACCTAGCAGAAAACCCCCTAGATGACCTGCCAGTCTTCATTTCCAAGTTCTTTACTGTCATTAAAAGAGCTGAATTCAGCATGATTAATTTCAAAAACATTCTAAATTACTGGTAACTCGTTGTAGTATGCCTTTTACTCACCTGTCAGTGTTTCTTTTGACTAATATACTATGATGATAAATAGCATGTTTTACCCCATGTTTTGCCAACTATGTTTCTCAGAATTTTAGTAATTTATTATTGTATACATTTGCATTCCAGAGACACAAGTGTCATCTTGACAATCATTTTTCAGGATATAGCTTAGCAGGTATATAGCTTAGCATTTTCAAATGTTTGTCCTCTTAAATCCATTTTCTAGATAACATGAAAACTTGAACCTGAGCTCTTCTGAAATTGATGAGTCTTCAATTATGTCTTAAAAAGTATCATGCAGGGTTTGTGATATCAAAGACATTCTCAAGATATATATTCATGCAGCATGTGAGTGGGAAGAATAAAAGTGTCATATCTAGATTTTTTGGCACAACTGAGAGTCCAGTATGTGTGTGAATAGACACAGAGTCCTGCAAAATATATTCTGACCCAACCATTGCCCTGTCTACTGCTGTTTTTGAGCACAATCAGTCCTCATTAGAGGTGGCTGGCCACGAGCATGATGAATATAAGCTAACTGGTTGGAAGAACAGAGAATATTCTCCAAAGCAGGTCAAAAACGTAGTACTAGTTAGCTGAAATTGTGAGTAACAAGACTGTTGAAAAGCTCAGACATACTTTTGAACAGTGATGAGACTTTTGGTTAGAAAAGTAGAGCTTGGATGGTGGTTGGAAACAGTGAATGTCTCAGTGCTTTGAGGACAACTGACTAGCTTTGGTTAATATGAAGAACAATTATTTTATTTAAACAGATTGTATTAAAATATTTGACTAACAGTCAATTTATTTGCTAAGTTCAGCTCATTCCTGATTTTGACTTCCGTATAGCATAGTATAAATATGGCCAGAGTGGAATTTTTTTGTCGTATTTCACTGGTCGCATTACGTTACATTTTGTAACAAGCATTTGCATGCTAAATAATTGTCATCAAAAATGCTAGTTATTCTATATGCAAAGTTCAAGCAGAGTGTGTGACCCGTGGTGCAAATATTATTCTATTGAAGGGACTTCTAACAGTAAGCAGGAAAACTGCATTTAGAAACATGATGACTATTAAAAGAAATCTCAGAGAGATACAGAGCATATCTAATAATACACATCTCTTTTACTTGACAGCGAAGAAGCATGCAAAGCATAACTACATTAAATTGACATAATGAAGACATTGATCATTGAAGGTTTTCTGTAGCCAGATGCTTAATTTAATTTTTTTGGTTTTGTTTTCTAGATATATTATCCTAATTAGACATCCAAAAATGCATTTTGAAATTGAGTGCAAGAGAAAGATTTAAGGTTGATGATGAGTGTATTATGAGAAGTTAAACTTTTTGTTAATACATTTTGAAAATACACATCATTATGCTTTCTAAAAACGGTAAAAAAGGGTAAATAAGAGTAAAAAAGAAGGAAGACCCTGGAAAGTATTGACCAATCATCCTCCCCTCCATGCCCAATAACCTCATGGAACAGATCTTTCTGGAAGACATATTGAAATATATGAAAGATAGTGAGATGATTAGAGACAGGCATTAAACTAAGAGTGGATATAGATTTCACATAAAGAAGAAATTTTTTGCAATACAGGTGGTGAGACGGTAGAGAAGCTGTGAATGCCAGATCATCAAAAGAATTCAAAGTCAGACTGGATGGGGCTTTGAGCAACATCATCTAGTGAGTGGTTTTCCTGGCCGTAGAAAATGATTGAACTAGATGATCTTTAAAGGCTGTTTTCAACTCAAACCCCTCTGTCATTTTATATTATTCCTAAAAAATGTATTTTTGTGTAGAAATGAATTCAGCAATTTAATGAATCTCCACCATTTTTACTACTATGATTCAATCTAACTGCTAAGCACTGTAAAACAGAGTCTTGCTATCACTGGGGATAAAATGAAATTAATACATTATCTTTTACAAGTAGAGAGTGGAATAAAGAGTAATTGGAAGTTGTTAAAAAGAAACTTATTCAGCTGGTCAAAATTAATAGTTTATAACATCATCTTTTCTAATAATGATTGAAGAAGTTACTGAGCAGCAAATAAAATGTAACCTCTGACTACAATAGACAGAAAAAGTAGAAGAATAATGGTCTCCTGATCATAATTTTGACATTGTTATTGTTACAAATTAGGATTGAACTCACTCTTCCTGGCACACCATTGTAGCTGTACTATAAATCCTTATGTTTCTTACAAAAAGAATCAGTTTTTATACTTTTAAAAATTTATTCAATCCTATGAGGAAATGCCCTGAAATGAATTCAATACAGTGGTTTCATAAAGACTAACATTAAAGGTCATTTTTGTGGTATGGCAAAAGAAGATAGACTTTGGTCCTGATTACAGCCATAGAAAGAATACATATATATTTACAGACATTAAAAAACAAAACAAAGCAAAACAAAACAAAACCCAAACAAACAACAACAACAAAAAAATGAACTAAAAAACTGAGCAGAAATTTCTAGTCTGATGTCATGGCTCAATATCATAGAAACATAGAATCATAGAATGGTTTGTGTTCGAAGGGACCTAAAATGCCATTTTGTTCCAACCCCAGTGCTGTGGGTAGGGACACCTTCAACTAGAACAGGTTGTTCAACGACCCCATCCAAAGTGGCCCTAAACTCTTCCAAGATGGGACATCCAGAGCCTCTCTAGGAAATCTAGTCCAGTACTTCACCATCCTTATAGTAAAAAATTTGTTCACTATAATGTAAGCCTACTCTTTTTCAGTTTTAAGCCATTCCCCTTTGTTCTGTCACTACATGCCCTTGTCAAAACTCTCCAACTTTCTTTTGGGCCCCTTTCAGGTACTGGAAAGCTGCTCTAAGGTCTTCCCAGAGTTTTGTCTTTTCTGAGCTGAACTTCCCCAACTCTCTGTCTTCACATTCTCTGACCATCTTCATGGCCTTCCTCTGGACTCATTCCAAGATATCCACATCCCTCTTATGCTGGTGGCCCCAGAGTTTAATGCAGAACTCTATGTGGAGAGTAGAGAGGGAGAATCCACTCCCTTGAACTGTTAGTCAGGTTTATTTTGGTACATCCCAAGGTATGGTTGGTTTTCTGGTCTGAAAACCTACATTACCTGGTCATGTTGAGTTTATTTTCAAATCATACATCCAAGTCTTAGTCTGCAGAAATGCTCTCAATCTATTTTCTGCCCAGTTTGGGGTTTGTGATTGGGATTGTCCTGACCCACATGCAGGGTACTGCACTTGCCTTGTGGAAATTCATGAAGTCTTTCTTCTGTAGCCGGTCAAGGTGTCTCTGGATGACATCCCTTCCTTCCAGCATGTCAGAGAACAGATTTTGGGACTGTCAGTAAATCTGCTGGAGGTGCACTCAATCTCACTATCCGTGTCAACAGCGTAGATATTAAGCAGCATTGGTCTCAGTACGGATCTCTGAGGAACATCACTCGTCACTACTCTCCACTTGGACACTCAGATTTGACTGCAATTCTCTAAATGTCTCTAAATGACCATACAGCCAATTCATTATCCACCAAATGGATAATCCATGTCTCTCCAGTTTACAGACCAGGGTGTCATGCAGGACAGTTCATTCAAATGCTATGCACAAGTGCAGGTAGAGGATATCAGTTGCTCTTCCATTATTCACCAACAATTTCACCCTCCTGCACAAGGCCACTAAAAATTTCAAACATAATAATTGTTGCAGACCAGCTTCTATGTTACAGCCATTTAAATAACACATTTTCCATATGTGCAAAGTCCTCTAAGTAAAAAAAAAAAATTAATTGGATGCCTATGAGTGTCAGATTTCTTTCCTACACTAAAATAATTCCTTAAATACTAGGGAAATTAATTCTGTGCAAGATACTTTCATCAGTGTTTGCACTAAATATTGGAACTTAAGATGTGCATTTATAAGTTGGCAAATGTTTAAATAAGTGACTCCCCTGTAGAAATACAATTTACCTAAACACATATGGCATTATTGTTTTGTTCTCAGGAAAAAAGTAGTACGGCAACTTGGGTTTTGCTATTGAAGTTAAAATTTTGGAAGGAAATTAAATTTCTGTTATAAATTTGTCTGCATGTGCTTCCTCGTGTCATGTAAGATGTGTCATGAAAGTACATTTCCTGAATCCTGTAAAAAAGTAGTTCTTAACACTATCTCCCTTAATACTTGCCTCAGAACTATACATTAAGTGAAACTGAAGTCAAAATTGAGAGATAGATTCTGCCTTCTGATATACATTATATGGTTTCTTTATTATTATGTTGGTCATCTACATGTCTCTGAGGAGATTTTACTCAACCAAGTAACTTCACACAATATTACAGGAAATGAAAATTTCCAAAGTTGCAGATATCAGAAATCTCTGATTAAACTCAGAGGAAAAGGACCTAGAGGAAAGAACAGAGAGGGAACATAAAACTGGGAAACCAAGCTAATATGCGAGTGGGAAGTAAATCTGATGAATAAGGGGATGCATTAACTTCAGTAAGCAAAGTTTCAAATCTGAAAATTAATGGATTGACAGCTTGGCAATGAAAAAGGAGAAGGAAAAAAAATCTTGATGGACAGACTGCCTGATGAATGTATGCTCTACCTTATATAATGAAAGTCATTAGAAGGAAGTTTGGAATAAAAATAAATCAATTGCTTGTGATAAAAGCATGGGCAAGAATACTTTGTCTTGACAGAATGTAGTGCTTTGAACATACTTTTTTATTATAACCTGAGTGATGACAACACTATGTCAAACAGAAAAAAAGCTTCATTACTCTTGAGGAACTGAACAAAATCTATTAGACACAATCTTCCAAACAGTGACTTTTTGATGGATTTCCCACAAGTATTTTCAAGTGACATACAGATTTTTACTCAACAGACAGATTTTCATAAATTTTGAGCAACTGAATTGCCTTTTAGCAATATAAATGTACTATAAAATGTAATATTAGAATCTGGCATTACTTTTCCTTAGTGGAGTATCACAAACTTGATAATATTTCTCCATGTGAAAATTTCAAGTTCCTGCTATTTGATCAGCAATTAAAAAATAAATTGAGGTAATATAGGTAGAAACTAAAAAACTTTAGGCAAGTATACATGCATTCATTCTATTATTTTTATCTTTATTGTCAGTAGCATCTTCTGGTTGTTTTGGCTTCCCTCTTTTTTGAAACAGAAGCAGTTTTCAGGCAGTTTTGTGCCTACATGCAGTCTTGGGTGCTCCATTCAACAACACACGCTTACGGTCTGTGTACTCAGTCTTCAGTGAGCTGACACTCCTTCCTCCACTTGCCAAACAGGGCATAATTCCCTAAAAATGAAGTTATAAAGTGCATATTGCATACAGCTTTATCTTAGAAGAAAGTGTAGCAAAATATTATCTGCTTCAAAGGCTGATATTTTTCATTATAAAACGTCATTTTCATTTGGTTAGATAAATTAAGCATCAAGTGAATACATGGATAATCACATTCCTAAGAATTTGGTAAATTAATTCACCAAAGCAGTGCCCTGTCTAAACAGGAGCTCCAGATTTACCGAGAAACTGAACATTTCAGGGATGCAAGAACTAAGCACAACTTCTCTATCGACACAAATGATTCCCAGCTGAACTTTGTATAAATTGAGTCTAGCTTTTGATTGTGCCAATGGAATCTGCTGGAGAAGTGTCAAAAAATAAACTCATCTCAAATGTGGGGTGGGACGAGAATAATAAATGCAAGGGCTAGAAGCAAAATAAAGAGAAGGAAGGAAGAACTATAGAAAAACTGTGGGATGCCACTGACACGGAATGAGGAGCAAGAAGAAGAAACTTCAGATAGTGTGAAAAAAAAAAAAAAGTGGTTGTGTGGTCTTGATGTACAAAAGTTAAGAAGATAGCTCTGTGTGTTGGTATGACAACAAGAAACAGCTTAAGAATATTTACCAGGAATTAATTTTCTTACGTCATATTTTTCTATCCTCATTCCTAAGTGGCTCTTTGTGCAGATTGCTATAGTATGTGTACTTGAAGTCCTGAATGTGAAATGTGTTTGCAGATTTGAATCTATCCTTGTAAGCTATTCCAGTACCTGGAATATATTTTCATATTATTTTGCTTGTATTGAAGAAATAGCTGTGAAAATCTTTTGTAAAAACACTCCCCTAGTGTTCTCTCTAAAAGTCCAATTTCTCAGAGAGTCTTTCAGTGCCTGAAGGTATTAAGGTTATTCATCATAAAAGTCTGTATCATTGCACTTAAATTCTTAACTTTAATGACAAAATTCTGGGGGTTTTGGTGTTTTTGGAGGGGGTCTTGGTTGGTTTTTTTTAATTTTTTTTTTAAATGTGGTATTGAACATGAGAAATAGCATTCAAAATCTGTCATAAATGAATTTTGAGAGGATGAACTTAACCACTCTAAAGATGAGATATAAAGCTATTTATGTATTATAACTTTTTTTCCCCTGCAAAGTGTATTCCACACTGAGAAGTGCCAGGTAGCCATAGATTAGACATGTAAAAATATTCCTCAGTAAGAAAGTCTCACAGTTTTGATGCCTCATAATTACTCTGCAGGAAAGAAATATTATTTCCATTTTAGAGGCAGGACATTAAAGCATAGAGATGAGTGTCTTGCCCAAAGCTGCAGAGAAAATCTGTGTTACAGCAGATAATTAAATGTCCCAAAACAGCTACTGGGCAGATGAATATTCTTCTGTTAACATTTTATAATATAATATTGGGATAGGTTCAGATATTTACACACAAATCCTTGTGCACATACAGACAAGACCTCTGAAAAGATTTATGTGTTGTTTACTATCAATAAGCAAAAATTCAAAAAGTCCAAAATTAAGTATAACAGAGACATTCCGTGCTCTGTGTCTGAGGAACTTAATCTCTTGTTCTACTGTCCCACTTTTGAAACCTATGCTTTTTAAACTATGACACCACTTAACTGAAAGTCTCTTGCTGAAACCTGACACATGAATGCTAAGGGATATAACATTTTAATCTGTTTAGACAATAAAGTCAAAATATGTCCCATGATAAATGTGTCAGGCAGCTATTTAGATCCTTCATTGTTTCAAAGAGAACAACTAATATCACTTTCCGAATTGCAAATTTGCAGTAAATGGTATGAAATTAAACTATAAATTTGTGTTCTCATATTTAAATAATACCCTCAGATTTGATGATACAAGTTCTTTTGGGGCAATGTTGCCTGTCTAGGAAACAGCTTAAGCATCCCAGAAAGTAAAAATTACAAGAGGACAATTCTTAGTTTGAGCATTGTTACAGAATTGAAAATATATTATCAATTCTTCTTGTGTATGGTAGTCTCTTGCTTATGTCAATAAAACTATACCTTCTCAGTGTTCAGGAAATAATTTTCGTTTGCACAAAAGAAAAGAAACTTGCATATTTTAAACAGAGAGTAATTCAATATTTGTTTTGCTCCCTAGTCTACCCTGCCTGGGAGATAATTCAATTAATTATGTCTTTTTTGTGAGTGGTGGCCAATATTGACTGAAATAAGGTGGCTGAGCTGGTGATTCCATCATTTATGTTTATGTGTCTGCAGTACACACAATGGCATGAGAGCTAATTGTGTCTTAGCTCCTGCTGCAGTCCAACAGCAACAGAATTAACATAGTCAATGGAGCAGAGAGAACAGTTCAAATACAGACATCTAGGTTACTGTTAGGTAAGCAGCTGCCCATTGTCTATGGTTGACAAGATCTGCTTCTGTAATAAGCAGCTAGCCTACTAAAACTTATATTGTATGTACCCAAACTTGTGTGTCTGGATATAGAGCTGAATACTGCTCTAGGAGCTAGGCTCATAATTACCAGGGAGCAAAGATTCATCTAGGGGTGCATGCTTCAGTCTGTTGTGCATTTATAGCCATCCTAGCCCACTGGCCAGAAGATCATTTCCAGAGGAAGCAAAATTCCAGATGTTAGTCACTTTTGGAAGGTCTATATGTAATGCTAGTCTTGGAATATCAGAAAATTAAAGCAAGGCTCTAAAAAGTCCAGGTCTAAGGACACCACATTGTGTGGTAGCAGAAGTCTAGAGATTTGTCAGGGCTCAGGCCTTGGGTGACTTCTTTTTTAGATAGTGGCTGGATTTGAATGCTGTAGACTGTCTTCAGAAATCCAAGGAAATATGAATACTGAATATGCCTGTGTCCCTTCTCATATGTAGTGCTTCTTCTTTTTCTAGGACACTTGCACTTTTCAGCCATTTTCAACCCAGATGCAGTCAATACTGAAACATCATCTGTTGCCAAAGATCAGCATTTTGCTACAAGTGTCCTGTTCTTTCTTCAAAGATAGGGAGTGTAAATCTTACTTGTCAAAACCAAGTTGGTACATAAGTTCTTTTATTATCTAACAGCTTTCAGTGCAGTACAGTTGAAAACATGAAAGTGAAAGCAATCAAGTCCCATTGATATATCAATATAAGGAGTGAAATAAAAAAGGAAGATGCCACAACACTCACAAAAACCTTAAACAGATATGAAAATACAACAGGTTATTCTATTATATATATTATCAATATGGAAATTGAAATATTGGAAATATTTCAGGAAATATTGCAATGAATTTAAACTTTTGAATTGAATCTCTTTACACAAGTCAACAGATTTTAATCATAGTATTTTAATAACAATATGGGATCTCATTTTACTTTTCATTTTGTAGTACTATTCTAGGAAAAAGCTAGACATGTCAATTGGTATGTAGAAAGCAGTATTTTCAGGTCTGAATATTTTATCTGGTTTTCTGGTTTTTTTAATTTCTTCGGATACTGCTAGCAAGTAGAATTTATACTGAGCACTGTGCTGCTCCATCAGGGTATCTCTGAAGTTAATCCAGAGTTATGTCATCATAATTTAGAGCAAAAAACGCTTCACTATGCTCTCCTAGAGGTTTTAAAAGGTCAGAATTCTCCATTAATTTATAAGAAATGTGGTCATTCTAATTTGTGCCAATAAAGGTCTTTTTATTTCCATGTCCCAGCCTTATGCCATACAATAAGATTCTCTTAGATGTGAATTTATGGAATAATAATTTATGCCTATAAACTGTCATAGCTGTTGACCTTCAGTCTAACACTCAACACATTAAATCTGAATTACCCCTAGTATGTAGAGCTTTATAATGATTCATTCCTCAGCCATGGTGGTTAGGTGAGGGAAGGACCCAGACAACACCATCACAGTAAATTCTCTGAAGGAAAAATTGCTGCATTGTTCTAGTGAATCCTTACCATTTCCTCATAGAACTTTATACAAAGGATATAAGAGAAGATTTGATGAGAATATAAGAAAATATTTGCTCCAATGGTAAATGAAAATGTAAATAAAATCTTTTTGTTTAAGGCTTATATTTCTATTTTGATCCCATCTAGGAGCTGAATGCTTCTCAGTGATCCCACATGAGAAATGTCTTCCATGTTTACATACATCAACAACAAAGCCATTTTCTTTTTAAAAATCGTGTCATCAGCTAGAATTTTTTAATTTAGATGTGACTTCATTCTCAGAAAATAGCATTTCCATAGGTGCTCTACCAACATTTGTACATCATTACTGAACTTTTAAAAGCACCATAGGAATTTCTTCACGACTGATTCTGGAAAACTTTATTTCCTGCTATGTTATGTTGAATTAGTTCACTTTTCATTAAGTTTTCATTCATTAAATTTCCTAAGGTGAGTGATTGTCATTATATATTAACTACATCTCCAAATATGATTTCTTTCATTTTGTAAATTTTTTGATCTTATGTGTTGAAGCACAAACCAGAATCACTATGGATCACAGTACTTTAGGCAGTATAGGATACAGGATACCTATGTCTGTTTCTGTTCTCCTGTGTGAAATTTGGAAAACTCTCTCTCATAGATGACATTTCCTCCATCTCCCCAGTAAAATTAGTGGCTGGGCCCTGGGAGAGCCAACAGGTTCTGCAGATGTTCTCTGCTGTGGCCTCAGCCATCTGTGCTCTAGGCTAACTCTGATCTGCTGCAGCTATTGGACTCTGACTTCTGGGAAAGAGCTGTGAGAATAAAAGATTTACTACCATCTCATGGGGTCTATATGGAATAAAGTGCTCAGATTTTTTTCTTGAAATGAGCTAGGCTGTGATTGTGAGCCCCACTTTTCTGACCTACTGCCCTGATCACCTACAATGAGACTTGCCTCATCGATGCTGCTTCTCCTGGGCTGTGGCCACTCTAGGCACAGCTCAGGAGGGTTTTTTGGGACACAATGAGACTGCACCCTGTTGGGAAGAGGAGGGTAAGGTGGGCATTTGTGTAGCCCTTTGCATGAGCCAAGTTAGCACAGCTCTTAGCATGAACCTCGGAGCTCTAACCAGCATTTTCTCAAGCAGAAGGCACAAAATGTGACCAACACCTTTTCCCAAACATCAGAATGAACCTTGATTAGATTTTGTGTATTCAGTGAAATAGAAATCTGCGCTATATAAACAACCTGCTGAGCCTCAAGTCTAAACATGACCAGAAGTGTCCTGATCGTCTTGGTGATGGTACTGACAATGGAAACAGCACATGAGGACACAGCAGCACAAGCTGAAAACACTGGTCCTGTGGGAGACTGGACTGCAAGTGTTTAATGATTCAATCAACTGAAATATTCTCAACTCAACCCCACAACTTGGAAAACTTAAGTGATTTAAGGGACACTACAAGGAGAGAGGTTGTGGAGGGAATCCAGAATCAAAGAGAACCTGAGAAACTTCGGGGTATCACAGGGGCACCCATTACTTTGCCCAGAATTATTTTTAGAAATGGCTGTGCAATGTCCTTTTTTAGAGACTCATAGCAGATTGTCATAGCAAACTATACAGAATTCCTTAGTAGTTTTAATTCTACATTGTTTTTTCTTGTTGATACTGAGATCATTCTTCCTCTAGAAAAATACAACTTAATTAGTGTTGCAATAAGTGTTTTTAGTGAAGTAATTTTTCATAAATCTCATCCTTCTGCATTTCAACTAATAGCTAGTGTGGAGCTATGTTTCATTTAGAAATGTATAAAATACAAGTCCAGTTCTCCAAGGAAGGCATACCACTGGCTTTAAAGTGGATTAGGCTGCTATGCTTCAAGGCCTTTGAATACTCATTTTAATTCTTCCTACAAGTTATTCTTTATAGAAAAGGATATTGAATTAGGCTATACTTAAAGCAAAATTCTATGTTTCTATGAATTCTATGAACAAGGATGATATGTTAATAGTAAAAGGATCTTTACATATTTTTAAATTGCTTAAATTGAATCACACCATGCATTTGAGATACCATTTTGCAAATTCTATATTTCATGAGAGTGAAATTAATGTTACTCTACATTAATTTACCCTTGTCTTCTAGTGACAGCAGTGCATTAAATTGTCACAAGAAGTAGCAACCCCAATTCTATTTTTGGTTTAAGTGTAGATGAACTTGTACATTTCCCCCAAGGGTTATATTTGCTGCAAGTATCAGCACCTTTTAAAAACTCTGCTTCAGTAGTTTGATGGTATCTTGCAGAAATTGCATAAATCTTATGCAAGCTGAGAACTTCCTTGTTATTCACTTGAGAAGACTCAAAGACTGGATTAGATGATTAAAGACCATTACATGATTAAAATCTTTCCAAAAGCAGCAGTTTCACTCCCAGAAACATCCCTGCCGGGTCTCTCCTGCCCCATCCCTGCTCCCGCTGTCCCCTCGGGGCTCGCTGCGCTGTTTCTCGCTCGGTTCCCCTGGCTCAGCCCTGGCTGC
>JAOTQZ010001283.1:75614310-75628591 GCA_026546895.1 Pogonocichla stellata | reverse complement strand
AACCAATGTTTGGTCTTTACCCATCTGGAAGGGAATAACAATTTGCTCCTCTTATCTCTTTTGATTAGTTCCCTGCATACCTCATTGGAAACTGTTAACACGTTCAGTCAAAGCTCTATTAACCTACTGCCCAGGGATTCAATGAGTTTGAGTCTCCTATAACCTACTTTCTCAGTCTCCATCACACTGAACCAAATATGCACATCTTTCAAACTCTTCCTAAATACTTGTTTGGCTGAGAGGTGATTACAGTCATGACAGCAGTTGGAAGTCTTCTGGGCTTTGATACTACTACCATCTGCCTCAAGTAACAACAGTTTCTGAGATTGTTCAGTTATTCATGCCATAGCAGCAAGCCAATTTTGGATAAATATTCAGAGAAGGCAGCCTAAGTGATATGCCTGTATTTCACTTACTGATTTTGATTGAAACAACAGGTATTTACAAGAAGAAAATAGCAGAACAATGTCCAGATTGTGCTTTTATTGTTTTAAGTGAGTTTCCAAAACAATAAAAGTCTTCTGCTTGTCTGGAATGCTATAATAAACAAACAGCCTCTTCACAATGGTTTGGCTGCAAACTTGACTGAAAAACTGAAAGCAATTCTGAGTGAGTGAGCAGCTGAAATTTAATCAACAAACAAATTCAGCCTCCATGTGAATCCAAATGCCAATCTGTATACATCTGAGAGTTAATTAGAATATAAGGAATAGAATGACAGGAATTACATAGGAATTGCTTTCAAAGTCAGTTGTTGAAAATTAAAAAGAATAGAGAAATAAATATTTATGAAAAATAAAGCTATAAAAAAGCAGTAAGTTAAAAACTTTATCTGAAGACTGGCAGAGATGAGCACAGTTTAAGGATTCAGAAAGGTCTGTGCATGTTAAAGGTGATATATCCCAGAAAACTAATTTATTTTTCTGAGATAATTTAGAAGCTATTAAAAACCTAAAAATATGGAATCACTGCCTTTCATTTGTATAGCAGCTAACATCTGATGGACGTATGTTCCTACAACAATATATCTACAAACCTAACTTGCATATAAGGGACATGAATAGCAAAAATTTCTAGTTTCTGTGTGCAGATAACAGAGAAACAGACAGTGTCTAATTCAGTTCAAATCTCAATTTTGGCTTTGTATCCCCTTGTCTCAAATTTTCAATTTATATTTTATTTGTTTGTCTGTAAGTTAACTCAATTTTTATTTGCTCTTATATTGCTTCTACATTGCACCTAATTCCTGCTGAGGTCATGAGCTAGATATTCGTGAGAAGGATCCTGGGCATCTAGGAGCCTGCATGTCAATCCAACAGGTTTTACCTTACAGAATCCTCAAAGAGTATTTCAGGTCTTTTTTGTCCATTGATGCAATCTGCTTATGCTAGGCTCTTACACATGAAGATGGAACATTTCAGTGTTTGGGGGATTAGTTTGGAGGTTTGGGAATTGAGCTTTCGGTTTCGTCCTTGATCCTGTTAAAATCTGAAGCAAAGCAGTTGTCTTCCTGTGACCCAGGGGATTAAAATAATCATCTGGATGTTACACTCCAATCCTTTCATATTTAAGTGTCTCAAAGAATGAAGCTATTATATTGTGAAGATAATTCAGCATCAGATAGGAAACATCTAATATTTCAGAAGAATCTGATGATTTCCTGCAGAAGTTTTTCATGCTATAAGAAAGGAAGTAGAGTTCCCTTGTAAACCTTATCTTCTCCTGTCCTTCTTCATCTGGCAAGAATATTAAAAGAAGTGGCTGGTGGAATCCAGCGTGAAAAGAGAAAACAAAATAGTGACCACAAAAATTATTTTAGAACAAAAACTAAGCCTTTCTGTTACAGCAAAACAACACAGAAAAAAAGAGAGTTAAGAGAAGATAGACTTTGTAACATGATGAGAGTCCAACTGTGTTTCAAGCTTTTTAATCTATTTTTTTATTATGGTAACCCGAGACATGAACAAAATTTGTGGTCAACCTTAATAAAAAAACCATGCTGATGTTACGCCATACATAAGCACTGTAGCCCTTTTCATCAGGAGGTGAGCTAGATTTTCTTGGATTATAGTACTTCTCTCCTAAGGTAATTTCACTGCAGGTCTGCCCCATAACCTATTCGCAGAAGATCCCATCATGTGATGATAGTCAATTTAAAGGAGAGGGAAAAGGAAAAAAAAAAAGAATAAAAGAAAAAAAGAAAAAAAAAAAAGAATAAAAGAAAAAAAGAGAAAAAAAAAGAAAAAAAAAGAAAAAATAGGACGCCCAAGCTGTAAAAATAATCCACTTTACTTCATCAAGGTTCAAATATTGCGCACTGCACGGACAACAGCTTGGTCATTGCAGCTATACACAATACACTGGACAGCATGGTGGAGGGTAAATCTACCTCCTTGCAGCCCAATTCTGACTTTTGTTGGCAAATTGCAAATTGCCATAATCTATTAGGGGTGATAACAGTAAACTAGCTGAAAGACCGGAGAACACAACATGAGCTGAAAAAAACATCCTTGGGATCCTGAGCAGTTCCTGAGTATCTTGTCCCCATCAAATTGTTTGCTGTCATGTCCATACTGCCCTGGATCACAGGGCCAGGTAGTAGAAAACTAAACTATGTCTATGCATTTTTCATTATACATTGAAATTGTCAGTCTGTTCATTCAGAAGATATGAGTAGGTTATGGTCTCTAGGAAGATAAAGTTTACTTTGTTCCATGTCTCTGTTGTCTTAGCACCAACAGATAACTAGCATCACTAAAAAGCAAAAATAATATGTTGTGAATATGCCATTTCTATATTCCTTATGAAGAAAATATTTAAATCACTGTACCCTCTCAGTCTGCTGAAGTATAAAATTAAGGAATGATTTGACAAAACATCCATCGTAAATTGGAGAATAAAGAAAAATCTGACAGATTGAGTTTATTATTTTTTTTAAATTGTCATTCAATATATTTCAAATGAAAATAACCCATGCTTTATATGTGTAGTTAGATGTAAAGACCAAGGGAGAATAAAGTTTAAGGGATCATATGGTATATTCATTTATGCTGTTTGTTTTACTATCTGTTAGCTCTCTACTACAGTTTAGATATGCTGACTAATTGCAAACAAACCTCGGAAAAAGGAGGAAAGGCATTAATTTTCTATCAGGTTTGTGTGAACAGGCAAGGGGAAATGGAAAGTCAGACACTGCAGAAAAGTTTGCTTTAGGAATTTCTTCCTGATTGTATGTTGAGCAGTACACACAGAGTTCATCCTTGAAACAAAAACAGAGGGAAAATATGTTCCCATGGGTACAATTTTTGACTTAAAAATTTATTTAAATGTTTACATTGAAGCTATTTTCAGACATTTGTTGTATAATATGTAGTCCCTTAAAATTATATCCATTTAAAACATTACTCTTTAGAATAGCATCACTCTGATTTAACTTTCATAATTGCAGCTCTCAGTAACATTTCATGTTTAACTGGATGTTTTTTTTAATAGCACCATGTTCAAATTGCAGTGTGGATTGCACTGCTGCTCTACAGCCAGTTGAACACTGATTAGCTCACAGCTGATAGTTTTTAATAACATTTGCTCGTCTGTCTGGTTTTAATTTCAAAAATAAATAAACTGTGTGATTTCAACCCAATTATTTGGTTTGTTTTGAAATATCTTAATTGGTTGAGAGAGATTAATGTATTGGTTAATTGAAATATTACTTCATATTAACATTTCTATCAATTCTATCTATGCCCAAGAAGGCATAATTACACTATGTAAAAACAAAACAGAACAAAGAGGAAACTGAGCAAAGATCTGTGGAATGTATATTTGGTATCCTACAGATGTTCCTAGGTTATCCAAACTTTATAAGCACCTTTAGGCTAAGGTATGAAGCCTATGGGATGTTATCCATATTAACAATAAGAAATCTGAAAATTATTAAATTACTAGGTTTTCAGAGCTCTGTTATTAGTTGTTGCTAGCTGTTATAGAAGCCTTTTTCTGTTGCTTGCCTGTGCATGCTCCTATTTCTGAGATTATTAGATTCCACAAAAGACTTGCTGCTTGATTATATTTATGGAATATTAGGATCCAGGTTTCTGATCCTACAAATAAATGTGCAGTGTTATACGTGCTTGCTGGCGTGTAGCTCAAGAGGGCTTATGAAGTGCATTTCATACTGCTAGCAGAATGAAAACTCAATGTAGTCCCAGCAGTGCCCCTGTTTTTGGCTACCTGGATCTCTTGTCCGTTCTGCAAGCATGACTAGGTCAATAATGTACCAACTTATTTTCTCAGGTTCAAAGATGCCAGTGGTTAAAAGATGTCAGTGTTTTATCTAAACACCAGAGTTCTGAGTTTCATATACTAGCAGCAACAGGAGCAATTTGTTAATGTTGTCTTTTAAAGCAGTTGCAACTCCATACCTACTTTAATTCCAGAATCATAGAAAAAATCCTGATTTTAGGTGTAGTCAACACAGGTAACTTGGATTTTTTTTCCGGCAGATGTTTGAACATCTTATTTGTACAGCTTTACTGACCTGATTGGTTTTTAAATTTCAATGCAAACACTTATGGTAGGAAGATATTGTGGATGTCTAACAACTTTGTTACACTGCTTCCAGAAGTGTCCCATATAACTGCTGTGCACAAAGATATATTTCCAACAGCTTTAATCCACTTAATTCCAGGCAATGAATGTAGGGGGACGACATCAGCCTAGTCATCATCTGCCTAGCCAGTGCCCTACATTTGGACATACCTGCTACAGTCTCCTGGGAAAACTGAATGCTTGGCTAAGAAACAGGCAAAATTTCTGCAAGCTCGTTAACTAATGACATCTGATACTATCAAAAATGAAGGGTGAATTTCTTCATGCCACATAATTAACACTATAATTTCCTTTGAACTTCAAATATTCAGCAATATAAAAAGGAGATAAGCAGATGTTATTTCTCTAATATGAATAAGCCTTTGGGTTTTCGTAAGCATTTTCAACCTTGAAATGTTTTTACCTCTCAGTATGAGGGGACAAAAAGCAGAAATTGATTAATTACATCTATATGAAGAGGCAAACAACAAAAAAGTAAGAGAAACTGCTGATTGTGGTTTGTGAGTGCTGAATATTTATAACTAAGCAAAAAATTAATAAATATAATTAACAAAATCGTCCCCCAATGAGAACATTTCGAAAAAGGAATAGAAAGTCATAGCTGGTGAAAAAGGAGAGGCTGAGATATAGAAACTGATAAAAACTTTTAATCAATTGCCAAACAATGAGACCTGTTCCCAGAATAATTTGAAAGCACTGATTTAGGTAATTGTTACATAACTCAATACCTATTTAAACAAAAAACAAAAAAAAAACAAAACAAAAAAGAAAAAAAGAATGAGAAAGAATTAGGAACTGATTAGTAAAACCAAAGTAATATAAATTATACGTATCACAACTTAACATCAATCCAATTATCATAACAAAAGAAATCTTGTCAGCTGACAAGCATAAGAAAAGATTAAAATATCTCTCACTGCCTTCAAGAAGATGAAATAATTAGCTGATTTCTGTTATTAAACTGAACTATATAGTTAATAACTTATCAACTATATGTTTACATAGTTTCAGCATATATTAAAAAACCCATATAATTAAACACATTTTAGTTCATGTTTCAAAAATCTCAAAGGAATATAAAGACAATTTTAAAATAATATATTAATGAAGAAACTATTTTAAGGTCAGTATAATTTGAATTTAATTTTTATGTATATATATATATCCCTCTTAAACAACACTCCCATCTTTCTTAATGACACTGACACTAATATCACTGTTGAGGCGCACAGTAAGGCCAAGAATCTCAAGAAACAGATTCCTGCAACAGTATGAAATATGTCCTTATTTAAACATAGCCATTTTCATTCTAAAGGTTTTTATTCGTGCTCATGATCTCAAGCTTTGTTATTGCCAGTATAAAGAGACAGACATTTACAAGGCAAGTTCATCTCATACTAAAGGAAATGTCTAAAGCAGATCAGATGATGCATACCTTAACAACATTTTTTCCTCTGTGGACTGTTATCTTTCAGATGTATGTGCATGGTTTAAGTCTAGTAGCCACTACAATTATCCCAGCTGTTAGGAATACATAGAAGCACAGAACATATTTTCTTCCCCAAAAACTTTTCTCAGAAATGCAAAAAACCTGGAAACTCAAGCAAATCACAGAGGCAGACAAAGAACCCTGTACCTCCAAAAGCAAACACAAGGAAATATTTATAGCTGTGGTTTCTTTGCATTTATCAAAATGGAGAGAAGAAATAATAAAAAACTAACAGAAACAAAAAATCCTGAGGAATTCTAATATCATACTTGTAGTACATTTGATACTACTCTGCTATTATGATTTTATTTTAAAAATTGTTGATTCTGATTTTGGGTTTTCTTTAAAGCAGCATGAATTTTGTTGTTAAAACATAAGATCTTGTGTAGACACTTAGTTGGTATTGAGTGGATTTATTGAAATTTTAAATAAACATTAAACATATGCAAACAAAGCTAAACATGAAAGAAGCCTGTAACCAAACACAACATAATGTATGCTGAAATTTATGCAATGTTTCTTCATTCTCAAGAAAAGACCATGTTAAACACAGTAGGGTTTTTGGTTGGTCTAGAGCAGGACAAGACCTTACCTATCTTTGGTCTTGGAGCTGATAGAATTCGATCCTTTGCCAGTCTGTTCCAGTGAGATATTCTGTGATTCAATGAACTAATTGCATATATTCATTAGTTACAAAAGAAGTGTGACCACAAGGAATTATGCAAGAATCTTTTCAAAATAATTGTTAGCTTCTTTATCACATGTTCACAAAAGTTCATTCTTTTTGAATCCATATTTTCAAGGTTTTCCTATAACCATGAAGGCTATAAATGTCTTTTTGTTGAAGTGAAAAGAAAGTTTTTCTGGTATTGAAAACCCTGTGATTCTTGCCAGACTGACAGGAAACAGTTTGGAAAGAGGAGCCTGTGACCATGTTGGACTCCTCTCTACCTGAGTAAAAACTTTTATCTTTCAGGGGGTTTGCTCTAGAAGTCTGTAGGCACAGTTAGCACATTGTCAGTGTCTAATTGAATGGTGTATTCCAGTACTTAATCTCCACTGTGGAATCCCACAGTATCTTGAACACTCTTGATCTCAGGAATAATATGGCATTTCAATGAGAAAAATATCACTCCCAGAAATGCAAAGTTTCATTCAAAAAGAGTATTTTGCTGCTACAGGACACAAAAATTGAATAAAAGTCATATATAGTTACACAGGATATTTAATGAAAAAAATAATTTTGTTTCTTTTGTTAGTGCTAATTTAATCTTTTTTATGGACTCATAGATTTTGCATTGTTTCTGGCCACGTATTAAAATTTTCAGTGTATATGAAAACTAGACACCAGCTAGTCCCTTTAAGAACACTGTTAAAATTGTATCCTTGCTCTAGGTTTAGGTACCACAAAGTGATAAATGTGCCTCTATTTTTAGCACTTATAAAAAAGATATTTGTAAGCAAGGTTATGTCTGGGAGCTATTTGGGCAAAAGACATGCAAACTGGCTGATCTCAACTTCATTTGTGAGAACATTGCTGAATTCTGTCAAAGTGAAAATTTGAGAAAAATGCAAATGATGTAAAATATTGCCTTACATTTTCTTGAATTAGCAGCAGAGCCTTCAGTGATTAAAGCATGTCTACTGTCACTGAATGCCAATGGGAATGTTCTGTGATTTGTTTGCACTTGTGAAATAAAATTTAATTTTTTTGGAATAAGAAGAGGATTCTGTTGTTCTTTTTAGACAAGATCCCTGTTATGAATTTTAACTCCACAAGGTATAATTCTACGTAGAGTCTTTCCAATGCTGATATGCAACTCGCAAGAAATTCAAATGTACTGATTATAACAGCAACAACACAAATCATTAAACCTGTATATACAGTTCTTTCTAGAGTACAAAATCTCTTTCTCAATTGAAAGATATCTGCCAGTGGTTCTGAAAGCAATGGAAAACTGCACCCTCAGATGCATCAAACTCAGTGTAACCAGCTGATCAAGAAAGTTGACTCTCTCTCTCTATTCAGCAGGTGCATCCTCATCTTGAGTAATGTGTGCAAGTCTGAGCACCACCGTTTAAGAAAGATGTGGAAGTCCTTGAATATATCCAAAGGAAAGTAACAAAGCTGGTAAAAAAGCTGGAAAAAATGTCCTGTGAGGAGCAGACAAGGACTCTGGGCTTGTCTAGCTTGAGAGAAAGGAGGCTAAGGGATGACCTCATTGTTCTCTGCAGTTTCTTGAGGAGGTAGAAGGAAGAGGAAGCTGCTGAGCTCTTCTCCCTAGTATCCAGTGACAGGATGTGTGGATATGGTTCAAAGTGTGCCAGTGGGGGCTTAGACTGAGCACACGGAATCATTTCTTTACTGAAAGGGTGGTCAAACCATAGAGTGGGTTTCTTAGAGAGGTGATGAATGCCTCAAGATTGCATGTGTTGGAAAAGCATTTGGATAATGATTAAATTACATGCTTTAACTTTTGTTTAACCATGAAGTGGCAACACAGTTGGACTAGATGATCATTTTTCCTAATTCTAACTGAAATATTTTATTATATTCCAGATAATACTAAGGAATATGATTAAGTTGTCCATACTCAGTTACATTCTGGTATCTTTGACAAGAGTATTCATCTAAATCAGCGTGTTTGCTTTAAATTGCATGATGTACATGTGAAAGTCATACGAGGTTATAGTTATTACTTATGCAGATCAACACTCAATTTTCACCTCGAGTACACATAATACGACATTTTCAATAAATTTACAACATTAAAATTTGATTTATTAAGGTAATTGAAGATTTTAAGCCTATATACAGTATCAGGTTTTCATGCTTTGAAATGGTCTCAGTATCTGGTGTTTCAAAGAGCTAAGGAAATGTTACATAGCAGAGTGTATGAGACCCTCACTTGTTACAGGGAAGAAGACACAGATTGAAGGATATATTGCATAATTAGAAAGAAATGTGATAGCAGTACTCTGAAATGAGTAGAAGCTACATGTTCTTGTTTTCCTGAGGACACTGGTTCAGGCTTTTCTGTGAAAGACTATTCAGGATTTTTTGTATTAAATTCAATGAAATTATCATGCTTGAGCCAATGTTCCTTCATACATATCCACTTAGATAATAGACTCATAAAGTATTTGAAGGAGATGGACAATCAAAGAGACACACAAAATAGTTATTTACCTTCGCTTTTATAGAAAAAAAGGTAAATTTGTTTTATTATATGCAAACTAAAAAATTTACCCATGTAAAGTGATATCATGTAGGCTGAAGGCATGTAAAATGAGCCAGTGATGTCTTGATGACTGCAATGGGAAGCACCTTTTTCGAAATATTTACTCTAACAGACAGAAGGGGAATTTTCTTAGCCCTTCTTAGAGTCCGCTTGTCATTATATGGAAAAATTTCAGCCCCAATGTATTTTGAAAAGTTCTGTTTCTCTTTAACTATTGCAGCTCTGTTGCCTTCACTAGGACTATATGACCTATAAAGATTTGAATTAACTTTATTATTTATTTCTTGGAGCTCTGGCCAGGAGACATGTACAAAATCCTTAAAAAACTGTAGGTCTATGATGATGATGATGATGATTGCTAGTATTATTATTATTGATATTTTAAAACAGCTTAAATATTTAATAATTCTTAAAATTAAGTATTCAATTATAATTTAGAATATATATATATCTGTATAGTCTAAATACATATATACATATTACAGTGCATTCATGTTTCAAAAAATAAGTAAATATTATTTTTCCTACAGGGCTAAATTATATACTTAGTTTGCTTGTTGTAATCAGAGAGGAAAGAAGAGCACAAATACACACTCCCTAGTTGAACCATTCATTATCAGCATATACCTGCAGGCTTATCCTGTGTAGATTATGAAATCTAATCTTATTACACAAAATGACAAATGAAAAACCTGAAAAGCTACGTGTAGAAGATATTTTCTGCATTATGGGAGTGGAGATGGTGATGGGAGGAGAAAGGAGAAAAAGGCAGGGGAAAAATGCTGCAGGAGGGAAAGATAATTATAGTGTGCAGACAGTGAAGGAAATGTCAAAAAGCATGCTATCAGTCCAAGATTAATAATTGTAGTTTAAAAAACCCAAACAACATCTATCTTTTTTTTTCTTCTTAGTTTTTCACTTCCAGCTACAATGAGTTCTGATTATTTTTATAATCTGGCAAGAAAAAAAATAGTATTTGTATTCTTAATCTGCAAAGGAAAGAGGGAAACAAACACTTATATTGCCCTTCAAAATGAGAGGCTAGGCAAGGGTGGAAAGCAGAAACACAGCAATCATGCTAGTACAAGGTTTATTGTGTTAAAAAAGATTACTTACAGCAATATTTGGGAAAAGTGTAGCAAGCTTGTTTCAAAGGGGTTGTAGGGAGTCGTTTTTAATTTATGTCTATACTGGGATCCAATTCTCAAGTTTCACACAAGATATTACAATTACATTACAAAACCAGCAGGATCCACGGTTTTGAGTTAAGTCTGCGAGGTTCAGCTTGTCTTGAAAACAAACCATAATATATTTTGCTTCTGCGTAAGAAAAACCCGAAGCAAACAAAATAAATCCAAATGACTCAGATCTACATAAAGGGGTAACTCTAACAAAATTGATGAACGCAGTTTGCATAATCAAGCAATTGTTCCACCAATACACAGATGTACTCTTCTTTTTACCAACAGTTTATTTGACTTACTTGATATGGGCATATTTGTGAAGTTGTTAACATGTACCTAAATTATAAACAGTGAGAGCATTTAATATTTTAAATATTTAGGAAAGATAATATGGGAATAGTGGTGGTTAATGATGTCTGTCCATTCATGTGTAGCTTTTATTCCTTGACTGGATGCAACATGAAGATCTAGGAAGAAGTCAGAGGGTCTTTGGAGAGCTTGGAGAGCTTTTGAGAGCTTGCAAAGGAGAAGGTAATTTAAGAAATCTTCATTTTCTTTTCTGGGTCAAAATCAGAAAGGTTTGCTTCCTCTAGACATGCCAAGCTGTTGTGAACTCACCTGCTTGGTTGCGTTTCACATCTTACCTACTTTGTCAATGACCAAAGCATTTGAGAAATAAGCATGAGATCCGCTCCTAAAGTGCCTTCCTAAGGTCTTAGAAATGCCTCTGTTAGGTCCTACCTTGATTTCAGTCAAATATGGCCCCATGCTATTTCATATGACAAAAATATTTAAGGAAATATTATTAAGGAGAACAGTGACATCTTTAGTTTCAAAATTCTTTTTCCAAGTGCGTGTAGTTTTGACTGCATAATAGGCTTGTGAGTAATAAACACACACACACACACATATATACAAGTGCATAATTCATTCTGCAAATATGAGGGTGTGAACAGTTTGCCTTGTACATTCAGTGGATAGGCATCCAAAACCAGCTCATTACTTCTTAAGTCAGTGACAGGGCTTATCTGGAAGACGTCAATGATCCCATGTTGCAGCAAACAACCTCATGCTTTCTGAGCTTTCTCCATACATACATGGACATAGATACTGTGTGCGAGGCAACATTTATTGGAATGCAATGTACTGTGAGCTGACCAGAATTATTTTCTGCATTATAGTCCCACATTTTCAGCATTCACCGTGTCTCTGAGTCATCTGAGCTCTAGCATGAGATGTGATTTTGTTCAGCACAGTAAGCCTGGCTAACTGCAGTGAAGCATCTCACCACTGTTTTACAAACTGGTCCCATCTCAACAGCAGGGAGAGATGAATCTCAATTTTGGACTTGCCTCCCCTGCCTGAGAGCAGAGGCAGTGCTTGACTCAGTGCCAGGCTGTGCAGGCTCAGGACGAGTTGTGTCTGCAGACCTGTGACACCCACTCCCGTTACATCTGCAACTTGCTCATTGCCAAGCCATTCACAAGGAAAGAGATTTGGCCTTTGCTGTGAAATCTGCTTTCCAAACACCTGTTCCAATTTTTTCCAGAAAAACCAGCAGCCAGGTGGATGCTTATATCTCTTGGATGGGCTACAGCCCTCAAGTTACCTGGTGGGTGTCACTGAAAAATACCAGCCTCTGATGCTCAGCAAAATATTCTGAATTCTCAGAAGTTAAGAAAGAGTGTCATTCCTCCCAAATGCAGTCTTCCTTTATGATCATGGATTGTGTGAACAAAAATTAAATGATAGCCTAAAAAATTATGGATATATAGGAAGAAAATGGCTACTGATATTAGAAAAAAAATCTGATTCCAGCTTGTGAGTACTGTGGTCAGAATGATGATGATTTATAGTGTAAGTGAGGAGAGAAAGGGAAAGAGTACGTACAAATAAAAATCTTAGAGAATTATGACCTCTGAAACATTTACTGTAAACAACTCCTCATGAATGGTCTTGCATATATAACTATGAAGAAGAAAAGCAAACAGAAAATTGAAATTACCATTTCAATCAAATTTTAATCAGTTTCAATTCAGCTCAACCTATTTTTGTGTAATTATTTTGAAACCTATTCAATGACAATGAACTGTCTATGTGGTCAGCTTTTCTGTAAATTGCCGTCTCTGCCCTCCCATAGGGCTGTGTGTGATCACAGGAATTATTTTCACATAAAAAATAATTTTTAAAGCTGATTTTTAATGTTGGATTTGATTACCAGTGCAATTCCTACTTTCCTAGCCTGATTTCACAGACACTTCATCAGCTCTTGTGTCTGTCCTTCATTTCTCTGTCGAGGCAGAGAAAATCACAACCACAGGAATGCTTTGCACAGCCACACCTGGCAGCTCAACAGTATTTTGCTTCAATCCCCCAGCAGAAGCAACTCCAAGCAAAACTAAAACGAACTGATCTGTTACTATCTTCATTTCCCCACTTGAGCTATGCTGAACTCATCTCTCCTGCTTGTATTTTCATGTTGCAGTGTGGGATGCATTCCCTCTGGGCAGGTGAGATGCACACAAGGCAGAAGGCAACTTTGATAACTCCCCTGTACAAGCACAGGCATCTCTCTCTGTACACATGTCAGTAAGCAGCCACGCCGACACCTGACCCATGATGGGGTTGTGTCTTTATACCCATTGCTTGTAATCTAGTGCTTGCATTGGAAGTTTAAGGACACAGTTAGTGTTTGCTGATGTAAACAGACTTCATACACATCCTTTATTAGTCTAAAAGGACAAGTACTTTAGATTAAATTCCCCAATTGAAACCTCAAGGTTATTTGGACGGCGCTCCTTCCAGCAGCTGCTGCATGACAAACTCTGTTCTGAGATATTTTGCAGCCCCAGATTAGAAGATGTGAAACATAGCAAAATGAAATTCACTCCAGCATATATGGTCTTTGTTTAAAGGTTTTTTCTTAACTTCAACTCTTGCTATTAAAGAAAAGAAAAAGAAGCATGTCACAGGATCAGCGAACATCCATAATAAAGTCCAAATGCTTCACAATAGGCATAGGATTTCCACAAATTAAATTTTGGTATAGACCAGTCCAATACTCAAAACTACAGAAAAAAATAGCTTAGTCCCACATGTGTCCTTCAAATACTGGCACTAGGGCCAGAAGACATTCCAGCCAACACATTGCACAACAGTGTTCAATTTGTTGTTTTGTAACATTTGCAGAGAGTCTTTATTATTTAATGTATTTTGGCCTCTATTTAGGGCTGCTGACTGCTAACAATGTGAGGAGTCACATTCAACTCTTCTCTTGCTTAGTTGTATAACGTGTATTGCTCAGGGTACAATGCACTTGGGCAACCTCCACAGCACACCTTAGCATACCTAAAAATACATCAACTGGCAGAAAGATGTATTCTTGTTCTCTTTATGTGCCTGTTGGTTATGACATTATTTAGAAATCGAAACTTGGAAGCTTACATTTTGCATTTCTATTTTTTTCCAGATTTGCTGTATTATTGTGGGATTATTATCTACTGTAGTATGCCAAGGAATTCTTTTCTTGTTGTTCTATACTTCTTTAACTTGAATTTGTTCCTGGCTCTGACCTGAACAGAGCTTGCTTTCAGAAATTCCTCAGGAGACTGCTGCAATAGCCTTTTCTTGCTTCAGGTGTCTGTACTGTCACTTCACTGTCACTGACATGCCAGCAGACACATTCAGCCCCTTTTGATATTTCTTTGACAGGCAGGAGTAAAATCCTTCAAAATAAAAGCGGCTTCCCCAACCCGCCC
>JAOTQZ010001283.1:75592081-75614210 GCA_026546895.1 Pogonocichla stellata | reverse complement strand
CCGACTGCAGCAAATTGATTATTTCTTTTAATAATAGTGGTGGGGTTTTTTCCTTAAAAAAAATTATTATCAACAACACCACCAAAAATGAAGACAGCAAAGAAAGCTACCTCACTAATAGTAAGGTTACAAATGCTGATTGCTAATTTTTCTTTATTTTGTCTTTTTTGTTTCTTTTTTTTTCCCCACTAAATGCATTTGCAGTAAAAACAAGCTATGATACTTTTAGCTTGCTGGTAATAATCCATTCATGATTTGCTTGGATGAAGCAACCTATTTCTAGGACTTTCTGTCCTCATACACTCCTAGTATTCATCACCTAGGAATTTTGTACTTTAAAAATCCATTTCATATATAACTTCGTGGATACACTTTTCTCCAGAGATCTCACCTTAAAAATTTTTAATAGATAAATAGAAAAACAGCTTTTCTATACACTGCTGTATTTTTCCCTATACCACATTTACCTCCTTTTGAAGATAGATATGGGGATAGATAGTACCTTTGAATTTCTAAATCCCATATTCTGCAAATTGACCTGTCATTTATGATATCTTTAAATACATCTGGGAAAATGGTCTTCTGTCTCTCCATGAAATCCCAAAGGACTTAAACCATATTTATACTATCTTTAAATACAAACTGGAAACATAAGTCAGACTCCTTTGAAATCCCAGCTCTTTATAAGTTTTCCAGAAGAGAACATTAAAGGAAAAAAGCAAAAACAAACAGAAAAATAGAAAAGAGAGCTACCTGTGAACATATAGTTTTATATACATTCTGATAAAAAACATGCTTCATTTGATACTGATAAAATAATGCTCCACAGGCATTAATGTATTTCGCCTTCTTATTTGCTATGTCTGTAGAGAAAGAAAAAGAGAATAATTCCTGGTAAAAAAGGTTTTCTTTCTGAAGAAAATTGAAATGTAGGCTACTACTAAGAGTTAAAATAGCCCTTTATTTTGCCCAAAGGCTGCTCTTCTTGTATTGTGTTAGTCCCCAGAGCAGTAAAATGTTTTACTATTGGTTGAAAACCTCTGTGCATGCCAAGCTGAAGGTGATCCCCTGTGTCCCAGGCAGGTGGTGCACAGACTCACACCATGTCATCTCAGTGTCCATGCCCAAGCCTATGGCAATTATGTGGAATTGGATAAAGAAAAATCAGAAAACCAACCTGAACCTGAGCAGCCATTCAATTATCCTGACTGACACAGCACACAGATCTTTTCACAGTATATTTTTCATGCTGAGTCCTGAAAAATGCAATATTTTTTAAAGCATGTGTTCATTATCCTTGCAATGGACCAATACAACAAAGGTTTGTGGGAGGCAAGGCTTCTGACAAACAAGGTACCCTTCACCTAACAAGTAGCCACAGTCAGGCAAAAAGATGTTTAAAGTGCTAAAAGTGCATGAAGGTTCAAACGGTGAACCAAACCCAAACAACCAAGTATCTAAAAAAGATAAACAAATTAAATAAAGGCAGGTCATATGCACACACATAACACAAACAACCACCATCAACAACAAAAATACAGCAGGGACTATGGGAAGAAAAAATTAATAGATCCCTAAAATATGGGTAGAGTTCAGGCAGTCTCAGCCTTAAATCACTAGAGAACAGCAAAGTACACTGGAGAAATGTCACTAGATGTTTCCTAGCTTCCTCCTTCTTCCAAAAGATGCTTGTTCTTTATAAGTGTCATAAATAGAATAACAGGCTAGACCTCTTCTCTAAACTACTACAGCATGAGAGTACTAAGAAAAGAGAGATGCAGGTCACAAATAGCAGTTTGCATTGCAAACTGAAGTTATTGTTTAATGAATGAAATCAGTGATACAGTAATGAATGGTATTAGGGATGTATAACCACATTTGCCCTCACTGGTATGTGCTGCAAAGCTTAACCTCATCTTTTTTAAGTCAAGTTCCTGGTTTTCAGGTGGAGCTTTGGTGTAAGGACTGCCATTTAACTTTGAAGCCACAATCTATACTAGAGACTTTTTCTTCCCCTTACAACTTCAAAGAGGAAAAATGCTTTAAATTATCTTGCATACAACAATAGAGGAAAATGCACACACAATTTTATTTTGAGGTAGACGTACTTGCAGCAAATATACCAGATTATTTTCAAAAACAACCCAGAATATACTGTAATTTTATTTTCTGAACTTAAATAAGTATTCTTGGGCATTTTTGGCTCTGTTATCTATAAAACTTCTTGAATAAGATTAATGAAATAAGACAGAATTTGGAAAGATGACCCAGACAGGCTATAGCATTTTCCCCAGAGTATTACACGCTCTGAAAGACACTGCTTGTCTTAAGTTACAATGTAAGATGTACCCAAAAGCATGTATTCTATCATCATCTCCATAAGCTATTAAAACCAGGTGGGGAAGTGTTCCTAGGCAGTGTCAGCCTTTTCCATTAGATTCCTAGAGGAAGACTAGACCCTTCTACACCACCACTGGACCTTCAGCAGAAGACTACACCAACCTACAGGACCACTGCTTTACCTGAACCACATCTGTCACTCCAGGAGGACTGCAGCCACCATTTAATTGGACTGTTACGAACAGCCTGACCAACAGGGGGTCAGACTGTATTCTGACTCCGTCAGTGTTTTTTGTACTATTGCATTTATTTTAATTTTACTATTAAATTGTAGTTTTGACTTGGAGTCTCTCAGTAGTTTGCTTTCAAACTTGCACACTGTTTAATATATTTTTCTCTTTAAAAGACAGTTTTTTAACTGAAGCGACTTGCTACATATATACAGAAACATATATTTTGAACTTTCAAAAACCTTAACTAATCACCTAGCTACCTTAACTACACAGTAACACTCATGAGAATCAAGAGGATTTTATTCTAATCAGGTATGAGTGCAGTCATCTCTCCTATACTGTAGTCCTGTTCTATCTGCACATTCTATTCTTGCAGTGCAGCACATTAATAATTTTCTTAGTCACACAGGCTGAAATAAGAATCTGAAAATATGCTAATAGTTTAGACCGTCCTTGCAATTTGGTACAACTGCTAACTCTGCACATAATTGTTGCCTGGGAATAGTATTCCCAGGAGCACTATTTAAAAATAGTTCCAATAGTTCTTATCATTACCACAGCTCCCTAAAACTGCTCGTTAGTTGGACCAAAAGGTTTCCAATGGCAAGAGCCAATCAAATTCTCTTAAGGAACTCATTCATGAGGCCAGAGTACTAGGTAAAGATCCAGTAATACATCCTTTATTTGCCCTCAATAAAGAAAGGTTAACAGGAGATTTCACAGGGCCAGAACCTCACTTTCCAGCTTCTTAATAGCTTAAAGAGCTGCTTAAAAAAAGTGATGTTTTTAAAAGGAAAGTTATCACAAGGAGTATCTTTCCTCTGCCTACCTTTCCAGCTCTATCTTCTGATAATCAGATCTCACATATGAAAAATATTCATATAAAGATGATAACAGATGAAATCTCTGCCCTAAAATGAGGCACATTTCTTACCTTTTTCCTTAAAATCAGACCTCTTTCTTTCATAATCTTGACAGGAATTTTTATATTAGAAAAATTAAGTTGTGCACAAAAGGCTTAGAATGTGGAAAGATAGCGGTGAGGGGAATGAAAGTGAGATGCATATAGCTGAGTTGCAAAGATACAATGGAAGAAGATTAATATGAAAAAATTCCAGCAAGCATAAAAGATATACAGTAAAAATAAATGCAAATATATAATCAAATGGAGGAAAAGGGAAAAGTGGAGCGGCCCCTCTTCAAATATGTTTTTTTGGGACCAAATCTTCCTGGTGTGCCTACTTACTTACATTTATCTCAGAGTATTGGACTGGATTATTTCACTGATCAATGATCAATGTACATAACTTTGTATTCCCATATTCAATAGGGTCAAAAGGATGAAATACCTAAATAATTGGTATTAAGCTTTACAGATTTTTAGCAAGCCAGAGTCATTGTAACCTCCAGTATATTAAAGCAAAATCAGGGAAACCATCAAAAGGTACTTTTTTGTGGTTGTTGACTTGGGATTGTTTTTTTTTTTTCTTTTTAGTCTATTTTTATTGTTGTTTTTGTTTGTTTGTTTGTTTGTTTGTTTGTGGGTTTTGTCCATTAAGAAAAGAATAAAATGTGGGAACATTTGTTTATGCAGCAATGGTCTGAGTGCTACTGGACAAGGAAGAATTAGACTAGCTGGAAAATAAGACCTCTATTTGCAGCAATATTTTTCAACTCTATGAAGTGAGGCCACACCTTGAGTGCTGTGTCCAGTTCTGTTCCCTCAGTTTAGGAAGGACCTTGAGACACTTGAGCACATCCAGAGGAGACAACAAGGCTGGTGGGGGGCTGGAACACAAACCCTGTGGGGAATGGCTGAGGGAGCTGGGGTTGTTTAGCCTGGAGAAAAGGAGACTCAGGGGTGACCTTGTCACTCTCTACAGCTCCCTGAAAGGTGTTTGTGGTCGGGTGGGGTTGGTCTCTTTCTGCAGGCAGCACTGACAGAATGAGAGGACACAGTCTCAAGCAGGGCCAAGGGAAATTTAGGTCGGATATTAGGAAAAAGTTTTTTATTAAAAAAGTGATAAAGTAGTGGAATGATCTGCTCAGGGAGGCGGTGGAGTCACCGTCTCTGGATGTGTTTGAAAAGAGATTGGATCTGGCATTCAGTGCCATGGTTTAGTTGACGTGTTAGGTGTTGGACTCGGTGGTCTTGAAGGTCTCTTCCAGCCTTGTGATTCTGTGTGTGATTCTGTGTGAAATCCCCAGACTGTTTCATTATATCTGCACTTGTGCTGACAGCAGCTGACAAGCATTGATGAGGACAGTGGTTGTTCAAGCTAAGACTAAAGTAAAACCTCACATGGAAACACAGTATGATTTTATGTAGTCAACACACTTACACCTGCACGATAAATAACAGGATCACTACAGAAAATTTATGAAATTAGTGAAGATGCATGCAAGATTTTCTTAACTCTTGTTGAGTTTTTTTATTCCTTTTGCATCATATTGCATTTCCTCTGTTCTTATTCCTGTCACATTTCAATGCACTAAATTCTAATGTATTCACTTTTGATTGTAACTGGTCTGTTCACAAAAAGTTCTTTGTTTCATCTCCTGAGATGTTTGTTTCTTTAAAAGAAAAATAAAATCCTGTCTAGGGTTTGCAAAGAAATGAATAGATATTTTTATTTATTTAAAAATTTTATCAATAAAGAAAATAAAAATCTTAAAAAATTTGGAAACTTAAACTAGATAGAAAAACCTGAATCACTACAGAGCACAAACATTTTTGATAACATTTATTGCAAAAGGCAAACAACTAAACAGATAAGAGATGCAATAAATCAAAAATATACAAAGTACAATTTATTCCTCAGTGATTACAGGAGACTCTTCTAAAGTGCAAACAATAGTTCACAAATCACAGATCATTAGGAAGCGTTTACCCAGCTCAAGTGCCTAAACATGGTGCCCCTACGGTTCTCTGCACCCTTAGTGTACAATCAGCTGGTTCTCCACGAGGATGTGGGTGCTCTCTTGGCTGTGCCTGACAGCCCTGCGAGGATTCTTCAGACAAGCTAGAGCACCTTAACTGGCTCTGGATACCTGTGTTTGGGCAAGAGAATTGCTGCCCTCTGTCAGGAAGCCTATCACATGCTTTTACAGCAAATGATGGCATCTAGTCATATAGACTTGATTTGCAGTCTTCAGAAGAAGCAATATAAACAGCAGCTGTGTTTATAACAAATGCAGCCTTCCTCACACAGCCTTAGAATATATATTCTCAGAAATCTCCCATGTTTTAGCTCAGGGATTATATTCTAGAGCCTAAGGTTTCCTGAGAAAGCTCTATAGCCCCAGCTACAGAAGAAATGGTCAAGAGTAGGGCACTACCAGATGGCCTCTTATGAACCCACCAGCTTTTTTTCTGTCTGCAGCCTCTCTTCCTGCCCTCACAGAAGTCTGCCCCAGTAGTCACCAAAAGGTTTAAGGAAATAATCTTGAGCTAGTGGCAGCAAGGAAGTATCAAGTATGGAATAGGGGAAGAATCAGAAAGTATTTAAGGAGACAAATTGGAAAAGACATCTAAAACAGACAGTGGTAATGGGCACTTAGGAGATCTGGTGGGTATTCAGCAAGAGAAAATCTGAGACCAGGAGTATGATCTAGTGCTGAGAAGAGGCTGGATATTGGCAGTGAAATTAAACCACTTGAGAGTCCAGTTAGAAAAGCAGAATGCAAGGTGTAGTGGGGGGATGTTCAGAGAAACCATGCTAGAGTGGCATGGTAGTCCTACTTACCTACTGCATATACTAGTGAATAAATAATTATTCTCTACTTTGATTTGCTCTCATCCTGCTGACAGGATCTCTTTCACAGAATAAAAGACACCTAGAAAAAGTGATCCAGTGAAGGAGGGCCATTCTTCTCTCTCTGTTTTCATCATTACTATTACATTCTTTTTTACAGATTCCCACGTGTGCCAGCATCCTTTTGGAGACTTTCTGGTTTGCAGAAGACATTATATACATCTTTCTGCATCCCCTGACAGTATTTTTCATTGTGCTCCCTCTGATGCCCTGCTAGAGCACCTTGACCTACTGAGACTTTCCTGTTCCCTACTGTGCTGTTAAGTCTGTGTTTCTCAGACACTCAACATCATTTCTTCATGGATATCCTACCCTCATGCTCTAGAAGCTTCTCTGTACAACATTTGATATTTTTTCTCAGATTAAATTTCTTATTCCTTCATATGCTTATACTCCCCTTGCTGTGCAGCTACCAGGACAGCAGCCCTGGCTCTGACCTGGGTAGGGTCAATTTTGCAGTAGTTGGTAAACAAAACGTAGTGAGGGAGGCATTCAGTATTGTTTTATTGTCATGGATTTTGCTTGGGAATATTTTTCCTTTCTTATATGTTTTGTTATTAGTATTGTTGCTGCTATTGTTAATTTTCTCACATCATTGCTGTTTCCAGTAAATTGTCCTTACATCAACCTGTTATCTTTGCCTTTTGTGCCTCCAGTTCTCCTCTCTGGCCACCTGTGGAAGGGGTGAGTGGGAAAGAAGAGAAGTGGGGCAGAGTCTGAGCAGCTGTATGGCTTTGGAAAGTCTTGGGAAAATTAAGTGAAGGAGTACCATTCCTAAACCTTGACAACAGCACAAAGAAGCAGTATTTAGAACAGAAGTTAGCACGTATTCTAAAGCACAAAAAAAAAAAGTCAAATGTTTTCCATTACATTTGCTAAGGATTAGATTAATCCTTAGGTTTCTGTTGTGTCAACTCTAATCTGAAGTAATTTGTTTCCTCACCCATGTGTTTCCATATACATGTCAGCATTTATGCTACTGATCCAATGCAGCCTATTTCAAAAGGCTTTTCTAAACTTCCCTGCATCATTAAGCTTTTTATATCAAGGGATGGATAAGAGCTAACAGCATCAAAAATGATTATTCACTTCCATAAAGAATGCTGTCATCTTATTAATATTTCTTCTTTGGAGATCATTGTATTTTGAAATGGCTGTTCATTCAATATAACATTTTCTGTATGTTTCATTGTTTCTGGTCATTTCAAAGTACATGTGTGAATAAGAAGAGTTTATTTTTCTTATGTTCATTTGTTTCTACTCTCTTATAATCAAAAGAGAGCAAAAAAATAGACAAGCATCATAGTAGGTAAAATAAATTTTACAATCTCCCATACAGTTTCCATTCCTTCTTGGTGTAACATGCTGAAACACAGATGAAGACAGTCTTGTTGGCCATAGAAAAAGTATGAGAATGCTCACAGTCATTTTGGGGTGCATTCTTTGGTGTTCTGCATGCCTGAATCTCACACTGCAGGCCCCCACCCATCCAGGTGATGCATTTCCATAGCAGACAACACTGTGGTGTATACAGGATCCTCCTGCTTGTGGGAATCCTCCTCAGTCAGATGTGCTTTCCCTGCCTTCCTGAGCATCCATTTCATAACATTCCTCATAGCCTAAGAAGATTCCTTAAAAGAAAAAGAAGATGCTATAGGGGCACAGAATAAAGTACCAATATGCTGAGATGTTTGTAAGTAGAAAATGTTTGTTAGTTCACTGCTGCTGGGTCTGATGGGACCATGGCAAGCTGATGCTTCAAACATGAAAACCATCACCATGGTGTCTGTGGCCATCTGGGTCTCAGAACTGGCCTGTATGTGAACCACAAATGGCTTGAATATTTTAAAGAAAAAATCTGTTTGTTGGGCTGTCTCTGTTATTTGGTGTCAAGGACAATCTGTGCCAAAGAGCCTTCCCGCAACACTGCTATATGGCTCCTGAATTATTTTCTGTATACCAGTCAAATCTTTCCTACTGGACAGGAGCCAGCTCTGTGAATGGGTGAATGGCTCTGATAACTGCTTCCCAAACCTGAGAGCTGGAGCAGAAAGATGAGGGTAGAGATAAGGGCTATGGTGTGTCCCATAGAAGGGATGCTATTCCATGCTGAGAGAAACATCACAAGTAATTTTGGGAACCATTCTGGATTGAGCTGTCTTTTGCTAAGTAAGAGCAAGGATAGCCTCCAATTTTAATTTTTATTCTAACACTGAAATGGTAGTAGTGGAGTAGTTAGTGGTTAAAATCCTCCCATCTCCAATACTTAGAAAGATTTATTTCTGACATTATTTACATAATCTAGCAGAGGACTGAAGATTTGCCCCATAGCTGCACTTTAAATAAGAGTTGTGAAGCTCCTTGTCTTCCTACTTCAACAGTACTTGAAGTAACTGACCACTAAATCTGGAGGTGCTGTTTTGTTTTAGCATAAACACAGGCTCTTTTTTACTAGAGTTAGTATTTGAAAGTCTCATTTTGTAGAGCAACTGTTCAACCCCACTTTCCAGTTAGTCCTTTGCTCCAGCCTTTCCATAAAAATATAAAGATACCGGTAACTGTACGTTAAGTTAATTCTTCCTTAGAAAGAATAATCAAAGACATCCTGAGAACTCTTTTCTAAGTATTTATTACATGTTATCCACTCTGATTGCACTTTTTTGCAAAAAAGCCTGCATTGGCATTAGTTTCTGACTTGGTAATTACATAGATACAGTTCCAGAGACTGAACTTCACCTCATTTTCCTCTTATTTAATTTATGATCATTGATCATTTCAGTTAGCAAAGGCTGTTCATCTTGAAAGTGATCAGGAGAGAAAATTCCAGTCATTTTAATCAAGGAAATTGTCAAAAAGAGAAAGAAAATTAACCTCAGTTTTTCATGCCTGATCATGAGATAACTGCAGGGCATCACATTTCAGGTTATCCCATTGCATTATTATCATCTTCATGTGTCAGATTGCTTGGGCATCCTTGTGAGTAACAAGAAGTCAGTGATGGTACTGTAATTTAACCTGTTTTTCATTCAGGTAGTGGCTCATGGTTGCTTTGAGTAAATAGTATTGTCCTTTGGACTTCAGCCCATATAAAATGCAATACGCCACATGCTGTTTGTGGAGAAAAGGTAAAAATTGTCTACTACAAGGTTCAATAAGCATTTTTATTATCAAACTGATTTGATTTATTTCTAAACGATTTTTTAATATTTGCATAATTTTTTTTCATGTTTGAAGTCAGCAATGTATAAAAGGAGGTAATAGACAACTTGTGATACTTGTGTTTTGGGTGATTTTTCGTATTTTTTATTTCTCTGCTTTTCTTGGGACAGTTTTACCAACTTGCTCATACTGATTTATAGCCCATCAAAAGACAATGAACTGTAACACAAGAAATCTTGCTGTAACATAAATCTGCATGTTTTTTAAAACTACATTGAAAGTGATAATTGCAATTAATATTTGGCTAATTAGCCTTCTTGTTCTATGTTTACTAGTAATATTTTTCTTCTGTGGCTGTCATTATCAGTAAAGGCATAGCCAGGTCTTCTGTTGAGTTAGTATCTTTCCACTTCAGTAAAAACACAAAGCATGATAAATTACGCAAGACCAAAATATTTTGAGCTATGATTTACAGACAATTATTTAAAAAGTAAGTATAAATATGAAATAGTTTGTGATAATTAAACAGCCATGATTTAATTAAATAAGGGACTGGATTGTCATATTCAGCTTCAGATATTAATCCCCCTCACTAGATGCCTGAGCCCAGAAATTTGGTGTACATATTCCCCCCAATTCAGATTCGTCTTCAGACAAGGGTAAGAGATGAGCAGGAGAGAGAGGAAAATTATAGGCAACCCTCCTTGATGAGTCAAAATTTTTCTTGCATTTCAGTACATCCACTTACTCTCATGGTCAGAAAGAGATACAGCTGGATGAAAAACTGAGTAGCAGTCAGTACTGTGGGTTCAGCTTTCTGGGTGTGCTCCTATGTGTCAGTAAAAAAAAACCAAAAAAAAAAACTGTTACAGGAGTTCTGGCAGTGCACAAATTCCAGCATCTCAAATAACCAAATTTGGGAAAACAGTATTGTACCACTTGCAGCTATCCAACGTGGCAGCAGCACTGAGGGATGCAGGGTCAGCCCCTGAGCAGAGCAGCTGGAGCTGCCCCATGCTGTACAGATTTTGTTCCTGTGGCTCCAGAGGCCCCAGCAAAGGCCACAACTGAACACGTCAAAAAAATATTTGAAGAAACTCACTTATTAAATTTAAAAATAATATATTTAACAAGTACAGGTATTCATGGGAAAGATACCTTTTCTTGTGGTTAGGATGTAATTTGATTGCCTCTTGAAGCACACTGAAAACTTCTACCAGACAATTTTTATAGAAGTTCCTGCCAAATTTATCTAACCAGTGAGTGGTGCACTTTTTTTCTTATCTTTTAGGATTTATTAAATTTTTATGTGAGGTTTGCTGCTTAAGTATATCTAAGAAGGCCACTTAGTGGCAGAGAGGTCTGTATTCTGGCAAAAAGGTAAGTGGGAGCCCCTTCTGTTTATCACAACAGGTGAGCAACAATTAGCAGGCTGTACTTATACTTTCTTTGACATTATGTAACTTCTTAATGAATAAAACATTTTAGAATAACTAGGAAAGTGCTTAAAACCTTTCTTTCCATCCTGAAATTTAAGATTATAGGATGAGAAGTCCATTTAGCTTTAACCAAAATGAAAGTAGTCAGTAACATGACAGAATCAGGAGCTGCCCATTGTAGACTGTGCAAAGCCATCGCATTCAGGGCACAGCCTCACACAGCTCTTCAAGGTTTACTGCTGGAAGGTGGCTGTGGAGCTTGAGTGAGGCCACAGAGCTTCTTTTCATTGGAAGGACTGCCCTGGTCCACTTAGAACACCAGAATAGTGCTGCACCGATACGTGTCAGTTCTCACTTTTAATTGCTTTATACGAGCATTTAAATTGCCACTACTGAATAGATGAATTAACCTATTGTTTTTGTGGAACAGACTTTTCTACTGCTGTTCACATGAATTGCAGATTGCTGCATCTCTTCACTCTTTTCAAGTGCTTGTTTTGTAGCTATAACCGTTTACGATCCTCTGTTTTGTTTTTTTTCCTGAGGAGCTGTAAAATGAGAATTGCAAGAGTGCTTGCAAAGCACAAGCTGGTACACAAACACTGACTGTTTCTGAACTCTGCTTCTGTTCCAGAATAGTTCTGCTTTATTTTGACAGCCGAACTCTTGTTTTACTATTTTGCTGGGTTTTGTGTAAACATGTAATGTAACCTCCTTGCTAGCCAGAGGAGTTCTTTGATAGAGAAATGCAAAGCATAAAGAAAGGATAAACATTTGCCTGTTGTAGTCTGCTAATGTAACCCTCACTATTAAGTTTAAAATTACATGTGATAGACATAATAAACATTCCATACACATATAGTACGGTTATTCATATCCGATCCTCATCTGTGTTATAAATATATAAATATAAATGTTTGCACTTGCAAATATTTGTCATATATAAATATTTGCACATACACTTCGTTATCTGCGTATCTATCTATCTATCTATCTATCTATCTATCTATCTATATTATCTATCTCAACATAATGTTAGTTATTTCCAAAACCATATGGGCCGTATGGGTATATCAATAATGTCTACACCCTCTTTGTCGTTTTGTGCTGTCTAGATGTTTACTCCCAGAATTGTATTTCAAAGGTTGAATGTAAAAAAAATTTTTATATATATATATATATGTATATATATGAGACAAATGCATAGATAGATAGATAGATAGATAGATATAAAAGTGAATAAAGGATCATTTAATTAGCCAGGTTTAGCATGTCTAATTTATCTGAGCATGCACAAAAATTTATTTTGGTAATTCCTTCACTCCTTGGAAAATCATGTGCAGAACTAAAATTTGCCAGAGAAAATGTTTGTATTGAAAATCATTCTAAAGCTGTGGAAATGGCAGTGTGCCACTCTCATGCTTTAACCCTGACTAACAGGTCAGTCCCATGATCTACTTGCTCACTCTCCCCACAATGGGATGGGGGAGAGAAAAACAAGAGTAAAACAGAGAAAACACGTGTGTTGAAATAAAAGCAGTTTAATAGAGAAAGCAAAAGCTGCACATGCAGACAAAGCACATGAAGGAATTAATTCATCACTTCTCATGGGCAGGCAGGTGCTCAGCCATACCCAGCAAAGCAGGGACCCATCACTCATTGCAATGGCTTGGGAAGAAAATTGCCATCACTCTGAACATCCTCCCTTCCTTCTTCCCTGGCTTTATACGCTGAGTATGATGCCCTGTAGTCTGGAGAGTGCTAGGGTCTAGTTGAAAAGGTGGTGTTAGGTCATGGGTTGGACGCCATGATCCCAAAGGTCTTTTTGAACCTTGCTGATTCCGTGATTCTGTGAATATCTCTTAGGGCATTAGGGGTCAGCTGCCCCAACAGTGTCCCTTCCCACTGTCTTGTGCATTTCTGGCTCCCTCACTGGTGGGTGGTGGGAGGAGCAGTAAAGGCCTTGACTCTGTATAAGCCCTGTTCAGCCATACCTGGAACATCCTTGTGTTATCATCACTGTTTTCAGTACCAATCCAAAACGCAGTCCCACATAAGCCACTATGAAAAAAACAAACTCTGTCTCAGCTGAACCCAATATTGTCATAAAATTCTTACCTGAGTGTATCACATTCAGGCATATGAGACGTTCTTTGTTTTAAAAGAAAATGCAAAGTTTGATCATGTTTAGCAGGCAGGACATATTTTTTCATTTTAAGAATTCCAAAACTTAATTTCTAGGTGTCTAACTTTGAGTTGTTTGCTTGTGGTTTTTTTTTGTCAACATATTCCAATTTACATGGAAAAACCATGAACTCTGCAGAATGCTTAGGTTAATAAATAAACACACCTGTCATCTGTGACAATCATGTTGCGAGTTGGATCATGAAAACACTGACCAAAAAGAAGCCCAACTGCAATTATCAAAAATGAAAATAAGATATGAGTGTTGGGTTTTGGAAAGTTTGGTTTCATTTTATTTTGGAGGGTTTTGTGCTTTTGGTTTTATTTTCCCCCAACAAAATCTACCTTTCAAGTTTTTCAGTGGGAAAAATAAATAGGAGGGAAGATTAAGAAACTAAATATTGTATGTGTCCATTTGCCTTCCAAGATTAATTCTGATGTTCCAAGATCATATTCAGTAAGGCACACTCCATTGTCAGAGTAATGGTTTCCTTCTTTGTTGGTACACAATCTCCTTTTTTCTTTTTTCAGTAATTTTTCCTTTTTAAGCAGGGGTCAAAGGTAATTACACTGTGGTTGAGGTCTGGTTGGTTTCACAACTTATGAATTTAATGATGACCTATGTGGGGAATTATGGTATAACATTTATTAATTGTTTGTAATTTGCTGTTCAGTCATTCAAACAAACACTGCAGTGGGTGACAGTGCCTCCTGTCCATTTCAAAATGGAAAAAGGGGACTTGGTTGTTGTGGTGGTTGGACTTTAGCTGGATGCCAGCTGCCCACCAAGCTGCTCTATCCCAGCTCTATCTAACCCACCCACCACAGTCAATTTCAGGGAGATTTCACTTGCATGGCTCTTTCGATTGCAGAACTTTTCACATTCATGGATAACCTGTGTGAGGGCCTCCATGGTCAGGCCCACCTCTTGGCCACAAGCCCATTTCCACGTGGCATGAAGTAAGGTAGACAGGAATGACACGAATCCACAAAGAATTAGGAGCAAAGAGAGCATGATGATGATCCCAGCTGGGCTAGTGCCAGTACCCAAGCCTCAAGTGTGCTGCTTTCCCTTTCCTGACCACCCATTCTGATGGAATGGCCTGTTTTTGAATAGTTGGTGATGTGGAAGAAGCCCACAAAATGGAAAAATAATATAATATCTGTATAAGGATGGAAATGTGTAAATCTGTATGTTGAGTAGGGAATAAGCCTTTTTTTTTCTCTTTGTTTGTGCTAATGCAAATACTGTCATCTCTTTTACAAACTGCTTTATCTCAACCTATCAGTCACTTTCCATTTCTCCCCTGTCCAGCTGGGAAGGGAAGTGATTAAGCAGCTTGGTGGGCACCTGGTGTCCAGTCAAGGTAAAACTACCACAAATATATGGAAAATACTATTTTGACAGCATTTCTATTTGTCAAAAAGACATAAAAATTGATTATTTTTTGTTTTAAAATGAATATGTCAATTATATATGGTGGTCTTTAATAAATTAATAATCTTTTTTCTAAGGAAAATCAATTACAATATATATTAAACCAAGGAGTTTATTTCTTTTTATGAAGACCACAAAGTAGAATTCTATACTGAAAAGGTTATATTTCTTATGAAATAACATGTGGCAATTTCTTGTCCATGTCTGTTGCGAATGAGGAAGAAACATTTAATTAACCTATAAATAATTAGAAAAGCATACAAATCACACCAGTCACAACAAATATAAAGCATTCTTCCCAAAATGAAATTCACATATGTCAGGTTGCATCTAAATTGCATTTCAATGCCTGAGATAGGAAACCTTAAAACAAGGTTTTATTATGGGAATACACACACGGTTCTACTCTGTGCTGCATTAACAGGGTCAATATTTAAAGCCATCATTAATTTACAAATTAAATAAAAATTATGCATTGTTCATAAATGTAGAAAAATTCCAGCCCATGCTGTTACTTTTTAAAAGCATATCCTTCTTATGTTGATGAAGAGGAAGGATTGGGGAAGACAGTTTATCTGAGAGGGGCTACTTTATGTGGATTGTGGCATGTGCTGAAAAATCACAGGCTGCACTGTATTGAAAATGCTTTTGTATCCAAATCCTCAGTGAGATGAAAATATGAAATTAATATTATAGGGAAGTCTTGGAATCAGGCTGACAAACCTGCTCCACAGCAAGTACTTTAGCTCTTTACTGTCTGTTCCAGATATTTTTCTGTCTTCAATTCTAGCATGAAGGTTAGGTTTTTGTCCAAATATATCTCTATTTGCTTGTAGAAAATTACTAAATAAGGTTTTGGTGTATGAGCCTGTCATGCTCCAGGACAAAACAAAACATTTAGGAAGGTATCTCTTAGGAGTTGAAAGGTATCCAGGTGGGACTCTGTACAACCTCAAAAACAAAAAAAAAATCTATACAGAGTGACATATAAGTGTTACTTGACTCTGACTGATCTAAACCCAATCTTTTCTCTGCAGATATCAGGTCAGTCTCTGCTTCACTGAACTTCGCAGAGGAAAGCACACTGCAGAGGAAAGAATATTGTCTAGAGCCTGGTAAAATTCTCAGTTTTCAGAATGGGTCTCCTGCTCCCTGAACCTTGGCAAAGATTAAGGCTGATTGCAGTGAAGTAAGTCAGGTTATCTCTGCAGAATCAGTAGGATAAATATAAACAAATGTGCTGGTTTGGGCTGGGGTAGAGTCAATTTTTTTGACAGTGGCTGCTATGGGCCTGAGTTTTGGATTTGTGATGAGGGCAGGGATAATAATACAGAGATGTTTGTATGGTTGCTGAGCAGGACTTACACAGACCCTTACAAGGCCTCTTCTGCTTCCCATACTTGCCAACACATACAAGGATGTTGGGAGTGCCTGGGAGGCTGGGAGGAGACACAGCTAGGACAGGTAACCCAAACTGACAAAAGGGATAATTCCAGGCCATATGACATCATATTCAGTATATAAAGGGGGGGGTAGAAGGAGGAAGGTTTGGAGTAATGGTACTTGTCTCCCCAAATAACTGTTACATGTGATGGGGTCCTGCTTTCCCAGAGACAGCTGAATACCTGCCTGCTCGTGGGAAGCAATGAATTAACTTCTTGTTTGGCATTTGCTTTCCCTATTAAACTGCCTTTATCTCAAACTGTAAGTTTTCTAATTTCCCTATTCTCTCCCTGATTCTACTGGTGGGGGAAGTGAGTGAGTGACAGTATGGTGGTTGGCCGGTGGTTGGAGTGAAAACATGACAACAAGAAGTCACAAAAATAATAACAAATATCAATAAAAACATAGAGATTTGACTTTGAAAAACACTCCCATGTTAATGCAAGATTGCAAAGTCAAAACTTGCATGACATTGGATGAATTCTGTACAGGCTAAAACATTGCAACAGTCAAATTTGAGGTGGTGAACTAAGTAACTCGTTTGACTGCCTAGAGAAAACATACAGAACTGTTTCCTATTACATTGATTAAATTATCAAAGCATTAAAAAAAAAGAAAAAAGAAAAACGTGGCATCTCATAAAAGGCTGAGAAATAAAATGCGTGAAAGTCAACTTCAAAAGCAGGCTGTTTTGATGGCCAGAGCTCTTCTTGAACTACCTCTTATTGTGGCTTAATGCATTCCTGTGTAGGAATTTAAGAGTAAATGGTGATTAAAGGTGACTGAGACATTTTTCAGTTCACTGTTTTCCTCAGCAAAAGGTTATCACAGATAACAGTTTCAGTCCCATGCTGACAGTCATGCCCAAGCTGGAACAGATGATCATTTCTAAAAATCAATAAAAACAGAAATCTGGGCATTGACTAGACTAATATTACAGGCTCGGCTTGCAGTTCCTTTGGTACTTCCAGTCAATTTATTAGCAGGTAATGACACTGTATTCTCTGCAGTTCTCCTGAGCTATTTCACCATATCTCATCAATCAATCTGTCAATGCATTTTAGAAATTCTACATATTTCTCATATGATTGCCCTTCACGATAATGTTGCTAGAACATTCATTCATTGCCTTCCATTAAAGTCTAGGGACGTCATTAGGGTAACTTCTGAAATCCTTCAAGATATTTGCTTTCAGATAATGAGTATTAAATGCCAGCAGACATTCAACACATGATAAAAACTCTGGGCTGTGGAAAGAATGCAGAGAGGATAATGAATTTTAAAGAATGATTCCTGTGAGCAGCATTCATTTTGTTAGCTTCTAATGAAAGAACAGAGAGATATCTAAAGCTGTTTTGCATGGAACTTGAATAGTTTTATTAAAGTCATATTTTAAAAAATATTGACTCAGCATGAATCAAAATACTGGTTCTTTTCAAACCAATTTAGGAAATTATGTATTTAATTTTTTCTGAACTTGTATTTTCAGCTAAAATGGAGTCAACTTTTGGCTGCACAAGTTATTTATACATTTTTCTTTTTCTTTTTCTTTTTTAGAGAAAAATAATGTTAGTTTAGGTAGTATACCAGACAAATTTAATGACTTGTCTGCTATAACTGATTCACATTTAAGCAAGGAGAAGCTCACACCCGCCCCTCACCAGTCTGCATAAATGAGTCAATACTTCCCAGAACTATGCTCTATGTAAGACATCTTTTTCATGAATTATGAAGTCTGGCTTGCAGTCCTCATGGACGCAGCCGTAGAATGTACACACACTTTTGTTACTGTTGGCATTACTGTGGAAGCTATACTGTTCCTACTGAGAAACACACAGAAAAATAATTTTCATGTTATATATTTGGAATTAAAAGGAAACTGAAAGCTAAAGATGTATTAAAAATGTATAAGCAATGTTTCAAGATGTCTTGAAGATATTATTTAACAATAAAAAACGATTTAACCTGAAATTGATGTCATAGTTTTTATGAGCCATGGGATATAGGTTTTTTAAATAAATTCTTTCCATTTATCACCTTCCTGTCTTCTGATTCCCAAAGCAAAATATTATTGTATCTTTTATTCTCAAAATTATCTTTATCTTCATTAAGCAACTATGACCTAGTACTGTAAGTTTTAAATAATTTTTTAAGTTGTCAGCTTACAGGTGTTCTTCTCTGGCAGTTCATAAAAAGTGACATTAAGGTAATCCACAAGTAAAACCAGTCCTGAAATATTTTTCCCCAGTCAATAATTAGGTCTCTGCATTTTCTCACTGGGACATGACCAAAATCCTGAAAATTACATTTTCTAGAGCAAGTTGCCTTTATTAGATCTTTCTTTAATGATTGAAATTTGTCTTTCCTTGCTAAATACAGATTCAGTGGTGAAAAGGCTCTGGTATTTTACATAATAGTGATGGCGAATCAGTTTTCCTTCCACCTTGAAGTCTTGTTCTTTGTGTTATCATAGTTTCCAACACTTCAATAATGGCAATGGTCTGGCATGCCTTAAGAACTAATTATTTCTTATCTTGGATGAAAATAAAAAGGCTACAGATTTACACTGATGATAAATATAATCTTGCAAACATAGAAATATTGTCTTTCACAGATCTTCTAAATGCAATCTGAGCATAAGGCTGTCAGATATACTTTATCCTTGTTTTTTTGTTTGCTTGTTTTGTTTCATTCTAAAAAATATGTTCATTGGTTGAACCGAAGCATTTCGTTATATCTTTTGCTGAATGCACTCATAATTAATGATCTGGATGAGGGGACTTAGTGCACCCTTTTTAAGTTTGCAGATGAGATCATATTGTTTGGGAGTATTGATCTGCTTGAGGGTAGGAAGGCTCCACAGAGTGATCTGGACAGCCTGGATCAATGGGTTGAGATAGAAAAGGGCTTGGAGCTGCTGGTTGACAGTGGCTGAACAGCATGTGCCTAGATAGCCAAGAAGGGCAATGGCCCCCTGACCTGCACCGGCAATAGTTTGGCCAGCAGGACCAGGGTGTGATTGTTCCTCTGTACTCAGCACAGGTCACATCTCAAATCCTGTGCTCACTTTTGGGTCCCTCGCTATGAGAAAGGCATTGAGGGACTAGAACAAGTCCAGGGAATGGCAACAGAGTTGGTGAAGGGTCAGAAGCACGAATCTGATGGAGAAGCAGCTGAAGGAGCTGGGGGTGCTTAGCCTGGAGAAAAGAAGGCTCAGGGTAGATCTTATCACTCTCTACAACTGCCTGAAAGGAGGATAGAGTGAAACAGGGGATCAGTCTCTTCTCCCAAGTAACAAACAAAAGGTTGAGAGAAAATATCCTCAAGTTGCACCTGGGGAGATATAGCTTGGATATTAGGAAAAATTCCTTTACTGAAGTAGTGGTCAGACATTGAAACAGGTTGCCCAGGGCAGTGGCTGAGTCACAGCCATTAGTAAGATATTTAACTTTGCAAGATATTTTCCTGATGACAAGTAGGCCAGTTTTCATTTCAGTGGAACCACAATAATACACTAACCTCATACCACAGAGAAAACAGAGAAAATAATTCTAAACAAACCTTTGGGGAGCCAGTGACTTAATTTTCCCCTCTCAAAATACAAATGATTTTATTTCAAGAAGAGCATTTCATCACAGAGAGAAATTCAGTAACACAGATTAACTGAGAAACATTCAATGTCTACTGAGTTCTTTCCTTGGTATTTCACTATTTACAGCCCTCTTGCCTGACTGTGTTTTCATGAAACAAATGCCGCACCAGCTACATGCTTCTGATTTCTGGTAACAGCTTGCATGTGAAGAACTCTGATCCACTGTGCATTGTTGAAGTTTGAAAGATAATTTAGAAAATAGCTCTCTGACTTGATGACAAGGAAATACTGCTTCTTGCTAGTAATTATACCTTATGGAAAATGTATTCTGTCCAATCTTTTTCTCAATGTGAAAAGCATCCATTTTGCACACTGAGTTTAGATTCCCCAATCTGTTTTGGTAAGCATCGTATCAGTCCCCAATTCAATTAATAAATATAGCATTTGATACATTAGAAATCCAACTTTAGAACAGCCTTAAAACAATAATTTAAAAGCTATTAAATTACAGGGATCCCTAATAAAATATCTTTTGGTTATATGTCTTGAGAGGTGCAAACATTTCTGAAATTTGTAAACCTCTGTTTCAAAGATCATTACTACCTTTAGCTTATAGAATAAAGTGCCTAATGCTAAATTTTTGCAGCAAACAATGACTCATTTAGGCAGACAGTAAATATCCATATCTGCAATTAACCAAACACAGATACTTCAAAGTGAGTTCTTATGTTCACGTGAATCTTTGGAAGTGACAAACCAGTGAGCACTGTAAACATGATAGCAACAGTCATCACACTTCAGGAAACCAAAGAGCTCATTAGAGCAAGACAGTAGAGGAGGGACATTAGCAGTGAATGATATGAGGGGAGAGAATTCCTGTGCTACAAGAGAAGAGGACTGAAGAAAATTTGGTGACGCAGAAATCAGAATAGCTATTTTAAAGCATGCAAATTACCAGTAAAGGAGAAATCAGTATCTGCCAAGCTTGGGAGTGATTATTGACAGGGGTGGGGAGGGCTGGGATGCCATAGGCTAGCTGATGAGTGGATGAGCATCCGCCTGCCAAAAGCCAGGAACTGACAAACCATTTAAAGAACCGGGAGAAAAAATATCAGGACTGAAATCTGACAGGACTCTATTTGAACGGCTATTCATAGATCATGTCTTTCTAAAGATAATCTCACTACACACACACACAAAAAAAAGAAGCTCCCCCCTCCAAATAACTTAGATTTGTCGCTTGCAACACAGACAATGTGTGTGACCTTGTATGGGAATTCATCATATTGTTCCACTTGTATAAGCCATTATTGTGTTCAGAGGATTCCAGCTAATACAGTCTCTTTAGAATCACTCCCTGTTTTACTGTGTACTTCACCATAACAAAAAATTTATGATCTTGTACAATTTACAAGATAAGGAACTTGAAAAAAAGCAGAAATCACGAAACATGTATCACAGAATAATATGTACTTAGCAGGTGGTATCAGCATAGTCTGACTATGTTTGCAAATATTTAGTGAAAAGGAGATAATCTCTGCCCTTATCCTGTCATATTTGATCACCAATCGATGCAGTTTATGCTGATTTTATGTTTTCTTTGTAGGACCTTCATTGGCATAATGAAATACGCTTTTTTCCCCTTTGAGAAAAAAATCACCTAATTTATTTATTTTCACATTTATTTTCACATTTCTGTGTTAGTGTTCTATACTTAAAAAAAAAATGTATAGTTTTGCATTCCTTTGTAAACAATTTTGATTAACAAATTATGGAAAAGAATGAAAGGCAAATAAAAATATTTTCAGGGATATGTTAAAAAATAATTTAAGGAATTAATTTGAGCTTTACCAATTGTAAGAGCTAGATTTAGAAATGATTCCTAAGCTGGAGCAAGACTAAATATGACTTGATGACCTCCAATTAACACTCCTCAGGGTCTCCTTTGTGAATATTTAAACCCTTTTATTTTAAGGGGAAGACTTCCAAAGGTTCTTCTCTCATTTATTTCCACGGTAAATGTTGAATCATGAAGCTGTAAAGAGGGATGGTAAATGGCATCCATTTTGCAAGTATACTGTGATAACATGTATCCATTGAATAATATTCGGAAAAAAGCTATTCTAGTTTAATTTTTGTTATGTTCTTGGAATTCTGTATTAGAAATAACAGGATACAATGGTTATGTAACAGCAAGCTATGAGATTTTAAAAATCTTCCTCAAATTTATTTTGTATTTCATGTGATACATCTGCCTAACTGGGTTGTTCCTAAAGCACTGATCATGAAGTGTCAGATATTGTTGACTCCAGTATACTGACACATGCATGACTCGAAACAAATCTTCAGATGTCACCCTGACTGTGGTGCAGAGTATTTTGTATTTACTGGCAAAGGACTTTGCTTCTACTTTTCTTCATTACTTTTGTGTGATATACTTTATTTATTTGCAATAAAAGGAATGACATACCTCATCAGCTATAATA
>JAOTQZ010001283.1:75555207-75589698 GCA_026546895.1 Pogonocichla stellata | reverse complement strand
AAAAACTTTTAAGTAGAAAAAGACTTTAAAATCCTGGATTCCTGTCAGCAGCAACTGTGAACCTGGACATATTCACAGACACACCCTCCAGGGGGAAAAAAAAAGGGAGGTAAGAAAAACTCATTGGTAAATGCATGTTATGCATCTTTTTATTCGTAAATGCATCTTTTTATTGGAAGGTACAATTTATTTAAGCTATTTTAATTATAGTTAAATGATCACAGTATAAATATGTCATCAGTAACAACTAAGAAAAGGGAAGTCTGTAAAACATAGTGTGAATTATGTCTGCTGCACATTATTTTAATACAGTTACTTTAAAAAAATCTATAAAATGTTTATGAATTCCATTAAAATATGTGATCTAAACAGCAATAAAAGGAGGCTGCCTGTTGTAAATATATAAATTTCGGTTTTATAAACTATATTTCCAATGAGAAATTAAAAAATCCATAATAAACATAATTTAGTTGCACTTTGTGAATAAACTTGTCAGTATTTATTGCTCTATTGGCAACCATGTTTGTTAAAATGCAAACAAGAACCCATAACTATGATCTATGCAAATAAGTAATAATGTATTATTTAAACAAACTTGAGATCTCACTTTCATTCAAAGATTTTTTGCATTTGCTTGTCTATATATTTAACGCTCTAAAGAAAACTTGCTTTTTCTTATATGTTATTAATGAATTTGTTTTATGTCTTACTCTATGCACAGTAAACACACAATAAATTTCTGTGAAAAGTAGTCTCAGTAGGCACATTAAATATGAGGCTAAAACAGATAATTAACCTTATCTAATTTTGCCAGATATTTAATTCAATCATTAAATGAATTATTTTCTCTTTGTGCTAGTGTCAATCACATGAAAAGTGAAATTGAATCCAATTTTAATTTGATATGAAGTAGAGTTTTTTCAATTTGCTGAAATCATCTCAAAGACTTGGTTCTCAAGAGATCTGATTACTATATGAAAAACTTCATTTGATTCTCCAAAACAAAGAGCAAAGACACTGAAAAATACTGAGATACATCCAGCCTTTGAAAAATACACTAAATGCAAAAAATATATTAAATTACTTTTCTAATATATCATTAATCCAACTTCACGACACTTTATAACTATCAAATCACAGAATTAGCTTGTTTCACAATATGCAATTATGCAAATAATTTAAATGGCAAAAAATTATATAAAAGACAGAAACATCAGAAATGAAACACAGAATTTCTAAGCTTCTGAGCAGAATTTCTGGCATCATTATGGGGCCTGAATCTTGCAGAGATGTTCTGCAGTTCAAAGATCTTTAGATTTTTCTTGTTTAAAAGCATCAAACTCTTCGTCTGCCTCAAATTTCTTTAACTCATCTTTACTCTTTAATTTGACAAGGCTTTCTATAATACAGAGATGTTTCAACAACTTTTTTTCTTACAACATTACTTGAAATGTCACATTTAAGGTACAAGCATTTTACAGCTTCTTACTGTGCAACAGTCTTGGGTCCAACTGAGTCAAGGCTACTAAATAAACGTGAAATCCAGACTTGTTCTTAATGTGATGACACAAGCAGAAATAAGGATAATAGAAATTGAAGGCTTACTGAAATGGAATATAAAATTAGAAAAAAAAAAATTAAATGCTTGGTCTAGTTCCCAGCTGGAAGTATAAATTTCATGCTGTTTATTTTTTTTTAAGACTGGATAATCTGTGGGATTTATGCAAATGCAATGATATAAGTGTTGCTGCAATCATTCCTGTAATAACTGTCAGTATTCAAGATCCAGCCTTGTAAGATGTTTCCAGCTTCTGATTGCTGTCTGAGAAACCCTAGATTTTAGTGCTGTTTTTCAGGGTACTCTGAATTGAAACATGTTTTGCAGAGCCAGCAGGCAGCACTGTTGCTCAGCATGGGTTCTAGGCTTTGGAAAACTAGTCTCAAGAAAGATGGAAACTTTGTAAATGAGGATCAGGCATTTAAATTTAACCAAACGCAGCAATAGCATAAACTAGACCAAACCAAACAAAGTTGAAAACTGCAACAAGCGGGAGAAAATGTGAAGACAGACTTGAGTGCCCGCGACAGGCAAGATAATTCTTCTTTTTGGCTGGAAGAGATTAGTCCTAAATCTCATCTGGCAACAAGGAAGTGACTGGTGAGGGCAGAAGAGCACTGTGGTAAACAAAAGTGAGAAGGTTTTGACACAGCAACAAAGAATGGCAAGAATGGCACTTAAACAAAGTACTTTAAATGCTGCTTTGCTTATTTTTAGTTGATGATGGGATAATTTTAATGAAAATTCTGTTTGTTGATTATGAAATAATACATTAACTGGTTGGTCAATAATGCGTCACTGTACTTTAAAATGTCAGTCATTTCAATGTTGGTATAGTTCTACCTACTTCTTACGAGGGGTGGTCCACAGACACCACCAAGAGAAGTCCAAGAACAGACTAAAATATTTCCCAGCTGATGCACACTGGTGCTGATTTGTGCTCCTCTTACCTCATCAATCAGGGAAGTCTGAAATTCAGGGAAGTCTGAAATTCATCACAGATTCATCTACTCGGTGACAGGTTACTCTCTTGAAAACCTGTGGCCATTTCTTTGGGTTTCAATCTCTTTTTCTGATAAACAGTATTAATTCTGAAGCAACCTGTGCTGTAGTCCTTGACAGCTGAAACATGAGTACTCCAGGTAGAATCATACTGAAAATACTTTAGATTTGTTGGCAGTTTTGTGAACTTGAAATATTTGATGTCTCTTTGCTATGTTGCATTATCAAATGTGATACAATGAAAGGTGGACAACCCAGACATCAGTTCCTTCCTAGTTTAGCTAATGTACTTTCGTTCACTGACTTTGTTACCTCCACTTCTAACCGAGTCAGATGATTTAAACTTACTGTCCCATATGAAGAGCTCTTTCAGAGGCTGATTTTTCTATAAATGGAGGAATTTTTGAGCCTCTCATTATTTTGTTTCATATATTTCTGTCTAGTATCACATCAGTAGTGGGTTTTACTGTAAATAGCTTATTTGCTTTGGATAATTGTTAAAATCAAAAGATATATAAATAGAAAATTTCCTTTTTACATCAATTTCAAAAGACATATTTAAGGGTACACTAAAATAGCATTATAAAGTTTTACTGAAAGGAAACTTGTTAACTCTTAGCTTTTCAAGGTAAAATTAGATCATGATGTGAATATGGACTTTTCTTTCTGCATACAGTAGGTGTAATCAATAATTATTAGTTAAAAGAAAACAAATTAAGAAGGAACTTATTATACTGCCAAGTTGCCCTAAACACTCAGAATTTTCTTCACAATTTACATTTCAATACAAATCTCAAAAGACTAAAATATGCAACACACAATGTTAGGAAAAGAGGCAAGATAGGTTACTGATCTGTCATATACAGAAGATTATATCAATATTTCCCAGTTATTCTTCTCTATCAATGCACAGCTTGACATATGCTCAATGGAGCAGAAAGTATTCATTTACTTTTCTGGTTTTGAAAAGATGTATATCTTTTTTATTTATGTATATATCCCATATATATCTGCTTTGCATTTCAGATTTGTCACCTCTTCTTTTTGTGACTATTCGTAGTGGTTTCATGTGCTATAACATCTATGTGGTTTTTTTGATTATGTGTTTTTTGTGGATGAATACATTTTGCTCAGGAGCTTCAAAACGAACCACTTTCAAATAATTTCTGTGGGTACTGTATGGCCTCTTCCATTCAAAGCAAAATTTAAGTGCGGACACCAGTCACTAAGAGGTCACTAGGCGAGTTTACATCCCTAATTTTTCCTGCTATTTTGATTTGTCTGTGAAAAAGTACTGAATTTTACTTGTCCTCTTATAAGTTTCGGTGTTGGATAGGTTCTGGAATGTGCAGCAAGAAATGAGAGTCAATCTTATTTAATTAATGAATAAACATTCATGAAATAGTTCAAGTACATTGTTGTAGTTCTAACTCTGTCCAGTCTCTCTCTCACTCTTGCCACTTTAAAATGGGGGAGAGAATCGAAAGTAGAAAAGTAAGAAAATCCCTAGGGTGAGAAAAAGACATTTTATGGAGAAAAAAAGCAAAACAAACATACACATAAAGAAATTAAAACATGGAATTCATTCACTACTTCTCATGAACAGGCAAGCATTCAGCCATCCCCAGGAGGCAAGGGCACATTACTGTTACTTGGGAAGGGAAATGTTATCTCTACTAATGTCCCCCTGCTCTTATTTTCCCAGCTTTATATTGCTGAACACTGGGTATAAAATATACTTTTGATCAGTTAAGGTCACCTGTCTTAGCTGTGTCCCTTTCTAGCCTCTTGTGCATGTATCTGTGCTTTTCTGTAGGAATTTCTGTGGCTAATTATGGCCTCGTGCAGCAGCTATACAATCAAGTAGACACATGAAGATTTTCTCCTCTGCCTAATTATTATTTTCAGAAAAAATCCAAACGCCTTTACTTTGTTTGATACCCTTTTTTTCCCAAAAAAATTCAACAGTTAAAAAAGTTTCTGGAAGGATCTCAGAGGCTGAGAAATTCACACACTCCAGGCTATGTCTGCATAAATGTACGTGTAAGAGTACTGTGTTCTAGAACTGAGACAAAGTATCACAAACTGCTTCCAAACCTTTCTTATTACTGTCTGGAATGCAGCCCAGGGAGCATTAACTAATTAATTAAAATGTATTTCTTTTCCTTCTGTCTACATAATAAATTGTTCATAAGATTACTGGGCAGTCCCTTTAAAGTAGAAGAGTGATCAGACAAACAGATTGTTGCTAAATAAAAAGCTTAAAAATATAAGACTTAGAGTCAGTACAGTCTCTTCAAACAGAATGGAAACTGGCAAGAAAAGCATCTTCCTTCACTGCCTACACTCTATGCTCAGGAGGGAGGAAAGACTACTGCAGTGGAGGTGTTTTCTGTCCCTATTTTAACCTACTGCAAGGGAAAACCAGCACAGTAGCTGCTATGTCCTGAACTGACTCCAACATCCAGAAATTGCCACCAGAGGATGTTCCTTCTCTTGCTCATCTTTTGAATATTGAACTGTAAAAAGTGTTAAAATGAACACTGTATTTTATTTCAAGATTTGAATCTTGAATACCATTTTGGTCTATTGGCTTTTGGAAAACTGATTTCGAGCACTAGAGCAGAATCCCATGTAGATGAATACAGGCAAAATGAAACCGTTCTTGAGGTTTTTAAAAAGATGCTGAAATTATTCAGGCCATATAGTTAAAAAGCCATGTTTTTTTTTTCTGCAACATGGAAACAAAGGTAAAAAAAAAATCTATAATATATTTATAAAAAATTAATGATTTTTCACATTTTATTTTGTGTACCAAAATTAGTGTATCAGAACATACAATGCATGATGGTTTCCACCAGGTGTGTGGAATGGTCTTATTGAAGCACTTCAAACCATGCTCTGTTTGCTCACTCACCCTACCCTTTCTCCTCCCCTGTGGCAGGGTGGAGAGGAGCACTGGAGGCACAAAAGGTGAAATTTGCAGGTTAAGACGAGAACAATTTACTGGAAACAGCAATAAGACACTGAAGGTAGCAGCAGCAATGTTGATAAAAGCGTTTATGTGCAAACTGGTAATGTGCAAACTGTCGCCACCCTACATGACTGAGGAGACCCTTCCCTCTTCTCCCATCAGTGTTGTGAGGTTGTGTAGCACAGCCCCTTCTTATTATTCTTATTCACCCTGCCTTGGCTGGAACCAGGACAAGATGTTGTCCTGAACATTTTAAATCCAGATTCTTCTTGAAGACCTGCATTCTAGATGCTTCAAATGTCTAGCCCATCTATTTCTGTGTTCTTGTTTCCTATGGGATTAAAAATAAAGTTTAAAAAAAGTGAAAAAGGTTACACTAGATGAAAAAAATTGAAACAAAAAATGTGTTTGCAAATTACTTTATCATCAAAGGTTTATTATTGATTTTGTTTTAAAAGGCAAGAATAATTTCTGGTAATACCTGGGAACCAAATAGACATGACAGTAAAATATACACAAAAACAATAATTTTATAAAGCAGCCCATGGTTTGTTTTTTTTTTTTCTTTTCCATTTTGTTCTTTTATTGAAATATTGTTCTTTTGTTTTCCTATACATTTTCCACTAAAAGCATACTTCCCTGGCTCCCTGAAGTATCTGGAAAAGATAATAAAATGCATCATCTGAAACAAACCTGTCACTTCTAGTTGAAAATCTATTATCAGTTTCTATAACACTTTTTTGTTGTTAAAAATATATATATATTCTTTCCCCATCTCCCACAGACACGTTTGTCAGCTACTCTCAATAAATTTTTTATTTAGCACATTGTTGTCTAAAAAGAATAAATGTAAAAATCTCAATATACACAACCATGATACTTTGACTATTTATCTTACAGAAAAGCAGAACAAACTGAGAACTCCTCTTTGCCAATTAACTTCTCACGTTTTCACCACAGCTATATCTTGCCTGATTATTCAAGAGTAATAAATTATTGCTTATACCTCCCTGACTAATTTATTTCTGAATTCATGATCTATTTCCAAGATGACAAGATGATAGTATGAATGTTTTCTTCAGTAGTTTGTTTCTCGGTTGTTTTTTTGTTTTTTTTTTTTTTTTTTGACTCTTGTGAATTTTAGGAAAGTTTTCTGCTTAAGCAGGTAGACAATGAGCTATGTCTGTATAATACTTATAGGGAGATAATATAGTTTTCTTCTGTAAGGTTCCTGCAGAATAAAAAGTTCTGTTTCCAAAAAGCAAAAAAACAACACATATTTTGCCCACAGCTTTCCCAGTTATGCACTTGAATATCAAATTATTATGGTGTCTCCTCAAACTATAAGTTAGCAGTAACAAGTTCTTAATGTATTCTGTCATATATTGATAAGTGCTTTTAATTGTCTCCTAGTGAATCTGTGATTGTGTTTCCCCATTCGTGAAAATTCTCAATAATGACAGGTACCTATCACTTCTTGTAAAATGGTTGGTGTGTTCTTGTTAGCAAAAATTAGAAAATTCTTCAAATGCTATAAATACCTATGTTGTACATCAGACAACCTTGGCCTATTATTCCTAATAGAAGTTTTTTTACTTGGTATTCTTTAGAAGTAATCTGATGTTTAAGTGTATACAGTGAAGTTAAGTGCATACATAGAAGTTATATGCTTTTTCCCTTTCAGTTTGATTTTGTTCTCAACTAGTTGGACTAGAAACCTTGCAATAAGTAAGGAGATGGATTAAAGGGAGGAAGCTTTCCAGTGCTCTGGAGGCTGTATTTTTTTTTTTTTTTTTTTGGTGAAAATTGAAGTCATGCTGCTCTGCACACTCTAATTTTAGCAAAATTCAAGCTACTTTGAAAAAGGTAAAGAGAAAAAGGTAGCTGGTAATCACGGTGTTTGGCCTTCACAAAGCCATTTTCTTGACTATTTTGCTCCTGTGTAATTGTTGTTAGTACTGCAACAAATTAATTAGAGAAAAAAGATGGTTCTCAATTTCACAAAGAGAATTTCATCATCTTCAATTATTTTGAGAGCTTTTTGAGCTTTTTGGACTTTCACGAGCCAAGAATGGAATTTTAGAACAGAGGTTGAAATCAGAAAATTAGAGCTCAATTGACTGTTTCAGAAAAATTTGAGCTGATTTGAATGAACTACAATTAATTCAGCTGAACAAAACGGAGGTGTCATTAATTTAAGCAATATTCCTGCAATATTCCAGTTCTCACCTACACACTTGCACCAGAAGCTGCAGGATGGGTGGCATGGCTGTTTTGTCAGCTGCCACAGCTCACAGTTATGCATTTTAAGGTAATATGGAACAAGTGTCAGTGCAAGCTGGTATTCTGGACTGTCATTTGTGTCTGCTGCAGGTGGATATTTTAACTCTTTGGCTAACATCCACAGTAGTCTGTTGGAGAGGGTGAACAGGTAGGGAAATGTACTGCCTATAAAGCCTTTGCAGAGTTGATTGAGGTTGTGACTGAACGCCTTTCATGCAAGAATAGGTTGATATTTGCGTTATCACATTACAAGTGCACCCAAGAAAGCTTTATCATACTAAAAGCAGCCTGTTTATCTAGGGAGGAAAACAGTCCAGGGAAGTCAACACAGGCAGGATACTGATGATGTCTTTGCTGAGCAGGCAGCAGGTCTCTATATGTAGTTCCCTCTCCATTCAGAGCAGAAATTTGAAGTTAATGTAAATGAGATGTTTATTTACTTGTAAAATATATCGTAATCCCATTGACTGAAATCAGAGGTAATCAATAAATATTCAAAGGTAATTATGTTAGTTATTAAGCAAATTTAAAGTAAACTAAGTGTCAAAAATTAAATATATTTTATAGATTCATACCTCTTTCATTCTTACTCCTGTCTCTATAGGACATAGAGTATGAAAATAGCAAAGTCTATGTAACTAATGACTTTAGCTGTTTTAATAGCTATTTATTCCATTTCAATCTGACACTTCAAAGAGTGCAACAAGAGAAATAGTCATAATTTGTCAGAAAATAGCATAGAAAATATCTGTCATATAGAGGCAAAAAACATTAACCTTAACAAGGTATATTGGAGGTTACCTTGTAAAATTATGCTGATGGAAAATTTAATTAAAAAATAAATTTAAAATAGCTTATATTCAGGATGTAGAGCTGTCAGTCAAAGCAGAAGGCTCCAGCCCCATGCATTCACAAATTCTTCATTGTTTGTGAAAGGATACTGGAACTAATATCACATTCACCTTCTGTCGCGATATGTCTGGCTTTGGGCCAGTGGTCTTACAGAATATTGTCTATTAAATCCTTTTTAAATGGAGGTAAGAAGGACTTGTCAGGAAATGGTTGCTGCCTTCTTGGCATCCTTGAATTGTGATGGGAATATAATTCCTATGTGATAAGAACACAATTCCTAACAAACAATAACGCAAACCTATCTCCATTAGCCAGGACTTTTTAACATCATTCATCCTAGAGAAGTCCATCAGAACAATTACTAATCAGCAGAGAGTGATATACTGTATACAGGAGTCCTATGATGTTTGCTAAACATGTTAAATATGTAACAAATGCCATTGATTCCATGTTTCTGGAAACGCATTTTCTTGTATGAATTCATGCATCTTTCATGCTTACAGAGTGCTTTGAGAGGCTTCTGCCAAAAAATATCATGTTTCAAAGGTTCATAACTGAAAACAGCGCATTAAAATCTGTATTTAAGAAAAAAATAATGTATATTCATGCTTCAATTGAACGCAGTTTCCCAAAGCACATGCATGTAAATATACGTATATATATTGTATGTATATGTGTATTTATATTGCATAGAAAACATATGGCCTCTTGACAGACGGTAGGTATAGTAACTTAATATAGTAACTTAATGTTACTGCATTCTTAGGTTTATTTCTCATTCTGAATCATGTCAGTACAGCCTGCACATGAAGAATAGGCTTTGGCCTTTTTAAAAGGTTTTTCTGTGTCTGTGGAAGCTCTAGATGTGCAGTTCAGCAGCAGCTACTGGGAAAAAATGTTGTTATGCTTTACTTATACTTTTTAGCCTGAGGAGTACAGAAGCCTCTCAGAGTGGTGTCAACAGAATGGCTTTCAAGTTAATTGAAAAGTATAGTCAATCTGCTTGGTATTTCTGTCACAGAGCAAAGAGTAGAATTGCATTTAACCAAGACTCTGTAGTGTTTATGCATGGTGTGTTCTAAGTGTCATGTCAAGCCCTAGATGAAAAGTAAACTGAAAGGTAATGAAAGGGAATTCCTTAGAAAGAATGCAAAAAGATTCTGATTAAAAGCATTATCTGCAGGACCTTGAAAATGCAGTGCTGGGATGAAGCCTTCAGGGCTCCAGTTAGGCAAATTCAAAAGTTTTCAGTTGACCTTGGTGAAATTGTTGCCGTCCTCAGACACTTTTCTAGGCTGCTAGCTAACAGATTCCAATAAAGTCACTCAGCATTCAGAAATTTTCCTGATCTCAGTGGTCTGAAAAAGTCATCTATCATTAGCATTTTGGGGCAACTTGGGACTGCTAATATATGATTTTTGAGCTATTTTTCACGTGCAGATATTTTGACAATGAGCAAGTCATCTGATCTGTGTAATTGTTGAGGTACAGTGTATCACTGTCTAAAATTGTCTTATGAATAAATATGCTTTCAGGTCTCTTTGAAGATTGCATACTGCAGCTAGATAACAAAGAATACTTTGGTAAAATTTAACAATCAGCAAAGCCTCTGTTCTCTTTTTTGCCTTTTTTGTCTCCCATCTTACATAATCCAAATAAGGAATAACATACTAAATATTCTAATTTAAAATTTTTATTTTACAGCCTTCAAATTTTAAGGTTATTCTATTTTTCTTATACTAAAGCATGCTCTGAAGACTTTAATTTTACTAGATTATGACTTATTTTTCTGAACTGTAATCAATACTACTGCTTTAGCGGTATATGCATTTACTTTTAATTCCTGTGTGTCTCTGTTAGAAACAGGAATTGGGCTTTTTATGGAGACACACAGAGTTCACCTCAATAAAGCTCACCTGTGTGTCTTAGCCCACTAAATCAAATGCTATAAATTGACAAATGAAATGGTCTAGTTGACAGCAGTGATCTATTGTTTTACACATTCTTTTAATGAGAGGCATGAAATCTAATAATTCAGCCATTTCCTTTATTGTTATTAACAAATGTATTTATTTTGCTCATAAAATTTTAAATACCCAGCACATTATTTGCCTTATCTCTCCCATTCTGTTGCAGTGAATGCACTATATGTGAATCCAAAGTGAAAAATAGTTTTAGTTTAAGCAAATCTATGGCAAAGCATGAAAAAACTTGAAATTTGGCACAGCATTTCTGGACACTGTTAAATAAAATTTTAAAGATTTTTTGCATTTCCCAACACACAGAAGTATTGGCGAAAAAAGTAATTAAATTACAAATATAATATAATGATTACAGATGCAAATATATTGTCATAAAATTATGCACATGGGTTGTAGATATATGACAATAGGAATATGCATGTACAAAGTTGAATGAAAAAAAAAGACTCATATATTTGTCCTTAAGTAGTTTTAAACTCTTGAAAACTGACACAGAAAGCATAAATGGCTAAAAAGCATTTTCTACCTTCTCTCAAAACATGGTGGGTGACATCTACTATCCATATTTTATTTGAACTTGACAGCTGCAATAAAAAGTCTGGATCACTGCTGTTGTCTTTCTCAGGGGAAAAAAGATTGTTTTCTGGCTGGCTTATACACTATACTCAAGGCGACAAGCAATGGGCTACGACACAGATCGATAGAGAACATTTTCTTGCACTCATCATTGTCCTACCATGTGGAAAGCTTTCTGCAACACAAAGATATTTATAAAAAAACAGGTTTTGAAATACTGCTTATGTATATCTTTATTAAAAATAAGATACTCTTATTTTTAATAAAACAAAATTATTTTTAAATAAAAGTGAAATCAAGTATAGAGGTGATATTTCTTCTTTGTTTGAGTATTCATGACTCAGAGCAGTTGGAAATGCACAGCCTTGCTTTCATCAAATTGAGAAGTTGTTAGATCAAAGTAAAACATATATAATCTCCTTACCAGAAGTTTTACATTTGCTCCATTATCAAGTAGGTTTTATAGATTTTGCCAGCAATGTGGTCTCCTTAGAACAACTTCAGAGTCTGTGAGGAAGAAATTTGAAAAAACAAAGCCTTATAGATTTTGTAGGGATTCTTTCATGTGCACGAACAGTAGTGAACCAAAGGAAAGAAGAAAACCTGTAGTGCAACCATTTAGATCTACACGACTGCAAGCTTGTACAATGAAGCAAGCAAAAATCTTGTACTGAGCTAAACGACAAACTGTGCTAATGTGACTGGGTCTGCAGAGTGAACATGATGTGTGAAATTCATAAAGCTCTCCATGGTACCTCTTTTCAAAACATTATTGGCAATCTCCAAATAAAGAATACTTCTGTCAGACAAACAGGAATTATATCCACAGTTGTGCAATGTTATATGTGTAAAAGACTTTATAGAGTGCAGTCCTTACATACTGATGGGAGCTAGCTAATCCCTGGCATATTGCTCTTTAATACACCAGGTTTAGATGTTTGTTGCAGTGCCTGAATGAATGCATCTTAAATGCACTTGTAACATTGAATTTACTAAAAATTTTATATGAGCATCACCATTCTTTGCACCGTTATGGCAGTTTGAGTTTGCAGTAGTAAATAACATGACAGGCAAGGCCAGTGTCAGAACAGCTAGGGAAACTGCCAAAGCCAAGTGAAGGAAAAACAATAAGACAATGAATATGCAATGATTTAAAGTCTGTAGTCACCCATGTTTTCTTAGGAGAACCTGAGATACTTTGGATGATATTCCTGTGCAACTGAGTTCATATTATTTGCATTTTCATAATGAAATTTGAAATGACAAATGAATAAAAGTAACAGTGGCATTTAATTTAAAATATGCAAAAGAATTACTGGAAAGGTAATTTTACGTGCTTGTCTCCAATATGATAGAAAATTTGCTCTGTCAAAACTGGGATTATGAGAAAAAAAGTGACATTTTCTAAATTATTTGATATAGCAGTGGAAGATAAAAAAACAGTCAAATTCTGACACGGAAAAATTCTGATGAAGGAAAAGCTGATGTCTTAAAATCTATGTGTTTTCCATATATGAGTTACTGATAAGGTAGTCAAGAATTTAATAATTTTAATCATTTTAACAATGAAATCAAGAATTGTTAAATTCATGAGGAAGAATGAGTTTCCCTAGTGTATATGTGCATGTGTGTGTGCATGTATTATACTCCTGACGCCTTTTTCAAACTAGAAATGAAACAACACATACTTTCGAGGCAATATTAATACTAGTATAGGAGATAATATAAAAGTGGATTTTTATTTAAGGCCTCAGGGGCAGTTATGGAAAGATGTCCACAGAATCTCACTCCTCTCCCTCCCTCCCCCCGCCCCCCATAGAGGTGCATACAGTTTTATAAGTTTGGTAAATTAGCATGAATGACAAAAAAGCAGCAATTAGGAACACAAGTGGTGATGCAATTCCCACCCTCTCAGGTCAAGCACTTTCCAAATCTTCCTTCCTTCGGATAGGACTGGATTTTGTTGATGAAAATGTATCTGAAGAGCTGTTTTGCAGTCTTGGTAGCCATGGAAAGCCATAGGAGAAGGGCCCTTGGAATATGTTTTGGCTTTCTGCCTAGGGAAAGGACATGGAAAAGTACTGGGAAAACTATCTGGAATACATTAATGGGCTACAGGGCTCTAAATATATATGTAAAGAATACAGAGAATACATTAAAAAGACAAAAATCAAAACAGCATCACCTCTGCTCTCACTGTTAAGATTTTCAGTAAGGAGAAAACCAAGTTCTGTCTATTCCAGTGTTCATGAACCCAGTTGCTTTGGAAATATTTTTGGGCTTTTTCAAGTCTGCATTGTGTCTTGAACACTAAATTGATTTGGTTGAGATATTTATAGATATTGTGTACAGGATTTGAAATCTAGAGCCTGGTATAAGAAAGGGTAAATGAGGTTAAGTTTTTTGGTAGGTATTGAATAGTCTCAGTCAAGAGAAATTTGGGAGATAGTCTATCAACAGAGGTGAATTTTCACTCTGAGAGCCAAGGCTGCCGCTCCCCCTGCGGTCTGTACCATCTACCCTGTGGCTGAAGACTCCATCCAGAGGGAGCTGCTGGAGGGAGAGGCTGCAGTGCAGACCTCAGACTAAAGTGAGGGCCAAGGCATTTCTCTTGGGACTGGGACAAGCAGCAGATCTGCCTCTAGAAGATGTGCCCAGTGAGGTGCCTTCTGTCACAAGTGGCTGGGCAGCAGGAGACAGAGAGAACACTGTGCAGGACCAAAGAAGCTGAGAAGGAGTTGGATAGATAGTTCCGAGTGCAGTCTGCACTGGACCCACAGCCCATGGCCAAGCAGCCAAAACCTCTTCCATCAAACTCACGGATGGAAGGGGGCTAGTAATAGAGAAGAATTGTGGCTTATAATGGCAAGGAACTGCAAGAGGGCAGAATCTCTTCACCACTCTGCAAACTGAAAATGAAAGACCTGCCACATTGGGAGAGCCACTGGGACTGAATAAGGCAGCACAATCTTCTGCCCATATAACAAATAAGGAAAGATGACAGCTAATAGTAGCAGGTAACTCTCTTCTGAGAGGTACAGAGGCACCTACTTGCTAACCTGATGCAATTTCTGGAGAGGTGCTCTTCTTACCAGGAGCTTGTATCAGGGATATCACCATGAGACTACGAAGCCCGCTACAGTCCATTATTAGCCACTGCTGCTGTTTTTTATTTTACACTTCTCTTCAAGATACTTTTGTACTGTAATGTACTTTTTCCAAATGTAAGATTATTAACATCTTTTGCTAGTTAAGAGTGTTCCCTAACACCTGAAGTGTCAGAATTCATCTGACAAAAGAAATACCATTCAGCAGACAATGTAGGTTATGAAGTTTTGAGCATTTAGGAGGAACAGGTACAAAAGGCTGCAGATCCTACTCTTTCACAAGTCAAATATTACGCTATTATATTACAATGCAGTATCAGCTATCTTCACTCCTGAGCTGAAGACAAAGAATATTTTTCTCAGCCATGCTGCATTTGTGCTCTGTATTGTATTTAACCTAGTTAGGTTTGATTGGCATCCACCTTATTGGAGAAACCCCTGCACTTAGTTTAAATTTGCTGCTGGCCAGGCCAGGTCAGCTACAGATGGTCCCAGAGACTTTCCACCTGAAAAAGTCACAAGTCAAAATTGGAGTTTAAACTATTATTCTAAAAAAGTTGATGCACATCTTTGATGTTGGGAAGGAAGTGACGGATGTTGATTTGTGGCAATGGGCAAGACGGTTTATTCTTTGAACAACCACAGAAAAGTTAAGCACAATTAAAAAGGAATTAAACTATGTTTACTAATATTTCTTTGGTAACAGATTTATCAGTAATAATGTATAGAATCATAGAGCAACTTGGGTTGGAAAGGACTTTAAATATCATTGTCTTCCAACCCCTGTGTCATGGGACATATTCAACTAGGCCAGGTTACACAAAGTCTCATGTGACCTGACCTTGAACCCTTGAACTTTTCCAGGAATGGAGTATACACAACTTCTCCCAACAACCTGTCTCAGTGCCTCTGTATCCTCACAGAGAAGAGTTATATTTAAACTAAAACTATCAGTTGAAAACTATTGCCCTTCATCCTTTCATTGCACTCCCTGGTAAAAGATCCCTCCCCACCTTTTCTATAAGCACCCTTTTAAGTACTGAGAGGATGCAATAGGGACCTGGCCTCCTCTTGGCCAGACTGAACTACCCTACACTCTTAGCCTTTCTTCAAAGAAGACATAATCCAGCCTTTGTTCATGTTCATGGCCCTCCTCTGGACCTACTCAAGCAGATCCATGTCCTTTTTATGCTGAGGTCCCCACAGTTGGATGCAGCACTCAAAATGATGTTTCAGAAGAACACAGTAGAGAGGGAGAATCATCTCCCTTGACCTGAAGGCCATGCTTCATGATCTTCATCAAGTTTTAAACAAAGAATAATCCAAACTTCTCATGTTTTCTGATATTCTATCTTGAACGCAATTTTTGTCATTATATTTTTATAATATTTTGATACTGACTTCTAATGTTTTCTGCCTCTGTAGCCTAATCTGAAAAATGAAAAATTCATTAAGGGCAGAGAAACTTTTCAAGAAGTTAATCAAGAAAACTCCAATTAACAGCATAAATCAAGTGAAGGACTGAAAAGTTTGAATTTCATTTCTGTTCTTTAAAATGTATATATACTCCCATTTAGGTGTGCTCTGTGACTCCAGCAGTTTACGGAAGAAATTTTTTGTAGTGCTTTGCCTCTCTGGAACAGCATTCCCTTGTTATAGAGAAAAACATTTAATCTTCAATATATTACTTATTGTCCCTTTTCTTCATAAAAATATGCTTGTGATACTGTATATTAAAAACAGCATTTATTTTTTTTACAACATGTGAAGGAGAGCTATGTCAATCTTCAATATTATTTTATACAATAACTTTATGTTGAGCATCTTCTTGTAGCAAAAAACCTACAAAGTATGGGCAACAGAAGTTGACAGATTCATGTCATAATGCTAAATCAATATACAAGGAAATGGCACAGTACACAGTTAAGAAATTTATATTGAAGAAAAAGCCAACAAACCAAACCATAACATAATGCAAAATATTTCAGTAGAGAAAAAAAAAATTCTTTTCAATTTTCAGGCAGGCAGTGGTTGATGCAATTACAATATGTTTATTGATATATGACATGTATATGACTGATATCCATGTCAGAAGAGTAGTTCTTATAATAGAGTCACATATTATGCTTTCTTTTAAGAACTAAAAAACAACAAAGCAAAGAAAGAATAAATTTCTTATGAGATGTGGAATACAGACTTCTGCATTCATTCTATACTATAAGTTGTAGCTTTCCAGATTTTTCGAAGTGACTCTAAGACAATAAGGATTCAAACCAATCCTAAAGGTCTTTTAAAATGCTGACCTTCATTTCTTCTCCTTGGTGCAAAGTCAAAGACATCATTAGTTTTTCTATACACATGGGTTCCACCAATATTTCACTGAAACACTCTTTGTTTGAAATAATCAATAACCTTTTCCTGAAATTGATTGTCATTAATATATCCTTGTTTTTTAATGAATATGCTAATGTGCAATCATTTATTTCGATATTTAAAGTGTTGTTGTGTAGATAAAGAAAATTATTAATCCTCAGTAATGTAATTAAATTCCGTATGAAAATATGATGCCCTATTAGCAACATCACAAGGAAATAAATATCTCAAAGATCTCTTCTGTATTTTTTCTTTTAGCTTCAAAAAGTGGTAATGGGGTAAAAGATGCATTAGAATCTAAGGTCATGATTCTGCAAACTCTTTCAGATATAAAGGGGTAATAGCAGGGTAAACCATTGAAGTACATGGCAAAAATTATATTGTTTTTCATTTTTAATGAATCACAATGAATAAGGTTTGTTTTGATGATCAAATCCTGAGAGTTTTAACTGATGAAATCCCATGACTTATAAATGTTACAATTAAGAAATGAAAGAATAAATGCATGAATAAATAACAAAGCTGCCTAAAAACCCCCCGTTTCTATACAAGCAAAAAACTGTCACTCTAGATATCTAGGAAAAAAATACTCTCATCATATAAATTGTGGAACTCTAATGCAAATTTTGTCAGGCTACTCTGTATGCAAAATGACTACAGAATATTCAGCACAATTTCCCGATGTAGATAGGATATCTGCAATGCAGATCAGAGGAAGGAAATTCTGCCTACGTTTACTATATATATATGTGTGTGTGTTGATGCATGTTTATGCATTACTTACATGCCTCCTTGCAAAGAGAGCATCTTCCACATAAATAGAGTGTTTTTTATTTTATCTACAACTCTAAAAATGAAAAGGGTGATTATTTTGGCACATGCCCACTGCTATAATCTCTGCTAATAGTTTCTTTTCTTAGGTATTAAAGGCAGGAAAAGTAGAAACATGTATTCTTCAATAAAGCTTATAGGGTGAGGAGAGGCATAGTCTTTCACAGCTTCCCTTCTTCACCAGCTATTTTGGTGATGGTTAATGCTCCCTCTCTCTGTCTATCTATCCATTTAACTATCTGCTGTAGCTCTCATACATTCAAAAATAGTATATTTAAAATTATTATTCCCTTGACTTACCACAAGGTTTCAGAGCTAAGGTGCCAGGCAATTATTTAAGTTTCTTGAGTATAACTAAACAAAATTAATGGCATAAAGGAGTAGATTAGGTTTCAGGATGAGTCAAAGTCTAAGCCTGGTTTTGGTTCAATTTCAATGGTTTTCATTATAATGGTGACATGAAACTCACGCTCCTAAAACCCCAAAGTAAAACTCAACAAAAAAATAAGAGCCCATTTAATAATCTTATCTTTTTTCCCCTCTAGATTTTCTGTTCTCTTATGGAAAATTAAGGAATGCATGTTTCTTTCTGAAAAGTTAGAACCACTCCGAAAAGTGAAAAAGCAAGAAGGTCAGCAATCTTTCAAGGTTGCTGCATCAGGCTGCATTTTTTCATCCTCAAATTGGAGATTGAATACAGTGGCATCCTGAGGATGCCTCCTCTCAGAGGAAAAGGAGTCCAAGTATCTTAATTTCTGTATTTTGTCTCTGGGTAAAGCAGGAGATTCCAGAGATTTTTTTGCTGAGTTTGGAGCTCTGGAAATCAGAAAAAACAACCATTTCTCATAGATGTCACTCTTCAGGTATCATGCTTCACTGTTGTAACTCCTGATTTAATTTAAAAATCTGCCTCAGACAAATTCCTCTGTGCTGTCTTTGGCACAGAGACTGTCAGCAGTCCCTGCTATGTCACCTGCTTGAAAACTTTCTCACCCTTATATTTAAAGGCACTTAAACAATGAGCTTTGTATTAGCACCTTTCTCTTGTTACAGCTTTCTCATCCACTGGTGCTGTTATAATGACATGGCTAAGTAAAAGGAGCTGTTGCAAGAAAAGGAGAGATAATTCAATCCAAATTTTTATTTGGTTGGGTTCTAATAATTTCTCCATTTCCCCTATTTCCTGTCATATCCTTAAAGCTCTATTGTTCCTCCCTTCCATTTCTCATTTAACAGAAAAATACTGGATTCAAAGCTTCAAGTTTATTTATTAGGTAGCTGTTTACTTCATTCTGGAAGAAATACAGGCCAGATTTACATTTGCTTTTTCTTTACAAATGTATGTCTACTCAGCAATTTTTAGTAGGTTAATAGTAATAGAATGCCTTTGACAACTCTACCCTCAGGAAGATTTAACTGAAATGACCAACAGATGCTAAAGTTATTAGGAGATATTTACAAATATACAGATGGAGAGACAATTTGGCTGCATGCATCTCCAAGAAACTAGGCAGAAAATGCTGCATTAAAACAGTTTGATACTGCAGATGGTTTGCAAAGTTTTTCTCCAAACACTATTCATGGGGTTCTCTGGTGAAAACCTTACTGAAAATAGTAGATGAGAGCAACAATGAAGTGTAAAATTTACATACTCATACTGATCTATAAATTCCTATCCCAAATTTAGAAGTGTGCCTAGGCCACTTATCTCTGAGAGCACTAAAACTCTCCAGGAACAGATAAAAGGATCAAAATATCTTCTACCTTTTTTGAAAAGTCTGTTTTATACTCATCTAACTATGTTAATTTATACTGAGTCGTTAATGAAGGGTAACTGACCAAAGCTTTCTTCAGATTAAAGAAACTATTAAGCTGTATGAAAGGAAGTAGAGCACATGGTAGAACATATGTTCTTTTGAAAATCTATGTACAATGGGTTGGTGAGATCAGCAGCTGAAAATTCTGATTGGACATTGGTTTACCTATACTAGGAAATGAAACAATCCCAGACACTGTTTCCAAGCAAAGAAAATCTGTTGTTTCTATGTTTTGAAGTTACCAAAATGGTCCATGGCATTACTGTGGACCATTGTGATTTGCATCCTTTCAAAAAATTCCTGATTGTATTTGTGGAGTCAGCACAGGCTAAAGTAGTGGAGAACAGGCTTTTTTAGTAGGGCCTTCTGCAATAGAGCGAGAGGGAGTTGGTTTTAAACTAGAAAAGGGCAGATTTAGATGAGGTATAAGTAAGAACTTTTTGTACAATGAGAATGGTAAAACACTGGAACAGGTGAATCAGAAAGGTGGCAGATGCCCTGTCTATGGAAACACTCAAGGTTAGGTTGGAGGACTCTGAAGAACCTCATCTGGCTGAGTATATCCCTGCACGTTGCAGAAGGGTTGGACTAGATGACTTTTAAAGGTCACTTCCAGTCTAAATTAGTCTATGAGTGTATGTCTCTTTAAAAGTAACTGTCGAAACAGAAATTAAGTATTCTTTCAAAGAATTAAAAAAATGCAAACTGATTGTTACTGGATATGCATTGCATATCCATTATATGTCTAGATATGCATTACAACACTTCCTCAGTGGATTAAAATAAAACAGTCTGGAAATACATGATGACTGAAGGATCCTAACACTGGAGAAGTTGTTAGAAGAAGAAACCATTATGGGGTCTCTGTTTGACAAAATTGTGTAAAATGAAAGTGGCAATACTTATGAAATTAAAATAGCAGTAGCTTTGGGAAATTATTACTGACCTTTGGATGAGCCAATGTTACCTCTGCCAATCTCTTCTAGTGGAAATCTTTGGAGTGAAAGATGTTTGCTTTAACTATATTTTTTATCTTCCTAAGAGAGTTATATGATGATTTAAGAAAGGATGGAGGGGTGCAATATAAAGATGATGCCCAGTATTACACCTTCTCAGAAATAATTTATTTATCTTAGAAATAAATTAAAAAAAAAACCAAACCAAAAAAAAAACCCCAAAAACCCCCTCATGTTATTAGCAACATGTTTGCAGCCACTTTGTTTAAAAAAAAAATAGTACAGACATGGATCATTTTGTTCTGTAGCTATCTGTGTATGGATCAGTAGACTGTTTTGACCTCTCTGACTCTATAGGCTCATGAGATAATCGAGTGAGGAGCAGTCTTTTACTCATCATCATTTTTTTCCAGTTCAGAACAGCAGAAAAAAATTACTTTGAACAAACAGTAATAGGCAGCCATTAGGCTTTCTTGAGTCATCATATATCTCTTTTCATTCAAAACAGCTCAAATCTGACTACTTTGAGTGATACTGTAAATGTGCTACATATAAGAATTGAAAATGAGGGAGGATGAGTATGTATATTTATAAGGTTTTTAAAGATTTAGAGTTGTATTCATGCCTATTTCAGAAATAAATTTTTGGTATAACAACAATAGTCATATGCATCAATGGTTCACATATTATATATACTGGGCTTTTTTCCCTAGATTTTGATAGATTTTGCTACAGTATTCCCTTTTAATAAATGAAAAATTACCTTCCTAATACAGAAAATTGCATAGACCTAGCTATCATACTAAAAACAGAAATGATATACTGACCCTCCATAATAGAAGAGATTTTATATGTGAAATGCTAAAGGAAATCAGTAATGTGTTACTGAATTTAAAAAAAAAAAAAAAAAACCACAGACAAAATCAAAGCAAGATCAATACTAAAAATACCTTACAGAACGAAGGGCTTTGACTCAATAACTTCTAGTCTTTATTTAAAGGTAAAATGAAGTTGCTTTGGCTTTGACATTGGATATTCTACAGTTTCTGACTATGAGTCAAAGAAATAAATAATGTTACAAAAAAGATGTCACTGTTTTCCAGTGACAGATCAGTATAACAAATTTTAAGTCGAGGATATAAAGTTCAAGAAATTTAAAAATGTTAATCATTTGCATTTGCCATCCATGTTGTTAAGGAAAAGTAACTTCCAAATTAATAAAAATATGTGTTTGTCTACTAGATTTATCCTGTTATGTTTGAACCCAGTACCTAATCACAGTAGAAGAAAAAAAGGAGCAAAATCTAAAAAATAGTATCCCTCTCTACAAGCTGTATGAAAACTGGCACCAAAAAGTGACATCACTGTAATGCTTCTGTGTGGGAACTGTTAAATTGTGAGGTCATTTGTAATCCTCATTCATTTGGCTGCTAGTATGTAGTCAGCCAGGATATATTTACCAGCCAGGTAATTGGAAAGTAGCTTTACACCAAGGACATGGCACTTACTTGACCAGATGCAAAGAAAGACAGAGAGTAGGAAAAGAGCTAGGGGGTGGCACTGAAATTACTGGATTTGTGGAAGTGACCAGTGGTTATTAGGTCCTATTTAGGGACCACAGGAAAGTATTTTTTCCACAAAGGGTGGGAAGACTGATCTAATATCAGTGACATTGCACAGTGTCTTTGGTACTTAAGAACATCTGTAGAAAACAAAGCTTCATTAGTTCTGCTGCTTGGGGAGCAATTTTGGTTTGATATTTTTACGAACAGGGCTCAGTTAATAAACTGAAATACAGGTGTGAAAAATCAGTTTGTTTTATGACCATCTGGCCATGAAAATCCAGACTGTGAGAACCATGACTCCTTCCTAGGGATTTGGGTGAGTTGCCATTTCCACTCTTAATGCTGGGTGCTTGTAAGTAAAACAAATACTGTCAAAAAATACATTGCAATTGCTTTATCCAATAAAGTGAATTTGTAGAAAATATATATAAACCAAAAAACAAAAAAATTGACTGGCTGGAACTAAACAAGTGGAGTCAGAGAATGGGCACACCTGCAGGGCAACGATCTTACTGGCATCACTGAGCCATAGTGGGATACCTCCTATGGTTGGAGTGTTGAAACAGAAGGATACAGACCCTAGGAAGGTCAGGCAGGGAAGATGAGGGGGAATTATCATTCTCTATGCCAATGACCAGATTGAGTTCATGGAGCTCTGCCCGAGGATGGAAAAGGAGCTGAACCAGAGCTAGTGGTCCAGCATTAAAGGGAGGGCAGGGACATGGGACATTATAGTTGGGGTCTTCTACAGGCTGCCCAGTCAGGAACACTGAGTACATGTGGTAGAGAGAGATATGAGCAGCCTCATGTTCATAAGCCCTGACTTCATGTGGAATTTCAACTGCACCAATATCTGCTGAAGAGAGAACACAGCAGGACACAAGTGATACAGCACTTTTCTGGAATGCATGGATAACAACTTCCTTCCAAGTGATAGAGAATCTCCTGAGGAGAGATGCTATGCTGGAGCTAATCCTCTGCTACCAGGAGGGACTTATGGCTAATGTGAAGCTTAAGGGCAACCTCTGCTGAAGTGACAACAAAATGGTGATGTCCATGATTCTTAAGGCAGAAAGAAGGTCTAACAGTAAACTCACTGTCCTGGACTTCAGAAAAGCAGACTTTGGCCTCTTCAGCAGAAATCTCCTTGGTAGAGTACCATGGAATAAAGCCCTGGAGGGAAGAGAGGCTCAGGAAAGCCAGCTGATATTCAAGAGTCACCCCCTCTAACCTCAGAAATGATACATGCTGGCAAAGAGGAAGTCAGGAAAAAACACCAGGAGACCTGCATATATGAACAAGGAAATCCTGGAAAAATTCAAACAAAGAGGAAGCCCATAGAGAATGGAAGCAGAGACAGGTAGCCTGGTGTTAAAATCTGACTACTGAGAGATGCTTCTACCCGAATTAAGTTGCAAATGAGACCATATGCCAAAGTCAATAGCATGGATTTTATTTAACAATAAAATGTCAGGCAGAGAGACAGAAAGAATTAGAAAAGAGAGGGGTGTGACGGGAGAGACAGATTAAGCAGAAGATTGCCACCACCCATGGGTCAAGTGGCATCCTGTTGGTCCTTTTTCACTCTGGGCTTCTTGGTGCTGCTAGTCCCAAGGTCATTCAAAACTTTTCACTATTTATATATTTTTGCACAAAAATGAATCAATGCTTGTTGGCTACACACTTCTCTTATTCTATTGGTTAAATGATTCTGTCGCTTCAAATGCTAAATAGGCCTTTTGAGTCAGGGGGTTTCTTGAGACAATGGGCCTCAATCTTCCCCTGACATAATCACCTTTTACCTAAAATTATTTCAGCACAGCTGTTGAGTTGGTTTTCCTTGCGGATTCTTTGTGTCCATGATCAGTGATAAATTCTCTCCCAGCTTTACCTCCCTCTAGGCTTGAGATAACACTTGGACAATAGCATCACCTTTATCTTATTGCAGAGGCTTAAATTACAGTCCAAGTTTCAGGTATCCTTAGAGGAATATTCAGCAGGGGGTGAGGGCTTCGCTGGTCACAGATGAGCAGTTGCTTCTTTACACAGTTTTCCACAGTGGGAATTCTTTGGTGGTAACAATGCTTGAGGCAGGCAACTGTGACTTGAGACAGAAAACTCTGATCTTTTAAGTCCTTACACCTGGGAGGAATGGTGATAAATTGTCTGAACAGACAGGGATCAGGTAAGCCCTGACAGAATCAAACTTGGCCAGGAATATTAATGTCAGCAAGAAAAATTTCAATAGGTAACTTGGTGATAAAAGAAAGATGAGGAAAAATGTGGGATCACTTTGGAAAGAAATAGGAGACCTATTTACCTGTGACATGAAGAAGGCTGAGGTACTCAATGACATTTTCTCCTCAATCTTTCCTTATCAAATGCTCCAACCACACTACTTAAGTTGCAGAAGGAAAAGGCACTGAGAGAATGAAGAATTGCACATTGTAGGAGAAGATCATGTTTGAGACCATTTAAGGAACCTGAAGGTTCACAGTTCCATGGGTCCTGGTCATATACACCCACTGATCCTGAGGGAATTGTTGAAAGAGACAGATGAACCATTATCCATCATATTTGAGACCTTTGGCATTCTGGTGAGCTTCTCACTGACTGGAAAAGAGGAAAGAACTCTCATTTTTAAAAAGGGAAAAAAGGAAGACTACAAGCCAGTGAGTCTCATCCATGTGCTTGGCATGATCATGGAGCAGATCCTTCTGAAAAGTATGCTAAAGCTCATGGAAAACAAGGAGGTGGTTGGCGTCACCCAGAATGGCTTCACTAAGGGCAAATTTTACTTGAAAAACTTATTGTCCTTCTATGATGGGGTAACAGCAGTGTTGGATGAGGGAAGAGTGACTGACATCATCCACCTGGATTTGTGCAAAGCATTTGATACTGATGCCCACAACATCCTTATCTCTAAATTGGAGAGACATGCATTTGACAAAAGGGCAATTTGGTGCATGAGGAGTTGTCTGGATGGTCACATTCAAAGAATTGTGGTCAAAGTGGAAAGCAGTGACAAGAGGAATTTCTCAGGGGCTGTTATTGCGACTCCTACTCTTTAAGATCTTTGCCAGTGACACAAGCAGTGGTATCAAGCACACCTCTGCAAATTTTCCAACATCATCAAGCTGAGTGGTACAGTCAATGCACTGAAGGGAAGGGATGCCATCCAGAGGGACCTTGGCAGGCTTGAGAGGTAGGACAAGGCAAACCTCATGAAGTTCAGCAAATTCAAGTGTAGGATCCTGCACATGGGTTTGGGCAATCCCAAGTACAAATACAGGTTGGGAAAAGAAGGAGGAGAAAGGCTCTGAGAAGAAGGGCTTGAGTGTGTTGGTAGATGAGAAGCTTGCTATGATCTGGCAGTGCAGATTCGCAGCCCAGAAATATCCTGGGCTGCACCAAAAGAGGAATGGCCAGCAGGTCTAAGGAGGTGATTCTCCTGCTCCGCTCTACTCTACTCTACTCTACACTACTCTACTCTACTCTACTCTACTCTACTCTACTCTACTCTACTCTCAGGATGCTCCACCTGGAGTGTTGTTTCCAGCTCTGGAGTGCCAAGCACAGGAAAGACTTGGACCTGTTGGAGCAGCTCCAGAGCAGGGCCACCAAGCTGATGAGACAGCTGGAGCACCTCTGCTACTGAAGACAGGTTGAGTGAGTTGGGGCTATTCAGCCTGCAGAAAAGAGAGCTCCTTGAAGAACATTATAGCAGCTTTCCAGTAGCTAAGGGGCACCTCACAAGAGAGATGGAGAGGGACTTTTACAAGGGCATGTACTGATAGGACAAGGGGCAGTGGCTTTAAACTGAAAGAAGAAATGCTTAAATTAGATATAAGGAAGAAATTTTTTACTGTGAGAGTGATGAGACACTGGAAGAAGTTGCCCAAGAAAAAGCCCTGCCTGGAAGTGTTCAAAGCTGCTTCAGTGGGTGTTTGAACAGTCTGGTCCAGTGGAAAGCGTCCCTGTCCGTAGTGGAGGGATTGAAATGAGATGATCTTTGAGGTCCCTTTCAACCCAAACTGTTCTATGTTTCTAAGAATAGCATTGTCACTATAAACTGCTGAAAGTCGACTTTCATGCCCTGCATTGAAAGTATACCATGTTAACCATGGTTCTTTAATAATGTCTCACAAAATGGTCTATATTTGTTTTCAAATATGGCATATACATAATATGCAAGCTTCCAAGTTGCTTGTTAAATGACTCTGTTTATCATAATCACATGAATTAAATAAAATTGAATATTAATTTTTAAGCAAGGGATTTTTATCTACTATTTAGTTTTTCCACATAAACTCAACTCACCTTGTTGAAAGCATGGGGACTATGTTTACTGTCTCTGTATATAAAGTCTCTGTCAATTTCATATGATTATTCATATAGCACTCATTTGATTAATGGATTCTGTTCAGGCATCAGGAACCTATACCATGTACAATCACTCAGGATCAGAGCCCAGTATTTCTCTGCCAGTGCAATCAACTATTCTTTTTGTGATATATAAGAAATAATAATGGATACAGGCATATACAGCTGAAATAAATGAGAGATTTTCCACACAACAATAGACTTGGATGCTAAATCCCATGATCTTCCCTAGGCACTTTACTGATTGAAATCCTAAAATCAAAAAAATCCTAAACCAAAATTAAAATCCCAGAAACTGATCAGTTGTGTTCCCCCCACATATATAGTCCTTATGGGTAACTCAACACAGCCATACAAGTTTACACAGATTTATTTTTTACCTGGTATCACAAGATTTTGATTGTCCTTTTATTTTGGGTGAATAAATTATTTACTTTCGTCTAGATAAAAGGGTTTTTTGTAATCAAAAAGAGTACAGAAATACTTTTTCTGTGAACTGTCTTAGAAGATTTAAGCTCTGAATATTTTTAGTTAGGACTGTAGTTTCTAGATGCTTTTACCAATTGCACAAAGACAGAAAACAAATTAATTAGTTTAAAACAGAAGTAACTGCTTAATGATTAATATAATTTTTCCTCCAGTGTTATGCCATTCTAAGAACACTGACTGCAAGACATTTAATTAGCTTTAAATTGAAATGAAACATTACATTTTGCCTATTAATTATTCATGTTTACTAGTTATTTGTATTTGTTTATTTAATTACTTTAGAAAGGCATCTATTAATGTGGCAAATGGGAACCTCATACACAATTTGAGAACTGGTTTTTTCTACTGAGGATGCATTTGATACATGGGGAAGCCTGCAACCCAGTGGAATAGAATAAGTTTATTTTCCAGCACAGGACTGGAATGTGAGTAGGATGTAAGAGAAAAAGAATACGTGGAAGGGACATGTCATAAACCAGTTTGCCATAAATCCATCTCCTGAAAACTGGTGCTGTGACTGATACAAATGGTATCCTGCAGCAGGAAAATATAGGAAAATCAATTTTCAGCTTCTTTCCAAAGCATATGGTTCAGTGTAACAAAGAGTTTGCTAAAATTTAACTCCTAGACTTTTTTTCTTAAATCCAAAAAATTACATTTAAACATACAGTTTTTGCAGCTCCAAAAAGTATAATTTAAGCTCACTCAGCCATTCAGGCTAACCGAGTTCTATAGAAAAGAGAGTAATTTAGATAAATGCTAGATGGATGCTCTATGTATTTTGCCACTTTTTGGAATTCAACTATCAATTAATGCAGTTAATTGGTACCAGTATATGTCATGAACACTCTCATCTAAATACAAACTTTATTAGAACTTACTCATGTTCTAACTAGTCCTCTCCCTTTCAAAATTAATTTGAATTATGTAAAACCTAATTTGCATAGCATTTCCACAAAAGAAGAGAAGTTTCCAAATGGATGAAAAAAAATAACTACCATCTAGCAAACTGGAATCTAGGGAAGTAGCCAGGAATGTATGTAAGCCACCAAATAACTGACAAAAACTTCCCAGAGGATATTGCATCATGGGTTCTAGCCACTGTCCTAACAATACAAGATTCTTAACAGAAAATTCAGTAAGTGACAATGCATATACCAATGGTCCAGAAAACCTACAGGAGAAGATGAAACAATTTATTTCCTTAAGACAATAGTTGGAATAACAATGAACCTAAAAAATGTATTGGAATCTGGCCTTAAAACAGGAGATAATATTTAGAATAGGCCTAGTAGCTGAGGACCATTATTTTACTTTTAATTGATATTAGCCTGTTAATGCAGTAATTTGTTAGGCTTAAGCTTTCCATTAGAGTTTTAACTTCATTTGTGCCACTGTTTATTAACAGCATAGAAAGAACAAGGGAGAAAATAAAATTCTCTCATGTAAGAGTAATTTCTAAGTAACCTTGGGGTAGTTATCTTCCAAAAAATACTTTTGTACAAAGCAAAGCAAATTGTACAGATTTAGTTAGTACTTCATGCAGTTCATATAAATACCCTTTAGACATAAGTATAGACTTTAATGTCTATTATCATTACTACAGAGGCCCAAGAGTATGGGTTTGAAAGAGTTTTGGTCTCACACAGACTATGCACTGGGGATCCCTTCTATGCATCTCTGGAAGCAAAGCAAGAGAGAACTTTGTAGTTTTGATCAAAAATATAAACAGAAAAAACAAGCCAATTTTTAACGTTATATTGAAATTTCCCTGTGGCATGCAGAGAAAAAGCTCTGTACAGTATGTGGGGTATATGTATCTGTAAGTAGCAATTAATGCAGAAAGAGAGACGCTCCACAATTTCCACAGCTTCACACTGCCAGCATGCTTTTCTCTGGCAATTAAGAAGAAGAAAGAAATTACATCAGCAAGAAATGATACCTCAAAAAATGTCAAGGGAAACAGAGACTTTGATAAAAGTGCAAACTGTTTTTAAATGAGTTTGACACTATCCAAATATTCTTTCTCTTTTCCTATTTTCAATACTGTTATGTTTTAACACCTTTTTTGGTGTGCAACTGTGTCCTGTCACCTTCAAATAACTAAATATATCTATTATATGTAAAGTACCACAATTCAAACATAAACATATTTCCACCAGAAAAAAAAATTAGTTATGGCATTTCCCAAACAGCAGGAATGCATCCCAAGGAGGAAATTCATTCTTAAATGTTACCTAGACACAAAAAACCCTTTAGTTTTGCTCCCTATATGTCAGGAACAGGGTGCTTAACTTGACTAGATGATTTTAGAATCAGTGGCTAGCTCAGAGAGCTTTCTCACTATGGCTATTCACCATGAAAATCTTCCAGATACCAAAACGTTCACTCTGGCTTTATCTCCTCAACTCTTTCTCCAACAAACAGTGCTCACTACATGTGGAAATAGCAAATGATGTAAGAATTGGAAATACAAGTAAAATTATTTTTTCTGCCAAATTCTTACACTACCATAGTCACTCTCTAAGGGTCAACTGTATAAGATAAGGATAACATAATATAGGACAACTGTTCATGGAGATCCAGTGGGTATAGGCTGTCATAATTATCTTCAAAAACACAGACCTGCTCTACCTACTCCCTGCTATGCATCACTGTAACTGTAGCCCTCTTGACTCAATTGTCAAGTAAAAAAAAGAATGACCCTTTACGTAAGTTCAGGCAGGCTAAATTAGAAAGGAAAATAAGGGAAATAAACAAACACAAGGGACAGAGTAAGACAAGAGAAGGCAAGGGGGAAAATGACATGTGTGGACCTGCTACACAGTATGGGTGCAGGACTCGCTCATGATAACTATATTTTCTGTCACATGCTGAGTGAGAATCACAAGACTTCAGGGAGAGAGGAAGAGATTAGGGATTTTTGTCTACCAGAATAGCTTATTCAGCTTGCAAACCCATCTGAAGGATCATAAGGCCTTATGGGGTAACCAAAATCTAATTACATTCCTTCAGAAGGCAGTACCTAGTTCTGTACTTAGCTCATCCCATCATATGCTATATATATATGCTATAAAGGATTATTATAAAAAAGGAGAATGCAAATTTTACAGAAAACCTTGTAATAGAGTGTCCCATTCAAATTGCTGTAGATCTTGCAATCATATTCTAAAACTCATGTATCTATGGCCATAGAATGATAATTATGTTAATATCTTCCCTTCAGCAGAAAGGGACTGAAGCTTGTAGCCCATATTTCACAGTACTTTTATTCTGAATTTAATATTGTTAGATTGAGTACAGCATTTTAATGTATATTATAAAAAAGGAAAATTCTGTAGTTTTCCAGTCATCATCTATTCTGAAAATTTTCATTCTTCCCTGTTTATAAAGAACTTTTTATCCCTCCACAAAAATAAGTGGACTAAAATATATTGTAATATCTTTTTGACAGCATTATGTTCCTTTTTTTCAGTTTTAATCACAGGGGGGACAAATGAAGTGGCTAGTTTATTCATTAACTTTTTGTTTGGGTTTTGGTCTCTTTTTTTTAATAGGAGTAATTGAAATTAACAGAATGAAGAACTTAAGAAAGCAATAAATTAATATGTCTGCTTTTTCCATGGGGTTTTGAAGACACATGGGGATAAATCATGTGCATCAGTAGTAATAGGATAATATTCAATCATCCTTTTATGGGTGCAAATTAAAGACTTGAAAGTACAGCGAAGTAGGGTTTTTCTTCTGTTTTCCTTATTGAAAAAATCATGGCTACAGAAGGTCTTCAGTGTAAACCTCAATTTTTCAAAACCATTAAAAAGCTGTATACTTTGTTTCTTTTAATTTAATGATATATGTAGGTTGCCAAGGAATAAAAAAAGTCATAAATGAGGTTAAAAATAGGAAAGAATATTTTTCAGTGAAAATCCTCAAAGATAGTTTTTTCCTAGACATTGCAGACAGGATAGTTGAGAAAAAGGAAAACAGGAACTATTCATAATGACAAAAATGAACAGGTGAAACATGCTTGCTGACAGAACAAACAAACAAGCAAACAAACAAACAAAACTTGCTAAGTTCTGGCATGTCTCCCTGAAGAGAAAGAAAACTAACAGTTTCTTATCTTGATTTGTTGGTGAGGCACACAGTTGCAATGGAAGAACAAAATCAGGTCACAGGGGAATAAATCTATTCGCATTTAAATCCTTAAAGTCTAGCTAAACAACCTCTATGGGCCAGCCTATTGTCAAAATATGAAATCTGCTGCCTGTTAAGAGATGGCAAATGTATTCTCATGCATATGGTAGCTACAGTAGACAATGAGAAATAGTACAAAAAGCCAAGAAGGTATTACCATGCTAAACTTCAAGTGAGTATGGGAAGGACATTCACTTTTTCACCTAACAGCAGAAATGTACATTAAAAAAAATAAAATTGATAACATGGCAAGTGTTCAATATTTCAATATTTCTCAATACACCAGTGAGATGTTGCATCTCAAGACTGATTTTATCATTAAAATGGTAACAATATTATGCAGTCAAGAAAATATTTCTTGACATTTTTATTCAGTCTGCCGCTCGGTCTACAGAAAGATAGAGAGTCCAAGCATAGTCAAATACAATTTTCCTATTTCTCCATGTGGTAGGATAAAAACTAAGCCATAATATTCCTATAGAAGTAGTTTTGATATCACACAGCATGAAAATATTTTCTGATTTTGTGGCCAGTGGCTCTGTGGGCTTTGTTTTCTAAGTTTTTAATTGTCCATGAATAAATCTTGGTGTATTTCAGATGAAAATTTGCCAGCACTCATGAGCTGTGGATACCACATCTTTCATTTGTACCTTATGGGGAAAATAATGAAGATGGGTTCCTCCCATGCACACTACTACTAAACCAGTAAACTGAGGAGTTTTAGCAGATCATTTATTTTAATTAGCTGTAGCCTCCCACTCAGTTTTCTCCTGGGAGTTGCTGGAAACTACCTCTACATCAATTCTTTGTCATCCTTCATGACTTGTTTTCCCTCTCCATTGCATATCACCAAGTCTAGACATAATGAAGGAATGAGGTGTACAGACAGGATCCAGGAAGGAAATTGATATTCCTCTGAGTCTCCAATTTGTTTCTGTACTCTTCTACCTTCCAGACTTTCGCAGCTGTTTTTGACTCCTCTCACCTTTTTTTTTCCCTTCTGCCAGCTCGTCTGGAGCATTGTAGCCCAAAAAAGAACTTCTCCATCGCATTAATCTGTGATAAAATTCTGAGTTTCTCCTCTCCAGAACACTTTAAAATGTTACCTGTACTTTTGAAAGTACCTTCATAAGAAGTAGGAAGCTGTAACTCCTCTATATACATTTTTCTGGGTTAAGAAACTTATTCTGGATGTTTTAAGAGTCACAGTTTAGCCATCAGCAGACAGACATTCAGTGGTCTTCACTCTTATTTTGCAACCATGCAACAGGAGACTGCTAACCACAGAAGGCACTTCTCAGCCCTTGTCTGTGTCCCTAGACAAGCCATATCAAATGGAGTTTTTAGTCTGGTAGGCATAAAGGTAGGTTTTTAAACAAGACACTTCATCCTAAATTGTATGACCTTTTTGACTGAAACAGAAAGGCAGATCTGCCTCCTTTCACAACTTAATTGTCCAATAAGGAATCACATTTAGAAACTAGCAAGTAAATAGTAAAGCTGAGCATCAGTCAACCTGCCTAATATTCTTCAGCCTATTTAGGATGACATGAGATTATTTTCCAATTTCCAATGAATATTTTGATTTAGCATTCATGCACATCTTTAAAGATGTCAATTGTGACAATTATTATATATGCTGAATATATAGAAAAGCTGATAAAACATGGAAGACATCTTGGGATCTATTTGCCTGTAATTTATTTTGTACATGAGGATATGTCTTTCTAGCAAACAAAAAAGTAAAGGATGTTCATAGGGTCTGATTTCCCCAATACACAACAGCTTCTTCTGAAATCAGTGATTTCTCTCTCTGAAAATTCGAACTTTGAATATTTAATCCTGATGTTGTACTGCTCCAAAACTGTCATTAATAAATTCAGTTTATGCTCAGGTGAGTGTCTTAAGGCTCTTTCCACTTGCCTTGCCATTTGTCCAAGCACTGGGCTTTCTCTCTTTTTTTTTTTTTCTTTCTTGTATATGTTTTCTGTGTCCTCTGGATGATACTAGTTCAGAATAGCATTTCACAGAAATTTACTGGCCCTTGTCAAATAGGTTGTTCTAAAGACACACATGCTCTCTTAACATGAACAAATGCCCATGCTGCTACTTAAACTATTGGTTAGTATGCTCCTTAAATAGCTGTAGAGGTTCTTTAGTTTTGGTTTTCTGAGGAAATTAAATTTATACATTTGCATAGTTTCTTCATCTGTCTATCTATCACCCTGTCCCTGATGCCTACTCTTTGTTTAATTTATTGATCAGAGTTCTACTACACTTGGCAACTGGAAAAGCCATTTCAAACATAAATAGAATTCTGAGCTCATAAACATTAGCCACAGAGTAGAGCTGCAGTTACTGCAGGGAGAGATTAAGTCATTGTTTCACTCTTTTGCTAAAGAGAGAAAGGATTGCAATTTATGCACCCCACAATGTACATACCTCCCCTTCATCTTCTATGGGTCCAGCAGTGGGAAGGAAATAGGGCTCAACAGGTCCTACATTTCTTCCTGCCTCTTGTTGGAGCAAGTTACATTCTGCTCTGCTGTGGCTCTGTGTGTATTTTGCTCACCACCTTCACTATGATTTTACTCTTAAACAGAGCTGCACTCTGCTAAATAATATCTGGGGCCAGGGTGGACTTTGGAAACTGGACAGGAAAACATACAGTAATACTTTAATGCCTCAGAGAAGTTACACAGTTGATATTAACAGGACAACCATTACTAATCAACCATGACTCCTCGTCTTATATAAAGAATGGAGAATGAATTGTTACATATCTCATTAACTGTGCCACTTAAGCAAGTATAAGATGGGAGAATTCTCAACAGCCAAAAGCAGGGCCAGCACCCACAACTAGGATTCACAGTCACACTGCTCTTACCAGGGAAGCTTCTGTGCCAATAGTGGTGTGTTCACTCATTTTTCATTGCAGGCTAAAACCCATATTTAAATAACTAAAGTTGCAATAAAGCACTTCAAATACAAAATATAAAAGAAAAAAAAAACAACAACAAATCCACCAGAGAAATTTAAAAAGGTAATAATCATAAATTATTTGGCAGGCTCAGCCACAGCACTGTGTTGCACAGCCTGCATGTCAGAGCCATATGACTTATTTTTTATGTTCTGAAGAAAAGAGCATAGCAGCCTTCAAACTGTGGAGCTTTTGTAACAAGGATTTTATCTCACCACGTGGTCTCAGCATTTTGATTCCATCTTCTGAAACCTAATGTGGAATTTGATCAAATACCAAATTGATTTTAAAACCACTTTTATGGCTTTTGAAAGCATTGCTCAATTTGGGATCCTCTGTTTATATTTATCTTCAGTTCCATTTCTGCACTCAAATTTGTGTTGCTGTTTGAGAATAGTTGGCCGTTCTAAATAAAGGTGCACACACTTGTCTTTGCAGTGTGTACTGACAAAAGGAGTGATTTCTGGCTTCAGGCTGAAATGCTCACTAAAACACAACCTAAGACTAATCTATTTTACCTTGTCAGTTATTTATCCTATTTTATGAGGAAGGAAGGAAGGAAGGAA
>JAOTQZ010001283.1:75542351-75555107 GCA_026546895.1 Pogonocichla stellata | reverse complement strand
GAAGGAAGGAAGGAAGGAAGGAAGGAAGGAAGGAAGGAAGGAAGGAAGGAAGGAAGGAAGGAAGGAAGGAAGGAACCAGCTTCTTGGCAAGCAAATTTCCTCCCACTGAAGTTAGTGACATTGATGCAGTACACGGAAAATTATAACAATGTAGAATCTTTGTGGAAACATCCTCAAAGAAAATACAGTCCAAGGATCATCCCAGCTAGTAAGAGCACATTTTCAGAGACATTCCAAGGTATCAAAAAAAACACAAACCCAAGAAATATGATTTTCATGGGCCTAGTTTAAACTGTTGTGATAATGGTCTATTATATACATGCTATACAGGGATATTTTTCATGTTGATAGAAAGGTTCATGGTAATTATAATTTACTCTTGAAATCTCAGCACTTTTTGAAAATCTTCCAGAAGGCAGGCATGCCAGATGGGGAAAAGAAAGTCATGTGCAAACATCATAGTCTTAATTTGTAAAGTGCAGTCTATACAGCAATAAAATTAACATTGCTCTTCCAAGAAGATTAAACAAAAACTTCAGTCTGTATCCCAAGGTATTATTTTCTTTCTAATACTTGAGTCAAATGAGTGGAATTCAAGGTATTCTCAGAAGAAATAGTAAGGCAATTAGAATGTACTTGGAAAAAGCGACAAAGGTACCAAAAGACAAAATATCTGCAAGTAAAATCTGATTTGAAGAAAGTTAAAAATTATAAAAAAAAAAATCAACATCAGAAATTTATTTTCTTAGGCAAATAAATGACGTTATTTTTCAGTTAAAGGATGTCTTGCACACATCCTGGAGCAAGAGTAAATTATGGACTCTGAAACAGCATTTAAACTTCTCTCTCTCACAATTGCTGCACAGAATTTTTCACCCTTTCTTATACATACCATGATCAAGGTGCCACCAGCCTTGCTGGCGGTCTCAGTTTTTGGCTACCAGCAGGTCTGTTTTGGAGCCAGGTGGAACTGGCTCTGTACAACACAGGGGCAGCTGTCTCTTGCCACAGAACCCACCTCTGCAGCATCTTGCTACTAAAACATTTCTGCATGAACTCAATAAAAATATCTATCATTCAACTTTGGAATAACTTTTTATTAAAACCATGTCCCAAAAGTACAGGGCAAAGTCCTGTCTCAAGAAAGGAAACATTTCACAGACAAACTTCCAGAAACAGAAACATCACCTCATTTTCGCATAAGCAACCTACATAGAGTAGGAGGAGAGGCAACTGTTATATTTCATCTGCAAAGTCCCTCAAGACTGAGAAGACATCAAAGAACAGAAGTAATGAGAAGTATTTATTCAGCCTGGTAATTCTTCCTGTCTTCTTGGGGACCAAGGTGGCTAAATGCAGTTCTTCCCTCTACACGTCTCTAGCAAGCTTCCTGAAGGTGTGGAAAGCTCTGTAGGTTACACAAAAACATCTTTCTTTATTTACTGTTTCTAAATTAAGGGCACAATATATGCATCAGTCCTTTTCAATAAGATTGCCTGCTAACTGCTTAAATTATAATGTCTGGAAGATGAGAGCATATATAAAAGAGACTATGCTTTTTGGTCTATTACAGTGGAGAGTCAAATAATGCAGTGTGATTCATATAGCTGAACTCTATATAAGTTAGACTTTGCCCATTGTTAGGGCAGTTATACAATAGATTGCTTATCCAGCTTTAATTGCAACCAAATGTAACATCAGCCCTCAGAAAGATATCACCCACATCTATTTTTACAGATGTGAAGGATGAGTATGAAAAATAAGTCAGAAATAGAACAATGTGTGAGAGTAAAACAACAGGGTGTTATTCCTGAGATGGCTTGTATCCAGCAACAGTACACACTTTCAAGTTATTCTTAAAACTGTATGATGCTATTTGGAACATTTAAATATAGATGTACATTATATTAAATATTAGGAAAGCAGTACAGATTAAGATAATGCAGAATCTACTATACTAAAACTCAGTGTATTACATTAGTCCCATAAAGTTATTTATAAGCCCATGAAATTCTCAGGCTGTTTCTATCACCTGAAAATGTCTTGTGAGAAAACTAGAGCCCAGGTTTCACATTATGGAAGCAAATAGAAAAAATGTCTATTGACTTTGAGAGCATTTGGATGAATATTTCAAAATACTTGTTTGAAGCTCCAGAAGTTCAACTTTTTTCAATGACACCAGCATTAGGGTTAATATATTTTGTTTCAGAGGAAGGGGTTATTTTTGGATTAGCCTTGAAAACCATCAATCTTTATGGTGTCTTACAGCTGAGCATATCTCAATGTTGTTAATTATATTCAGAATTAATATTTTCAAAGCTCAGATTCTGTTTTGGTCTTTTGATGTAAGCTTGATTATTGATTATCAAATGGGTAAGTTAAGAAGCCTTTCTGATAATGTTCATCCACATTTCTTAGCTAAATATCATTGTCTAAACATGATGTTTAATATTCCATTGATGCATTTGAAACAGAAGAGGGAGTCATATTTACAGAAACATTAAGGATTTATTTTATGTTTGAATAGACATTAATATTTCATATCATAAGGTAGTCCTAGTGGTGAAAATAAGTATAATAATGATTCACACTACTATTTGCAATGTCAGTTCCATTTTCAGTGGTGCAGAAAGTAGAGGGTAAGGAGAAAGAAGAGCTCTGTAACTGCATATTTTTACTTTTGTCATGCAATGCAGTAATATTCCATGAAGTAAGATTGCCATTGCTTCCTTAATATAATTCACCCTACCTTTCACTTGTACTTCCAGAAAATCAGTTTTGCTAAGTTACATAACACATAATAAGTGCTAGGCTTTTTACACAAGTAGAAAGGATAGTGATTGTCTCAGAGAATTTACTTCCTACTCTGTTTATTTCCACTGAAGCTAAAATAAAATTGATTGAAAAAAATAGAAGCTGGGATAATAGAAGAAAGGAAAGGAAACATGAATACCAAGGAAAAAACACAGAAGCAGTGCCCTTTTTGTAGTTTCTGCTCCTAGTAAGTGCTGTTCTGAGGCTTCACCTTGTTGGTGTTTCATTCAATACTACTGGGCGAGTTACATCTCTCACAGCATTTGGATGCTGTGCAGCATTATATATACTCATATCTTCAGTAGGCTTTCTCACCATCTTACAGATGTTTCAAAAAATCAACTGGTAATAACATAAAAAATTTGAAGCAATTTTGCCATTGAGAGTGGTTGTTCTCATCATTTAGGGTCAGGGGAACCAGGAGGGAAATATATTTTCAGAGGGCTACCCAGTTATCTTCTACACAGAGTAAAGAGAGCAAGGTGGATGAAGGAAGAGCAGACACAGACAAGATGTTGGCAGAAGGTTATACAGTAATGGTCCGCTCTTTCTATTATCTCCTACTGCCCACATGGGTATCTTATGCTGAGTTGAAGATTCCTGAATTTTGGCATTGATAGTGAAAATAGATGAAGGGCACACCCTTGTTTTCAAGTCAGAGAAAAATTTGAGTAAAGTGATTAGTTCTCAATCGCTTGAATGATTATTGAAACAAAAATCATAGACGATATCTGGATTTCTAATGTTGTAAGTTTCTGAGGGTAATTTGAGCTGGAAGCTTTTGGGAGTGAGGTAGTGTCCCTCCTGTTGGGGGCAGAATTGCAAAATAATGTTTGCATGAAGTATATTTCACTTAATTCTTATGATTTAGATGAGAGAAGAAAAATGCAATTGCATCAATTATAAAGCTCAGGAAATCTAGAAAAGCAAACTACCTCTCTACAATTTTTCATCTCTTTATGAGCTGTTGTTGTGTTAGGAAGAGATACGACACAATAATCCACAAAGAAATAACAGTTTCATTTCTCTCTTCCAAATTCTTCTCTTTTTGGAAGCAGAAGTTATTTCTGAACAACAACATCCACTCTGTGATCTTAATAACATATGCTTCTGTGCCAGCATGATATTATGAAAATTGCTTTCAGTTTCAGTAGGAACTGCAATCCTCCAGCACCTCTACAGCTCCGTCTGTTTTTTAACCTTAAAAGGAGAAACAAAGTGCCCACTTCTGAGTTATTGCAAATCAAATATATGGCAGTGAATGAATTAAAAATTAATATTATTTAAAGCAAAAAAAGCTGCAAAACCCCCAGTCAAATACACTTAGTTTTCACTATACAAGAATAGTAACATGGGTTAAAAACTCTGCTATGAGGGAGGTTCGCATTCAGAATTGACAGACCTCCTTTTAATCCCCCAGTCATAGAGTAGCACGAGAGGAAGAAAATGACTAATATTTGAATTTTAGAGAGAAGGCAAAGACTATGGTGGCCAATCTATTTTCAGTGGAGAAGAGATATTAATGACGCAGTCATGTTAGAATATCATTCAGGGTACAAAGGTTATGATTTAAGTTGTCAGCAGAAACATATGCTCCCAGGAAAGGTAAGGAGAACACATATTAGAAGCCTGAGGTTAACCCTATGAGTACAGCTTCCCTTCCCCCAACACTCTTCAACTTCATCCAAGAAAGAAGCAACTAAAGAAACTAAAACAATTATCTGGGGTAGCAGCATTTTCATCATCTTTTCTTGCTGCTGTATAATTCATACTGTTCTTCCAGAAATGTCCTGAAGTATCAGGAATACCTATCTAAAAGCGTCCTGAAATACCTATAGAATTGTTGGGAAATGTCTTTAAATTTTGCGATACTGTCATGCAGTGAAAAAATGGTTGTGCTATGCAGAAGCAATCAAATAGAAATTATTTCCTATTGCTAACAAATATTTTCTCTGCCTTCATCTGTCTATGGAGTTATTTCAGATAATTCAGGCGCATTTTGAACTAAAAAGCTTAAAAATAATCGGCCAAGCTACCGATCCATTCCAGTCTAAGATTCCCATAGCTCAGTCACACTGAAACAAGGTTTCAGTACCTTAATTGTTGCTTAGAACAGGGCATATTGCCCTAAAAGGTACAGAAAATATCTGCCCCAGTCACTCATACACTTAATTACTAGTTCAGCAAATACCCAGTCCTCAGAAATCAAAAGAAATGGTTCAGTCGCTAGAAATCCCAAAACTAAATCAAGTTGTAACAGCCCATATTGTGTCTTGATCTAAAATAGTTATGATTTTACCTCCAGAGACAAAATTAATGTTGAAAAAAAGAGTAATTACTTAAGAGAAAAGGATTAATTTTTGCAGTAGCCAGGAGTGTGCATGGCCAGGACCCTGAGGTTATTCTATACTTCCTTACCTCATTTGATAATGATAGGGGCAAGGAGTTCCTTCTGCATCATAGAGTGTTGTGGAGTGAGTGGTTGGGGATTGCTGGGGTTGGGGATTGCTGTATGAATCATTTGCCTCTTCCTTGTACCCTCTGTCATTCATATTGCTGCTGATAATGTTCATTTTCTTATCTCTTACACTTATATATTACTCTTAATTACTCCTTATGCAGTAAATCCTTCTTACCACAAGCTGTGATCTTTTCCTTTCATGAGGTTAGCTTAACATTAAATCCCTATACATACCTATACAACCGTCAGTTATGCCTCTAGATTTCATTGTATTCATATCTAAAGAATTATTACTTCAGACTTTTCTAGCATTTCCCAAAAGACCTTTCATAAAGCCATCTAATTGCAAATATATAGGGTTTCATCAATGTTTGTTCTTAGGTGATTATTTACCTTTGGCGAATAACCTTGTGGGTCTGCTATTGATCTGAAAAAACAAGTTCCAGTCTGGCATGTTCCTCCCCTTGGGGTGGCACACAGCAGACTTAGTAATAAAAGAGTGATCCTTGTTTCCACCTCCCAAATAAAAATAGCATAAGCTCCTTTCCAGTAGGTTGCTTCACTGCAGAGTCCCCGAGTTGTTAAAGATCATCTGCTTGACTAAGCTCTGAAACACAAGTATTCACACAGTCAATACTATCCCCTCCAAAAGTTGCAGCTACCCACAGTCTTTTTCAGTGTTCCAGCCTGAGTCATCTCACATCTTGTCCTGCAAGGGTTTTAGATGCTTTTGGGAACATTAGAGCAGAAGTCAGGGTTTAATTTGTGTATGCACAGCAAATCTGACCTCAGATTCTACTTTGTGCAAGAACATGCCTAGAAATACAAACTCATCAGATGTTGCTTAATATAATAGTTTCATTTCAGATATTTCATTGTTGATTTATGCTATAGCTCAACTACTGAGACTTCTGTATTGCTGAATTCATTTAAGGCGAACAAACTCCCTCCTGTTTCATAGCACCATTTTTACACATGTTTAGAGACACAAAAGTTTTCTTTCTGGAAACTAGGTTAAAAGTTTATCCAGCCCCAAGAAACTTCTTTTTAGATTTTTCCTCCCTTTACAGTGGAATATTAAACATATTCTCACTGCTTCCCCCCTGTTCGTATTAGTGCGTGCAGCAATACCATGAGCTTCAGTCTTTGGTTTCAAAACAGAGACACTAAATAAATGTCTTGACTCACAATCCCCTCTCAGATTAAAGCTACATTGTTTTCAACACCTGCATAAAAAGCAGTGAAAATCAAATAGTTTGTTCTCTGAGCTTCAAACCAGTTATAACAAAACTTCAGTACAAAACATCAATCCCTTTTACTAGGGCTCCAACAGACTGTTGAAAATATCGGTTATGATTCCTGTTCAATGCAAAATTGTTCATGACTCAGTGACCTTTTAAAAGAACTCAGAATCAAATGCAATCCTATTTATATATTGTCATCAAAACTAATGGGAAATTTCAACTTTGCAAGGCTTAAACATAGAACAAAAAGAACTCTTTTATTTAGGGGATTGTTTTGCCTGTAAGCCTGTGATTATATTCCAGTCAGAGAAGAACTCTCAGTCTACAAATCCATGTAGATAAAAATTGAATAAGGATTTGCATGGACTCTTCTGATGTTAGGCTGCAGGATTTTGCATATCAGGTTCACAGGGTGTCACAGCGTGACTCATCAGGATTATGTGAAGACAACAGGCTTCCTCAGCTGCTGCAGCCGCTCTTTAGAAGTGACAGCCTGACTGAGTCATGCAAGTTACTGAAACAACAGCCTGCTTGAAGGAGAGACCTGATACTCGGTAGTAAATAACTACCAGGCAGGGTGAGTTGTTTGGGTGTTTTTGTTATGCTTTTATGGAGAGCACTGCCTCCTTACATAAGCCAAAGATACTCTACTGCTTTCCTTTCTTTGGGGCTTTTGACAGAAGAGATCCTTTGTCAAACCAGGAAGTCATCTGGAACTCAAACAAAAATCCATTTTGAACTTTCCTACCTAGACTAATAGCTGAACCTAAAACATTACTTTGAACTTAAACTGTCTAATCATGTAGTACCTTCTACATGAAGAAAAGTCCCTTGTCTGAAGGTAAGAATAATTAACTTTGAACAAAACCAATACTTTTCTATAGTGCATCATTGGCTAAGTTGGATAAAGCATATTTTATTTGTGTAAACTTGACAGATTAGAGGAACTAAATCCAAACTTAAGAACAATCTGAGAAGTGCTTTTTCTTTTCTTTTAAGACAGAGCTGAGCAAGCAATTTATTTGAGGCATTTTTTAATTTAACCAGATATGACTTAAAAAGAATTTGTCATTGTTAGTAAAACATAGTAATTACATGGAAACTTGACATCTTACCCTCCTGGAAGTGACCATATCCAGGAAGCAACTCTTACCATGTCTATGTTATGAAGTATTATGGAGGAATATTTGTACAACTGTGATCTGAGCAACTGGCACTCAGGACTTGACACTGTCAACGCTTTAAATGATTTAAACCTATCTCAGATCAGCCTAGGTCTGGGTCAAAATGCTCTGGGGACAAAATGCCCTGGGAACAAACCAGGTGCATTCCTGTGATTCATCTGCCAGTTTATTTTTTTCCAGATCGGAAATAGGTCCATGTTCTTGGAAGTCTATTTCATTATTGTGTCCAAAGTGTGGTTCACAGGGGTAACTAGAATATTGATTTCTCCCAGTCCTAACTGTAGGTGCAGCCACTACTTACTAAAATGATTCAGTGTTTCAGTTGTTCTTTCCGTTTTCCTTTTCACCACTAGCATTTCCACACCACTCCCATGAATACTCACTTCTAAACAAAGGAACATCACAGACCTCAGATGAGATATAAATGTTCAGTAAGGTGGAATTGTACTTACCTAAAATAAATTTGAATTAAACTTCCTTTAAAAAATTGAGAATATGAGAGAGACAGCAGCTGCATTTTTAATTCAGTCATTTTTGTTGGAAAACCTGGCCTTACTGCCGGCAGCTGGGTCTTGAAAGCCATTTTTGAAACCATTCTTTCTTTTCTTTCCTGCCTGCCCATTGGCAGATTGTGCTGTAAATAAATATCTGTGCACATATTTCTGTTTCTTCTTTCACGTGCGTAAAAACTTGGCTGATGAGTTTTAGTGTGACCTCCATTTTCACTGAAATCTCCTGCTTTCTGCCTCAAAGCATAATTGTAACTCCTGTGCTCCTTTGTGTCACATGCCTTGGAGACGTGAAGAAAAGTGGAAGTGGCGAGGCAGAGACAAGTAAAGGAACTACTTCTACAGGGAAGTGGGAAATGAGGCTACACTCTCCTTGTACATGTAGCTCCAGACAGATGGACCTTTCCCTTTCTTAACATTGCTTTCTGATATAAATCATATACTGCAATGAATATGGCAAGAAAAAAAAATCCAGATTTGAGTTGTTTCTTAGACATGTTGGCATGTATTGACAGCCATGGAGCTGAGTGAAACAATTTCCTAAATTACATAGATGGGAATATCGTCATATATTTAAAATTCAGCAGAGTGCTCCTTAATGCACAAAAAAACAGGAAAAAATAAACTGTGATGACATGGAAATAATTGTCTGCCTGCAGGCAGTTAATAAATTAATTCAGTTCTTTAATTGGCCTTAAATTTACAGCAAGTTTTTACTTAATTTAATTATTACTCAACAAATACCCTACAGCTAGACAAATCACATCCTAGAGCAACAATGACAACTGGCATTTGTTAATCTATTTGCTGATGATTACTTAGCATCTTCAAAATATTTTTGGTAAAAAAACATGGCAAACATAACCATCCCTTGTGCCTATTCTGATTTATCAGGAATTTTTATTCAGTGGTCCTATACAAGTACTTCTTTAAATAACATGTCTTCCAGTTGGAAACTGCTTGATTCTGCTCTTATACCTCTCCACTGCTAGATATGGTAACAACCTTATAAAATTATAGAAATCAGAAAATTTTATATCAGATATATTATATGATTAATTATTATCATTTCCTAGAGAAACAAGTTTTAGGTTGTCCAAATGTTCTTAGGGTAGGGAGCTTGATTGGCTTTTGTTTTACATTATTTTCCACTAAGGAAAAAAACACATAATTATAAAAACATAAATTTTTTTTCTGTCCTTAACATCACTTTCCTATAATGAATTACTACTCAATGCATACATTTACATGTTGCAACCTACTATATGTTCAATCTTTCAACAATTTCCTGCAGCATCTTGGTTAGCAAGACACATTTATGACCAAGAAATCACAGTGCCAGAGATCATGAAAACCTGCAAGAAGGAGCAGCTAGTGCTTGTATTAGAAAATCTGCCCTAGTTGAAAAAAAATTTTCTATGCTCGTGGCAAGCAGCAAGTAGCTCTACTTTAAGTAAAAGCAAGATCAGCACTTCAGCAAGGTTTGGTTTTTTTTCTTTTTTAGCTGATGTATGGCTTATCTTTACTGAGATAAGAGATGAAACATTGTGTTCTTGACTCAGCATATACGCAGAAGTATATTAGAGAGGGGAGAAAACAGAAGTATATTTAGTAGATTGCCCTCCTATAGCCTATCTCTTGCAGTTGCAAGCAGTGTGTTGAATTAAAGTGATTTGGTAAGGAAATGATCTGGATTTTGAGACAGCGTACACGAAGTACAGTGTAAAGTACAGAAACTGAAATTTAGAGACAATATGTAATATATTAAAGACGTCTATCCTTAGGCTGAATATCTAAATAGATTAAATATTTTTGAATATGTTACTGCTATTTGTAGAACCGAGGTTCTACACATTTCTGCTCGTCCTGTCAGTTGAAGCAAGAAACTTTGTGCTTTCACGCAGTACTTGTATGTGCATCTATATATCTATCTCCATGTGAATTCAATGGTTGAAGTACTTGACAGAAAAGAGTGAGGCCATTATTCAAAATATTCTGTGTCCTAGTTATGAAAAAAAACACACAAGTGTGTTACATTAATATTTCTCTCTTTGCTATAAATACTCTTTGTTGAATAAAGTTTTGCCAGCCTTCTTGTGATTTTCTTCAATCATCATAGGATTATACGGATCCATTTAAACACCTGTTGAACTTACTTTTATAGGGTTGTATGTATACATACAGCTTTATATATCTTATACCATAGCTAAGACTTTTTTGCTAAGGCTCTTTTGGCAAAATATGGTGTTTACAGTAGCAGCTTAGGCAGCTGCACTGTGATGGTTCTGCTGAAAAGGATTGCTTCAGTGTGAAGACAGAGGTTTTCCTTTTCTTTCCTCCCTCCCACCCAGGCCCACACTTGCTCTCTCTAACTGTTAGCATACTTTTGGTGCAGATTTGATTTTATTATTTAGATGGTGAGAATAGAAAAGGCTGAAGCTACAGCATAAAGAAGCTTTGCTAATCTCCAGTGCTAGTAACAATGCCTGTTAGTAGTATGATGAATGTTCAAGAGACATATCTGTTCAAATGCTATGGTTTATCTGCACAATTTATCTCTTCATTGCCTTCATACAATATAATTCTGTGATGAGTGTATTCCTACCCAGTAGAGCCACACCAGAAGTCTAGCAGGGACATCTGCACTTTGCACAGTCCCAGGATTTGATCAGGAGATTCCAGCAGGTTTTGCAATTGCCCAGCCAGATTTAAGGCATGTTTGATCTGACCAGGAGTCTAATTTGGTGATGTGGTTTAATCCCAGTCAGCTGCCAAACACCATGCAGTCACTCCCTCACTCCCCCACCAGTGGGAGAGGATTGGAAGGGTGAAAGGTGGAAAACTCATGGATTGATACAAAAACAGTTTCATAGGGAAAACAAAAGCCATGCAGGCAAGCAAAGAAAAACAGGGAGTTAATTCACCCCTTCCCATGAGCAGGCAGGTGTTCAGCCACCTCCAGGGTCCCATCATGCATAACAGTTAAAAATTACCCTCGACTTTTTTTTTGTTTTCTTGTAGTGTAAAAAATGAAGTAAGAGCATCTCAGGATCTCTGTTGGCTGAAAAGACACGTGAATCAGCAGTCTCTCCTTTCTCTCACACCCTTTTGTTGTCATAGAAGTCTTTCTTTGATTACTTTCTTTTCATGCTGGCTTGTCTTTAAGGTCAAGCAGCAAAAGCATGCTTTTCAGAGTTGCTTTGGTGTTCACATTATCTGTAATAAATTATCCCCGCATTTCAAAACATCCATAGCAATACATTAAATGTTCAAACCATTGGTCCTTTATATGTTCTGCATGCAGAACACCAAGAAATTACTTCAGTTACTTTAACTAATATTAATGATACATGGTATTTATAAAACTGAGTATTTCAAGCCAGGAAGGAACAAGGTAGCTGGGACACATCTAAAGCAGTCTAATTGAAGGGATGAAAATGAAGAAAGAAACAACCTGCCGTTATTTATGAGTTTAGAAATAGAAATGTTAGTTACGAACATTTTACGCATTTAAAAGGCACAGACTGGAACAGATATCTCATAGGTTGTTATATTTCTAAGGGAAGCTGAAAAGAATATATCTGCTGCTTGTTAAGCAAAATGTGACGGTAAGAAAGAAGCACTGGACATATTATGCCTCTGGTTAATGAAAGGATTTCTGTGGACACCTTGCAGATCCTTTGCGAAAGTTCAGCAGAGTGAACTGAGAGCATTTGCAACAATGTTGTGTCATCAGACGGCCTCATTGGATATTGGACCAATTCTGGGGAGATTTCAAGAGTATTTTAAAGGAAAAGGGAATAAGATTTCCTATTTCCTCCATTTCACCTTTTAAATACAGCACTTTCAATAAGAAGCCAGAAAAGACAAAAAAAAAATCCAAAACACCAAAAAACCCCACCAAAACCCAAAAGTAAACAAACCCAAAACCAAACCCAAAACCAAAACCAAAAAACAAAAAACCAAAAAAAAACCAAAAAAACAAAAACCAAAAACCAAAAGTAACTTCCTTACCCGGAAGAAAGATCCCTACCCGGAAGTAACACGGGAACCCGGAAGTAACACGGGAAACCGAAAGCAAATTCCATACCCAGAAGTAACACAGGAAACCGGAAGTAACACGAGAAACCGAAAGTAACTTCCCTACCCGGAAGTATCACGGAAACCGGGAAGTAACACAGAAACCCGGAAGTAACTTCCCTATCCAGAAGTAACACGGAAACCCAGAAGTAATGTCCCTACCCAGAAGTAACTTCTCTAACCGGAAACCCAAAACCAAAACCAAAACCAAACAAAAAAAACCAAGAAACAAATACAAATATAAAAAAACTAAAAACAACAGCAGAAACAAAACAAAAAACAAGAGAAATAAAAACAAAAAAACAATAACAAAAATAAAAATATAAAACAAAAGAAAAACAAAAATAAAAAAATCAAAACCCCCCCAAAAACAAAACAAAACAACCCAAAAAAACATAAACGCAAAACAAAAACAAAAGCATAAACAAAAACAACAAGAACAAAAACCAAAAAATCAAAAAAAC
>JAOTQZ010001283.1:75516342-75542251 GCA_026546895.1 Pogonocichla stellata | reverse complement strand
CTGTGATGGTGAGAAGCCACTGACCAATGCTGCAGCCACAGAGAAGCCCTTAAGAAGGCTAATAGTGAAAGAACAAAAACAAAAACAAAAAAGTAAAACGAAAAATAAACAAAAAACAAAAACAAGACAAAAATAAAAAACAAAAAAACGCACAAAAACAAAAAACCCCAAAAAACAAAAATAAACAAAACCAAACAAAAACAAAAACAAACATGAAAAGAGAGATGAAGGCAGGATGCTGCCAAACAGACGTCAAATAGTGCAACTTAATCAGAAGGAATAAGTCTTCCAAGACAATCAATAATGTGAAAACCAATGGAGAATAAAACAGACTGGTAAAGCCTACCAGGCTTTTTATTTTATTAAGTATTTTTATTTATTTAATATTTTCATTTATTTATTATCAATTATTAAGTATTTTTGTATTTTATTAAGCATTTTTAATGGAAACTTGAGTTTTGAACAAAAAAGATTTTTTCAAAAAATCTGCATTTTGATGAAAGTTTAGCTTTTCCACTCCAAAGTCAAGTCTTTTCAATTGAAAATACTCCTTGGATACCTTATTGTTATAATTTATCCTCTCAGAGACAACAAAACACCGTTTGTCATGACTGCCATAACAAACTCTTCTATTAAGGAAGGAGATGCTGCTGATTTGGTCAAGGAAACCTCATCCCCAAGGAAGGAAAATGGGAGCATATCTGCTTGAAAATTCTTTCAATATATCAAGACAAGACTTTCAAATCATAACATTCAATTTTCCTACTAAAGTTTTACCAAAAAGAACTTGGCTTCAAGGGAAGAAATTTTTGCTGAATAAGACTGTTTGCTTTATAGAGAGTGAGAAAGGATGTACAAAGTAGTGAACACTGTAATTAAAACTACAGTCCTCAAAGGTTTGGCCATAGTATTGATACATTTTTATTATTATTTAGGTTTACACAATTGGCTACAATGAGCTCCTATCCCAACTACAAGGAAACTGCCAGAATGTCGTATCCTTACTGGTGATTTCACTATAGACCTCCACCACAGAAAGAAAGATGTTTCTGTGAAAGGTGGTAAGCAGAGAAGGAAAAAGAGAATATACTTTGAAGGTTAAATCTGGAAGAATTTTAAGATAAAGATCTATTATTGTGCATTAGAAAAATACTGGAAATATTTCAAAGAAAGAAATTTCTGGACCTTGCAAGATGATACATCATATACGACTTATATTTTTGTTGAAAGACTTATAACAGTCTTGATAACATTTTTATAGTAACTGAAATTCTAGTCGGTTAGAAGCGTCTAGAAACATTGGCAAGGTGAAAGCTTGAAAAGCAAAATGCATACTTCTTTGAATGTCAGTGGAAAAACACTCAGATTTATAATTTGAATTTCATGCGAAACTCCAAAAATTCTTTCATGAAATAAAAGTTCTTTTCACTTCTCTTTTTCTCCGCAAAAAGAGAGCACGTAACCTGGCTACAACTTCTGAGCATTCTGACTGTAAAGAGACAATTCACACAGTGAAGTTGAGAAGACAATGCATTAATTTCCACTCCATTTGTAATGTGTGGATAGTCATTGTTTTTCAAAGAACCTCCATTTCCTTTTTCTAGCTTGCTGTCACAAAGATGTTCTCAAAGTCTAACTCTCCAGACTGCAGCATTCACCTGTGTGTGACGGAATGACTGACTGACTGACTGAGCACTAAATCTGCAACAGCAAGTTCTGCTTCACCCACAGTGCTATCAGAAAACTGCATTTCCTGGCCTCACCCAGGCCACTGCCTCCCACCTCTTATGGTAGTTCATAAAAGGAAGTCTGAATATATCACGAAGCAGGCCCTGAGTCATCACAGTTTTCTTCTGGACTATGAACTTTAAAGATGCATCACTTGTACACTGAGATAAAACTGTGTTCATTCAGGAGTTGTTAAAGATTTCCCTGGGTCTATGCCTCAAAGCAGAGAAGAAAGCATATACGAGCAGCAGCTATTTGAACAGGAGAATTTTTATCCTCCATTGCATCTGTAGGAGACCTTTCAAAAAGCCACTTCAATAAGTATTCTCGGTGAGTTCACAGTCCAGTAAGACACAACGTTTTGTACCTTGCTGTCATGTCAGCCTACTTAGCCACCAGTAAACTGACTGGCAATTTTGCTTGTACCTTCCAGATGATTTATTGCCTCAAACATTTAGTGTGTTTTTAGAAATAAATGCCATTCTATGCTGTGGGTATTCTGAGTTTGTTAAGAATACCAAAATATCTTTTTCCTCCAGTGTATGATATTACTGTGTTTTTGTGCATGGTTTCAAGTGGAATACAGGATGCAGAACAGAAAAAGGAGTACATGATTAGAGAACTCAGGTTGAATTAGGGGTATCAGGGCAAGACTTTTCTGTCTGCCTTTATTATGAGAAATTCAAGTTTAAAAGGGCTTGTATTGCTGACAGCTACAGGAAAATGTGTGATTAATATTTCATATTTGGAACCTTATTCATAAAATGCATACAAGTTTAACACCATATTGCCTTGTCAGTGCTCTATTTGTTTTTCTACAGCTACTAAATTCATAAAAATTAGGAGTTGATTGCTATTAAAGTATGGTGTAATGCCGTCAGGGCCCCATCATTACAATTTGAAAAACAAATAACCAACACATTGTAGCTTCTCCTTCTTTTATTTTCCTTCCCTTCCCTACTCTTCTTTCTCTGCTTCACTCCTTATGCAGTGTACTTTTCCAGATTCTAAAGATCCTGAAAGTGAGGGTTAGCTGTGGAAACTTGCCTCCTGCTGACACAGACAGGATTGATTGATAGCTGGTTCTCCCAGCTGTAGCCATCTCAGAAATACATCTGTTAATGAGAAACTACATCTGTCAATAAGGAAAGATTTTCCTATTTTCCTGGAAGTATGTGAGCAAAAAAGAAAAAGAGAGGGTTTTTTTACCAGTAATTAACATAATTTGACTATACCCTCAGTGCTTTTATTTCAACCCCAAATAATATAATTATCTATGTGACTAGTAAATCCTCCTCAGAATATTTAGGTCCAGATTGTAAATATAACAAAGATCTTCAAAGAGTTTGATTTTTAGTTTAAAGTTTAGCACAAGGGCCTCTGATCATTCATTCATACAGGCCCTGTCTGACAAGGCCCCTGCAGTGCCAGCCCAGGGTACACTTTGTGGCAACCAGTCTGTAAGGAACACTCAGCCCTTGCATCACCCTGACACTAAAATATTAACTGCTGCTAATACTAACTTCCAGGGTTATTTTTTTCTCTCCAATATCAGCATTATAAAATTTTTCACCATTTTCCAGTACAGTTTAGTGGTAGTCCAATATATTTTCTTGCTCTTTTCAAGGAAAGTCAACAGCAGTCACAAAAACTTGGCACTAAATTCTTGGCATCTTCTTGAGCACTCAAACATAACAGCTAAGAGGAACATTTCAGAGATGTTTAAGAGGATTTAGCTTAGCAGTTATGACTGGCTTTATCTGCAAGGTGCATGCATTAACACCTGGTCTGAGTTCTGAACATTTGTCCTTATTAATATTTAGGTTATGTTTTACACTAAGAGCTCCCTGGGTAACTGCTTACATAAAATTTCTGTGAGAAGGCCATACTCCATTTATTTAATCAGACATAACTGAATATGTAGTGTGCATATTTGGAAATGGGATACGCTTTGTAAATTTGCAGTAGAATTGGAAGAATGTATAAGAGCGATATCAACATTGACATAGACTACTTTGTCGTATTTTCATTAAGGAGTGGATCTTCAGATTTCTGGGAATATTACCTCATTTTTCTCATCTGTTTTTCACAACCTTGAGTCAGCATAAGCTCAATCTGCAGAAATGTATGTGTACTCTGAAGGAATTGAACCACTACCAACAAGCCAGGTAGAATTTTCTGGGCTAGGGAAAACAGCAGTTGTTCCTCTTAATTCCAGTGTTTGGGAAGCTTCCCTGTCTGACCATCCAGGAGCTCTCTGGCAGACACACTCACATCACCTCATCTGGGACCAAGATCCCTTCACAGCTACACACTCCACACTCTGTGGCACACCAGGTCTCCTTAATGGCTAGACCCCAGGTTTCCAATTGCAGAGTCTCATATATGCAAATCCTTCAGATGATTTAATTTTGGCCCAGAAACAAAACAACAGCTCAAACTGAAAGACTCCAAAGAGGGAACCCAAACAAAAGAGCTCCTGAGATTCTATTCTTTTACAGTCCAAGCTTGGGAAATTTTGGGAGTTGTTGGCTCCTGCCTGCCTTTGAGTGTCCAGTCTCTTGGCCAGACCACAGGTTGCTAGCATGGTAATTCATGGCTCCTTGCCTGGAGCTCCCACCCAGAGCTCAACCTGCAGCTCCACTGCAGCTGCATGCTGAGCTACCTGCACCATATGTGTTCCTCAACACTTGTCTGTGTAGGAATTAAGTAGTTAATGATTCATCCTGATTTTTCTAAAACACATGACCCTTTAAAACCCTCATGTACCGTGGTGCCAGGGTTAGAAAAATATGTTTAAACCCACAGAATTTGTTGTGATGCAGAGTGCAGAGCTGCAAGAGGAAAGCACTTAAGTAGGCATTATGTTGTGCTATCATTAGAAATGGAATTATTTTTAAGCAGTTGACACCATGTTAATCACCCAAGAGAAACACACAGGAGCAGTGATAAAAGTTAAAACAAATATTTAAAGTCAGTGTTGATGAAGTTAATCAGCGTGCTTCAGAGGTAGTTATCACTGTCTTCTAAAGCAAGTAGTTACCCAAAATTCAGAGCCCTACATGTTGTTTTTATACAGAGAAAATGAAAGGGTGTGCCACATAAATCTCCTTTTTAACTAATGGAGTATCTAAAATCCTAGAACCTGGAAAGAAGAAGATACATCTTTGCTACCAAGTCCAAGCTCCTTTCGAATTACACTTTACAGCTTTACAGTTTTTCATGTCTGTCATTTTTCCTTTCTCAGTCATGCTGTTGGCAATTCAGACAGGCAATCCAATTTCCCTGATATATTCCAAGGTGCTCATTATTCCATTTCATGGAATAGTTACAAAAACATGGGTCAACAAAAGTGTTGTTCTCAGGTTTTTTTTCTTTTTTTGCTTTTGGAATTCTTCTGTTAGGTGATGATCTGCACTTCTCTTTGGAACAGGGTCATTAGGCTCTGTTAGATTGTTACAGATGTCATAAATAAAGAAGAGTAATCATACTTATCTGTAAGCAATAGTTTTAAATCAAGACCATTTTCACATGCCATTAAGAAGAAAAACTTGCAATAAAGAAAAGACAATTGTGTTGGTGGTATTTTCTCAGACCTAATTTATGGGAAGTATTATCATTGAAGAAAGCTTGAAATACTTAAGCACTGACTTTCACGGTGGTTTTCCATCATAATGTACCTACATCTCACTAAAAATCTCACTTCTTTTGGCTGATTGCAGGCACACTGTGCATGTATAATTATTTACATGATGGAGATTCTGACAGAACATTAGAATTACCAACATTGTATAAATTATTCAATAAGAATACAAGCAGGAATATTTTATCTGACATGGTGATGTTGTGAAGTCCTACAAGGAGATTGTGCAGAGGAAAAGAAAAGCCACAGATCAATGTACAGAAGCAAAGATAGGACTGATTAATAGCAGATTATTTCAGTAGGAAGCAAAGACAAGCTTTGTGTATAATAATGAAGAAAAAGCCTATTAATTTTATCTTCACAGTTATTTTATGTCTTACCATCAGAGCATCTGGATGACTCAGACACCAGTGCATTTATCCTCACAAAACCCCAGAGACAGGCAGACAATGCTTTGAAAGCCATACCTCAGACATAATGTAGAACATCCATGGCAAAAGCAGAACAGAATTGATATCACAGTGTCTTCCTTAAAAAGACTACCTCTTCCCATTCCTGTCTACTTCCACACATTTATTAAAACACATGGAATTGACTATTTGTTTCCTAACTGATGGACATTAAACACATTATTTGTGTTCCTTGTACAAGTACATAACTGACATGCGAACAAGTGAAATAGCTTTGAATTCTAGAAAACTTTTCTGTTTTCTTCTATGTCTTTAGAGACAGCTATGGCAGTCATTGCATAAAAACCTTTGTACATATTTTTTTCTCTAACAAACATTTCAAATGAGATATCTGATGTGCTGTTCTAGCCTTGAGAAAATAAATAACTGCAAATGTTCAAGGGTCCCAACTTCACTGTCAGATTTGTTATTGGAAAAAAGAGAATTTGAATAGCCTTGCAATGTGGAATGATTTGCTTCTTCCTCGTGAGATTGTTTAGCATTGGCAAACTTATCACAAATCCTGCTTCTCATCTGCTGGAGATGGATCAGTTAATCCATGGTGTTCAGATTGTTCAGTGTGAATGTTCAGTGTGAATGCTCTCATTCTCTTGCTAGGTGTCAAGTCCAAGGTACCTATGCCTATGAAGTTAAACACTATGGAGACAGAATACTTGTTTTCATATTGTTTCCAACAGAGGTTTTCATTGTAGCACTTGGACCTGATGCAGCAATGGCTACATACCTGAAAACAGTGATTGTGAGCCAGTACCCCCTAATTGCTTATTTTTTTTTCTCAAAATGACTCCTGCATTAATGCACAACAGTGACTGCATGAATAACTCTATGAGAGTACAGTAATGAGCCAGTTGGTAGACAGCATGTTCACAGAATAGCTACATTGTCTACAATGGCAATGGTGGTAAACAAGGAGAAAGGCAGCACGGAAATCAAGCAAGCTATCTGCTAAGATAAACTTTTTGGCGTAAAATTCTACTAGATAAAAAGAAGAAAATGCTATAACCTGTTGACTAAAGTCTTCTTTTTTAATCATCTAAAATTAAGCGACTGTAGGGGATACTTGCTCCACAGTCAAAAGAAAAACATTAAATGTCACAAAAAACCCCAAAACAATATTTACTATACTATCCCTAAAAATAAGTAAACCAGCAAATTGAACCCTCCAAGCACTATCTTATATTCACAACTTCTTTGGTTTGGAATGAACAGGAACCAGAAGAAAAGTCAAAGATCTCATAGTCAGGGAAAAAAGGCACCTTCTGAAACCAAATCAGCTCTCCAATGTATATTTTCATTCATGGTCACATATGCACAAAACAAAGTTTGGACGCATTCATATACTTTCAACATTAGTGGAAGAATTTCAGTCACTTTATGCATCATTTTGAACTCACAGCTGTCTCAGAGCATGTGATGGGATTTCAGCCCATCTTTACAAATATTTTCTAAGGCACATCATGCAGAGCTGCATTGTCCACTGTATGAATTTCCCAGTCTAAGAGTTACACACATTAAAAAATGTATGGTTTTATTATGCTGTGATTAAATAATGCTTTCTCTTTAAGGTAAAAGACTTCACATTCTAGCTTCAGTTCTGTTTTAAAACCCTAATGGTTACAAGAAGATCCTTTTGATAGCTTCTAGTTTCATTTTTATAGTCCTTTGTGCTTTCAAATAGCCAGAAAGAGACTGTTGTTTGGTAGAAATTCTTATATATCTAGGACTTGCATATGGTTGCAAATTACACACAGTATTACAACTCATTTCTGTTTTCAAGTAGAAAATGCCATGCATGTCCATCCAATAAAAGCTAAAGCTTCATTTCAAATATTAGCATAGCTAGGACCATATCTGAGTCTATTTACTATAATGGGTTTCAGAAATGAAACCTCTATGTACAAGAAAGAAAACTGTGACAAGAGCTACAGCTAGGTAAGTTACAAAAGGTGCAATTCGATTAGGATTATAAATGAATATTTTATTTTTTAACTTTTTCTTTACAGAGTGACTAAATTGTGATGACATCTGCTCATCAGATTTACAGACATGGTAGTTATTAATATATTATCTCATTCAGAACTAGAAAAAGCACAAGTACAGGGCAGTAATTCTAGATACTCAGAACTTTAGGTGGAGGTTAAATTCAAATTTCTCAATCCAAATCCTTTTTGTGCTTTCAGCTATGTATCAGAGCTAAAATCAGAAATTGAAATGTCAATGCTTCAGTTCATCTCTACTTACAAAAGAATAAATGAATTTGATATTAAAAGATGAGGTATTTTAAATACCATATTTCACATTAATATGCACTCCTCACCTTTGAATCAAAGTGTACTTTTCCCTGTTGTTTACAAATCAGTGGAAATATTGGTAATTCACGGAACAGAAAGAGAAAAAAACCCAACAAAAACAACCTCAATGGCAATGGAGATCATCAATTGTCAACTGAGAATTTTATCAGCAATCTGAAGTTTTGCTTTGACTCACTCATCTCACCAAAATAATTTGATCAAGACTCCACAGATCTTTCAAAAAGGCATTTTTCCTCAACTTGTTGAAGTGAACAGGAAGAAATTTAGAACAAAATTGCTTTCTAGTCCTGACTGTTCCCACATAAGGTTAGATTTAACAAAGTCTTAATGCCATGAAAAGATATAATGAATCTCTTTCAGTAAACACAATGATGATCATTGGGTTAGACAGGAGCTTTTGCATTTCTTCATACTTCTTGTGAGGTACAAATATCTGTGAACATTCTGTCTGTTTTGAATCTTAAAAATTCAAATGATAGTAATGTTATATCACATAAAACTGAAGTGATTTAATACATTGGGACTTCTAAAAGACAAAAATACATCAAAAGCAGTGAAAGTAAAATTTATATATCTTGCAGTAGAAACTATATTTTCTGTCTATTTATGAATAGACAGATAATGCAATTTATTTATGTATCAAATTATATGCACATAAGAAAAACAGATCATTAGGAGTATGAAGCTCATATTAACTCTGCAACTGCTGCAAAGTTCCAATTATAGACCCATAACTTCTTTTCAAATCAGAGTCCGAAGCATTTAAATCCAAAGATTGCCATAACCCTGTAAGAAGAATTGAAAAGATAGAATTGCTTATTATTATATAACTCCATTGTTTAAGAAGGACATTGTGTGGTTTCAGTGACTCTGAGAGGAGAAAAGTAGAAGTAGACAGGATTACAAGTCCACATTTGGACACAAAAATTTTGGAGGCATCCATATATATGTGCATGTGTGTGTCTGTGTGTGTGTGTATGGTATTCATACATATCTACATAAATTAAAAAATGAAGATCGCATTTGTTTTCTAATGGTGAAGAAAATCCATCTCACTTTCCCCAATAGACCTCTGTTCCTTTATAGTATCTGTCCTGGAATGGACTTTTTTCCATTGAACACTGGGAGGAAGTGTTTGATAACCATGAGAAAAGTTCAGAGGACAAGATGAACCACAAGCAAAAAAATCATCAGCTTTCACGAGCTCAACCACTGCTCTCTGTTAATTCCAGGCAGAGTCTAGTGACAACTTGCTACCACCAGAAATTGTCAACCTGCTCTTTTTCTGAGGGAGTCTCTAATTGCCTCCTCTTCCCCTTTATATTTCAATATCTGAATGTGATAGTAAGACTAGCAAGACAGTGATGTTTAAGATTCACAGAAATACTTCATCTTTTCCTGGCTACTGTGGAAATTATATAAATGATCATACAATTAAAATGGGCCACTGAAAATTAAATTAATAATAAAGACCAGAAAAACAAACAAAAAAAAGCTGTGTTTGAATTTTGCAATAAATAGGGAACATTTAATTAAAAGATTTGCAGAGTATTTGACTAGTTCATCAGCTCTGTAAATAAAAAAATAACATAAATCCATTAAAAAGAAGTAGCAAAAAAAAAAAAAAAAAAGAAAAACATAAAGAAACATTTTACCAGCTTTAATCTCAGCAGTCTAGATCTTGAGAATATTGTGATGACATTCATACTGTGCACCTTTGTGCTATGTGGTTCAGGGGGCTTCTGACCTGAAAGATTATGAAGTGAATGCTTGTCTTTTTCACATGGTTCTCCTTGCAGTTCTGTATTTCACCTTTCACATTTAAGCTTTTAGTGCATCTAGTGTAAAGATTAATAGAGAAAACTGTGAAACCAGTAGTCTGAGGATTAAATGCCTCTTATTGGATTTAGTCTTGATAAGTATTTTCTAATTAATATTTTGCTATCTTTACTGACATCATAAACATCTGCCCTCGCCACTCCTTGGTTAAATGATTCTCCTGTTTCCAGAAACAAATCAACACAATTAAATATGAGAGGTTGCTATTAAATTAGATATATGAGTTGGAGATAGGAGCAATCTGACAGATGGAGCAAGTGACTCACTGAGAGTCCCTGCCCCAGTTTTCTCAGGAACACAAAGTTCAGAGTTTTTCTCTGAATTTCTCAACCCTATTTTTGTCCTAAACTCAATTTATCTTTCAGGTTTCTACCAAATAACTTCCAAATCTCCTTCAGTCTCCCCTCTAACTCAGAACATACTCACAGCACATAATAATGTAGCCTATTAGGGGTTGGAAACTTTTTCTATTTTTAAGTAGCTGAGACAAATTTCTAAGGAACTCCAGTCATGCCCCCTATCTAGAAAAGGCCAGATGCTCACAGTAGGTGCTGGATGATTATCTTGTTTCAAAGACCTAACCTCTATACAGACTTCCCTGGACTTTTGCAATAGAACATAGTAATGCTTAAGTTGACTTTCTGTTTTCACAACCATTAACAACTTTTCTTGCAGGTTTTATTTTTTACTTGCCATTCCCATGCTTCATTTGGAGAATCTTATTTTTTAAATGTAAAGTCACAAATACATAGCTGCATTAATGGATGTAGTTTCAGGGAGGATGTTGGAATAACACAAAATCCTGTACTCTCACTCTTAGAGTTTTATGTTAGGATTTCTTTTTTTTTTTTGTTTTTTTTTTTTTTATTAAACTACTGTGCTGGAATATGTATGGAAACAAAAGAGATGTAATCAAAAGTTGCTGCCCTACATTGGTAAATAAGTTTGATTTATTGATTGGACTTTTTTTTTTTAAAATACAAAACAGAGTTAATAATTTAAAATAAAGAGTTAGTTGCTACTTGTCAAGAATTATTTAATTATTTCTCATTAATGATCTTTTACGTAAAAAGAATATAATTTTAAATGTATATAAATATAATTTTATAAATTTTATAAATGCATTTAAATATAATTTAAATTTTTAAATCTGCTGTTGAGTCTTATTATCATTCATACAGAACTTGTGCACTTAAAATCTGAATAGGTCAAGCATTTAATTATAAGACAAGCAAAATAATTTTTAGTTAGCAAGAGACAGAGTATTTGACAGGAAAAAACACTGATTCAGTTTTAAAAATTCAACATACCAATTACTTCACCAGGACACCAATTCTGCATCACTTCGCTCAAAGTTACAGCAAAGGATAACTTAGATAAGGAAGCAGGTTGCTAGAAAAATTAATATAGTTTGATATATGGATTCAGTTGTCTGCAAAGATGGCACTGGCTAGCAAGTTTACATCCACATTTTTTGCCTTAATATTTTTTCCTAAGGTTGAGATTACTGGCCACATAAAATATATTCAAAATTCTTTAATCATTTGGAATTTTTAGCTCACAATTACTCTCTTAGTGTTCTGAGCATCAAATTAACTAAATGACATGATACTATTTTCAAAGGGCAATTTTGGCCTAGGACTTCTTCCATTTGTTAAAAAAACTACCATTCCTACCTGGTTCCAGTTTTCTATTTAGACTAGATATTAGGAAGAAATTCTTTACTATGGGGATGATGAAGCCCTGGAACATGTTGCCCAGAAATACCTGGGATACCCTGTCCCTGGGAGTTTTCAAGGCCAGGCTGGATGGATCTTTGAACTACTTGGTCTGCTAGAAAGTGTCCCTACTAATAGCAGGAAAATGGGAGTAGGTGATCTTTAAGGTCTCTTCTAACATAAATCATTCTATGATTTGTAGTATTGATGTAGCAATGTAATTTGTAATATTGATGGTAGCAACCTGCTGTCTCTATGAATGATCCTAGGCAGGGTATAGTTAAGAATCTTTTCATTGCTCTAATGGTTTAAATAATAAATTATGTTCAATATAAGAAGAAAGTAGTCACAAAATATTTCAAACTAGTTTTAATGACTTATGAAAATCAGTGTGACATAGCAAATCTAAAAGTTTCAAAGTTTGGGGGTTTGGGTTTTTTTGTTTGTTTGTTTCTTTTGTTTTATTTTGGTTTTTTGTTTGTTTGTTTTAATACGACTGCTTAGAGATATATCGGATTCTGCCAACAGTAATTCAACAAAGTTTAAAAGAGTTGGCAACACAAATGCTAGCCCCCAAGCTGCTTGTTAAAAAAGGCATTTGTTCTAAAGGAATTTGACTAAATTCTTATGCTGCGGTCCTACCTTTGTTCTTGACAGATCCTCCTTGGCCTCAAGATGATCCCACAATAGGTATGATCAGAATGTTTTCTCCCTGATCTTACTTTCATATACTCTTGACAGACCCCTATGACTGGGCCTTCAAGTTTGCATTTCACAAGGTGCTCTGACAGGCAATTGCTACACAAGGTTTTAGCTTCGTTATTAGTAAATACCTTGCAGTTAAATCTATTAAATTTATGATGATTTGATTCACTTTTGGGTGTAATTCATGTGACATTCATCATAAATGCTGTATGAAGAGAATTTTGCAGGTTTCTAAATACACATTCCTGAGAGTAGCTTTATACTTCCATTAAAAAAAAAATTGCCAGCTTAACAAAGAGAAATTTCGCCTTGGCTGACACTTTACTAATGGACTGAAATGAAAGGAAAAGTCTTTTTTGTAAAGAACAAGCTCATTATTGAGGAAGTGGTTAGAGGTAGGATAGTTCAGAATAACTGTGGATCAAAACCAAATTCAGAAAAGCTGATATAGAGGAAGTTATGTTCTTCTAGTGTCTTAATGGCTGCCTTCTTTTTAAAAAAAAAAAAAGTAACAGCAGTGATCACTTGAAATGTGAGTCAAATACAGAGTCAAACTATGCATCCAGTGCAAATGGAGTTATTTGCATTTGACTCTGTAAGAAAAACCTTTTTTTTAGGATTCCCAAAAATCTCCAAAAGTGGCTGCTGATATCTGATAATCTTTATGTTGGTCAGAAATATTTTGTTTGTATAGGCAGAAAAATTTAACAAATATTCAGGTAAGAAAATGGAAGACTAAAACTCTGGAATAATTTTGTGGCAGGGAGAAAATAAAATCTCTATAATTATGTCAGTACAGTCATCTAAGTTGAACACAAGGTAGACGCACATAAAATATTCCACATACTTTTTACTATTATGGTCATTAGCGTTCCAAGCTTAATGTATACTTCATTATCTAGAAATTCATGTAATTTGCATTTTTATAGGATTTTATCTGGGTTTGCTGCATCCTTTCTTTGCTTGTAATATTCAACAGCTGAAGCAAGATAGTGAATAAGGATTATAGAATTCAAATATATTCACTTGAGTAATTTAGATTTCTTACTTCTTGTTAGTTAAACATATTCTGACACTCCAAAACTGACATTGCATGATACTGATACAGGCAATTGATCTGAAAATTACTTTTCCAAATTTTAAGGCAATTTTCATGATTTATATTAGTGATTTAAAATTTGTTTTCCTGGTAGTACACCCTACAGAAAAAAATATCTTTTTCTCATTTATATGCTGTGTACAAAGAATACACAACAATCACAAAGCATCTTAAAGAATTTGCATATTTTTAATAGACCTCAGCTCTATTAAAACCAACAAATAAAACACCTTCAAATGCATTCATTAATGTCTGCTTTGTAAAAAAGGGATATAGAGTAACCTTGCAATTTTTTAATACAAGCATTCATTTTTATGCTCAGAAGAAAAGGCTTTAAATAGAACCTTTTTTTCTATACTCTGATCCATTTCAAGATCTTTCCTGTAACTTTTAAACCAGTATTTACTCTTCTATAACTTTTAAATCTACAACACCCGCTCCTGATATAATCAGTAATCTGAGTTACAAAAGAAATACAAAATCTGCACTTTATACCCTTGGGCATCAAATTCTGTAATTACAAGGGCTATCTCTGTATATGATTATTTTTATCTTAAAAAAATCTGAAGGAAATGTACACTGCTACATCAAAAATATGTTTCATTATTAAAAGAGAGATTCTTATCTTAAAAGTATCATTTCTATTTTAATCTGATATCTTCTCTAAAATTATACAGTAGCTCTCATTGTAGATATAATTCATGACAGTGCTGAAGATGTTTTTTAATAGGGCAAATATATCTTTTGCAACTGTTTAAAATTAATAGTCTTTCTAATCTAGATATGGCTTTTCATGGTAAAGAGGCATCAAGGATTACACATTAGGGGAGTTGTTGTACTCTTTAAAAGGTTATATTATTGCAGCACTCTGCCATATATATATAGCAGTTATTGCCACTGTGAACTTTTCAGACAAAATTTTTCATTTAAAAATCCTGAATACATATGAAGAAGATTTATCAGACCAACCATTGAAAATTAAGAAGTATACAAAAGCTAATTTATTGTTTTCTACATTTTCTTTTCACCTACGTTGAGTGAACATTAGGACTTCTCATTTTCTCTTATATCAAAGCAATATTTTGACAACTTTTTTTCACACATTTCTTGGTTAGTTCTCCAATATTTTCCCCCCTTTACAGGAAGAACACTAGTGTCTCACATATGAAATTAAAGCCTATATTTTGGTGAATAATTTGAAAGTGAAAGAATATCTCACTTCTCTAAGTAACTGGAGCTTTCAGTCTTGTGTCAGTTTCGTATGTATTTTGGAAAACTATTTTTTAATCAGGCAAAATATCATATGAAAACAGTATCTTTGTAATTATGTAAAACTAATGATCTTCCTGTACTCGTTGTTAACACATTTGTAACTGTGAAAATAGCAAAACCTGAGTCATAAAATAATGAAAAAAAAATAATGCAGTGCATTTCAGACTGTTATACTCTGTGCAATGTTTCTAAATAGCTTTCCTAAGATGCTTGCTTCTAGGTTTTCTAGCTCAAACCATCTTTAACACAGAGGAAAATACTAAAGTTATTAAAAAACCTGCAGATAAATTGTATATAAACTCTTTATCTGTTTGTCTATTCTGTTTTTAAAATGCAGGTATATCTATATTAATCAAAATTTTTGTTTTTATACCTTGGCAAAAGATGCAGACATTTTCTCTGTTTAAATTCCTAGTTTCATAGTCAGTGTGATAGCAACACTACCTCCCTTCAAAAGACTCAATAGGTAATATTTGGTATTCAGATCTGTGTTATTAGCACTGATTCAGTACTAACTAAAAGTTTAATAATTTTCTTTCGGGAACTGACATAACATGAAAGTGGAGTTTTTGAGCTATTGCATAACAGCAAAAGAGATTCCTGATATAAAAAGAAACAAATTACTATTGTTAATAATAATTATTATCATAACAGAATTTTTAAAGCAGATGCAAAAAAGGAGCCGGCAAGGTCTCTCTTTTATTGGAATATAGCCTTTGTTAGAGCACACCATGTAATCTGTCAGGTTATTACCCTTTTTCAAAAGAAAAATTTGTCTAAAAATCAATTCTATCATCTCAAATGGCTAGTACTAAAAATAGTTTATTTGCAAAGAATTTTGAATGAGAGAATGACCTTTATTCTAAAATGTTCTTAGATCAAATTTGAAAAAACTAAGACCATAAAGTATCTGGGAGGTAGCAGATGTACCCTGCCTGGGGAAAAAAAAAAGGAAATATTTGGTCAAATTTTGACAATCGAATATTATACACTTTTCAGTTCTGTTTATGCCGAGTTTTTGCAATACTAAGGTACAAAAATATTTTATTAATTTGAAAGTGTGTTTTGAATTTTGCCTACTGCTTCAAGCCGGTTTTGAATCGCAGAACTACTCATTGGAGAAACACAAAAAAACCCACCAAAATCATGCAGAAAGGCATGTTGGACTAGATCATGGGGATTTTTGGCTACAATTTCTAATTGAAATGCTTCATTTGGGAATGTATTATTGTACTTCTTGACAGCAGTGAGCATCATTACAACAATACTGAGCATTCAACCTGTTAGTTTCAGAAAATAATTGCCTGAGAAAGCAGTTTGACAACACATGCTGCATGGTGTTTTATGTCAAACCTTGTTCTACACAGAACTTAAAAGTGAAGAATATTGCCAGTTAAGTCAGAACAATTTTCTGAAGCTCACAGATAACATTATTAAAACGTCTTTCTTAATATGTATATTTAATAGGAAGTAAGCAGCATGACTGTTCTGAGGAACATTCTGTTTCTGCAATAAATGATTTTTTAGAACACATGCGGTACTTGGATCCTAATTTTTTTTCAAGTCATAACATGAAAATCTTGCCCATGGGCAGGTCTAAATATGTTTACACAAATTTCAGTCTGAGCTTTAAACATTATCTTTCTATGTTATATAATAAATGTTTTAATGTTTATGATATGATACATCAATTATTTATATATATGCTTCTATTTAATAATGACTTTGAGCTCTCTACCTCATCGCTAAGGAGACATGACTGGAAAAGGAATTGACTATACTGTGATGTCTGACTTGGGAAATTTACTTTATCTGTATTCTCACAGTATTTTCTTTTAAAAATAACAATTTAAAAGCAAATAAAATCATTGACAATGGGGTAAGCCATTTGTAAAGTTTTACTCAGGAACATTTTCAAGATGTAGGTGGAAACAAGTCAGATTAATAAAAAACGTTAACTCACTACAGCCACGGTAAATCACTTAGTTAGCGAAAGACAGTCAACTTAATACGATGCTCTGTGATAGCAATTCTTCTGTTTCTAGAGTTGCAAAGCCTGATCTTTCAAAGTAGATTAAGGAAATAGTAAGATCCCTTCCAAAATGAGAGAACAGCTGGCAATTCCAACTGTGGATTGCTTTGCTTTCCTGGGGCCTCATTCAGATCTTATGGTTCTCTTGCTCTCTTAGTTGTTTTCCTTTCCTGTTGGCTGAAACTGACTGAAGCAGTTGGTGTGTTAAAGAAACAATTCATGCATGAGGACATATGCTGTGTGCATGAACAAAACCTGTGTAGATCCCCACATCCTGCTTTAGCTCCTTGTCATCCCCAAGTATTACTGCGGCAGGGGGACCACTCACCTGTGCAGACAGCTGCACTTCAGAGCACAACCTAACTGTGGCTGAAGGGCAGCTGTGAAGTTGTTCTGAGATGATGCCAGGTCAAAGGAGCATCCCTGGGCAGCGCAACACTTGGGAGCTCTCTCAGGGACAATAATTATATTTTCAGTTACCTGACCCTCCTTCCGCTCTACTGCTAATGAAATATGTCAGCATTTTTCTTTAAATATGATCACTAATAAAAGTCTACTTTTTGTAGTCTTGAGTTCCTTCTCATCACCTTCTTCACTGCTTTGTCGGTGCAGCTTCTTTCCAGTCACCCATGCTTTTCCGTGCCCTCTTTGAGGTGTGCAATCAAAGCACCAACTTTGTATTTTCTTCTGCAGGCACCAACAGGGATAAGGAGAGCCTCAGTCTCCAACCATGAGCCCTCCCTTATGATTTGTGACTCACAGGTTCACAGCAGGGATTTAAATCTTGATCTTCCTATAACCCTGAAAATGAGACAGTCAATGCTATAGTTATGTTGGCTTTTTTGTTGTTGTTTGTCTGTTTATTCGTACTTTTCTTCTTGTGGTTCTCGATGTCAAGAGAAATTGACTGCTTACAGATCATAGTCACCAAGGTTTATGAACTTGCACAGAGTTGTGTCAAGATAAATTTATTTGATTTTACTATAGTTTTTCTTCTCTTTTTCTAAGAGTATTCCTGCCTGAGATATAGATCTGGATGTTGTATTTGCACGTCATTGAAGAGCATAATTTACCTTTATTTTTTGAAAGCATGTACAGACTGAATAAATAATACAGAACTGCTTAAAGTTAAATTAATACTGTCATATGCAGAAATCCAGCACATAAGTAAAATGAGATTTAGAGTTTTGTTGCAAATATAGTTAATAACATTTGATTATCATTCCTTTAAAAAGAAAAGAGAACACTGTCAGAAATAAGGTATATGGCAGAAAGCATACATTTTATTTTTAAATATAAATCAACTAGTAAGAATTTTAGCAGGTGTACTTCAGCTAATAATTTATCAGATTTTTTTTGGAAAATTTTCTCTGAAGGAACTAGAAATATATTCCATATAAATTCCTTTCTGTGATATTCAAATAGTAGGTTTATGATATCCTGACAACAACTCAAACCCATGAATATTGCAAATACTCTGATATCTGATAAAAATACAGAAATTATTATGGAGAAAACAAAACTGGCTCTGCAGTTTATCTAATTGTTTCTTCAATCTTTATCTATCCTATGGGAGAGCTGAAAATAGCCTAAAAAGCTCAGGTTTGCCAGCAAAACCATTAGGAATCATGCATATGATTTCTCCTCTCTTTAACTCCTATGCTTCAATGTAAAGAGATGATGCACATAAATTAGGCTGCACCACATATCTGTGAGAGTCAAATTCTTGGAGTCTTGCAGTATTTGTTTTTGGAGACATGACATATGAACTAAAGCTTAAAAAAAATGGTGCACTACTATTTTCTTTCTATCCACACTTCTTTCTGAAGGTGATAATATTTCAGTCTCATGATAAAGTACTACCAAAGAAATTTACCACATTTTCTGTCATTTGTGATCAGCAAGAGAGCATGCACAGGGCAGCATTGTCCTGGTCTTTCTGGATCATGTCAGCAGAGTCAAAAGTTCACAAAAGCACCCAGTAACCTTCAGAAAATCAAGCACCTTATCAACAAGCAATGATATATTAAGCTAGTACACATATATTTTTTGGTAATGAAAAGTAGAATATTTACCTTGAAGACTACTAGATGAACATGCCAGACTTTGGGTAAGAGCAAAAAGATCCTTATATGTTAAAATTAATATTTTTTTCCTATTGACTATGCAAATACAGTTAACACTTCAGTCATATATGAATGAGAACATATATTATTGGCTCTTTTTGGATTGTACTAACACCTGGATTAAAATCTAAAGTCCTTCAATTATTGCAGTCTTGTGTTTACATACAAAATTTCTGTGGCATTTTATTGAAATATATATGCACGGTTTTATTTTTTTGTGAAAAAAGTATCTGTGAAATTGTTCTTGCCCTTGCTACAAATGTATCAAGTATCTTGAAATGTTTCTCACTGGCACTACTGGTCTTCATGTGTAAGAAAAAAACATTAGAAAGCAACAAAATTGCCTTCTTTCAATTCTGCCTTAAAATTCATCTCATGTCACACCTGCAAAATAGAGAGTAAATGCTCCATTGATTTTAAAAGCATTTGTCTAATAACCAACCCACTTGTGTGTTTACTGCATTAAACTCTCTATGTTATTCTGTGGTATTTAATTAACAATGATTATTGCTTTTAAGCAATTTGTTGTCCATCTCAGAAATTTTTTTTCTATACACATTTCTTAGCACGCTGAAAGCCTCATTCCTAAAGTCCTGAGAAGTATATTTTAGGATTATCACAGACCATATAATGATCGGAAATCAAATTATTAAAATGAATGATTTAAACGAGGGATGCAGTGGTATATAGCTACTGTATTCTCCAGAGTTTAAATTTCAAATATTACCCTCATCCACAAAAGGACTTAGTTCCCTACTTGCATAAAAAAGGGAGAAAAAAGCCAAACATATTAGTGCTCTGTGTAATCATATTGAAAATGGGTAATAAATCCCTTCTCTCAGGCACTAAGAAGTCCAGGATTTTAATTTCTTTTCTATACTTTAAGTTTCATTACAATACACATATATGTGATCTGTGTCTTTGTCATTAACAATTTTTATTAGTAGATTTATGCTTTTATCCTCTTAATCAATATCAAAAACTCTATGTACAAATAAATATCATCCCAGATATCAATCTATGCATTTGTAATCATATTTTTTTCCTGGGACATTCATTTATGAAGATGTCATTGTAAATCCTTCCTCAAGATCTACTATAAATATTCCCTTCCCATAGTTTAGATTAAGCATATAATATCTGTGTGCAAAAATTACGGAGTAGCAGTAAGAAACCCTCCACTGCCCATTTCATAGACATAGACATAGACATAGACATAGACATAGACATAGACATAGACATAGACATATGTATGTATGTATATGTATGTATGTATGTATGTATGTATGTATGTATGTATGTATGTATATGCATGTGTTTGTGCATGCAAACCCACCCCCAAAACAAGCCATAATATAATAAATATAAAATAGTAATTCAAAGAGCTGGGATATTATTTTCTTCAGTTAGGCCATGACATTCTTAAACATTCAGACATCTGATAGAATTATGCAGTCTTTACGAAAATAAAGATTCCACCATGTTATATGAGGAATTGACACGTATGCTTTGCTCTTTTCTGTAACAGTACCTGTTATTTGGAGTTTTAGATCAAAAGTAACTTTATAAAATAAATGTTGCCCGTGGCAGTGGGAGACAAGGGTAGTTTCTACAACCTCATTGATAACCATTGGTGATCCATTGGACAAGGAAGGAGAAGAAGAAGAAAGGAGATGCTAGAACTTTAGACATTCTCCCTTATAAATTCCAACACAACATAAATAGCTCCATGTATGATAGTCCAGATGATCTGTTTTATACGGGTTCTGAATTCAGTTTGGCCTTAGTTGGAGATACTGACTTGTATTTCCCTTGGTTAAACTTGGACTGTTCTGAATTATGAACCAGGACTTTTGCAAAAGGAACCTAGAATACCAGAAGAATGCTATAAGCCACCCAGAAGTAACAGATAAAAGAAAAAGGCATCACTTTTCATAAGTCTTCGCAATGTTGGAGACCTGACAAGTAACATGTCCAAAATTCTCAATGCCTTGTTACTTAAATTCCATTTTTTTTGAAAACACTTTTCATTACACAGAAATCATGACACATTTTTGTCTTTTATCTCTTTAGCAGAAGAAAAAAAAATCATTTCTAACTCCTGTGAAGAAATAGATACAAGCTCCTTTACTGGAGGCCAAGACATCCAGATCAAGATCTATTTCTAAAAACTGAGTCACTTTTTTGTCAGATCAGTAATAGAATTCTCTGAGACTTATTTTTTTCTTCCTTTTTCTCATATAATTTTCACAGTATGAGTTAAAAGAGTTTAATAAATCTAAGGTACAAAAAGGCTTATAATGAACCTGTCAAGGGGCTTGCTTGTAATTTGTCTGAAAGTATATTATTTCCTGAGAATGTGATTCTGTCTTCATATAATTCTTCCTGAAATGTCCAATGCAGAATCCTGAAAATGGATGTTGACAATTTTGAATAGCATCCATTGGTAGTTGCTATCCCAATATGCTGCCTGCAATGCCTTAGAATAAAGACCTAGTGTAAATCAACTTCATCTTGCAAACAAAATAATGTGATTTTTCTTTACTGAAAAAAAAATTCCTTTCTTCTAAAATGTTCTAATCTAGCAATGTATAAATGTATTCTTCTAATTGTTAGCAAGCTTTTGACTACTGTTCAAGTTAATGCCATCACTATTAAACTTTTTTTCTTGGAATATTCTTCATGATAGTAGCAGTGGTATAAGAGCAGAGCTGAACAGATACTGTATTCCACAATTCATTTTACACAGACAATATCCAGCTGGTGTATGGATCTGTGATTATTCTTCACTCCCTCTTTCAGTGCAGCACTTTCTTCAGCACACTTTGTTCTGGGAGTTTCTAGGGATGAGTAAGGCTGGTGCTTCTCTCCCCAATATCCTCTGTAGGGAGTAGAATAATGGGGAGATGATGTAGTTTAGTGCAGCAGTCTTTACATTTTGTAAATCCCAAATTATCCTCAGCAGGGAAGAAAACATGGCTCTTTGCCCTTGAAAGCAGTAAAACAGTGATCTGTCTGGCTTCCTCTTGTTTCAAAAAGAGTTAAATAAGACAATACTTATTGTGTAGAAGCTCTCTCTTCACAGGATGCAGTGGAATTTAAATGATATTTAATCCAAACAACAGTCACCAGATCTAGTCCATACTTAAATGTCTTCAATTTAACATGGTTTCAAATGTGTTCCCAGAAATATGAATACATTTTCTCCATGTAATATGTTTCCTTCTATTCTAAGTTTTTCTTGATTTCATGGAGAGACATTTTTTGGAAATATTTTTGATGGCTTAACACCTTTTTTGTAATCTTGAAATAATTTTGAAAAATTATTGCCTGATTTTCTGTAGTCTAGGAACAGAGCAGTTCGAAGCAATCCAATGACTACTGTGTAACCGTCCCCCTTTATTACTAATACAACCAGGATTTAATTTAGTATCTCATATGGAATAGCAGAATTTAAGATTATGATTAATAATACACTAATTAAAAATAGCTTGCATGAGAAATCAAAATTAGATGGTTTATCTGAACTCATCTGATCTAGGACAAGATTTTTTAATATTTGGAGAACATTTTTATCTCATCTCCTTATTCATAAACATGCATGAAGAATCACAGAAGCACATAATATATTGATTTCTGCAATTGCATTTACTCATGTATTCATATACTAGTATGTTGATTTTCCATGTTGCTTGCTGGGCTCCTGAAATGTGATCCAGCATTAATTATAAAATATCTGTACTGACATGAAATTTTTCTAGAGGATATACTCTCTGCTTACTTTTTTCTCACTGTAATATCCAAAGTTTGCCAACCAGTAGTAATACCAACCACCCAAAATCTGTCTGGACAAAAATGATTGAGCCTCTGGCAAGTTTATATTCATTCATTATAAGACACTTGATGGATGTCTCGATTCAGACAAAATATCAAACACTATTGCTGAATGCTGAACCAACTCTGCTGAGTTCAGAACCTGCCTGAGAATATTTGGAAAAAGATTTAGAACTTCGAGCGCTTTAAGAAATGAAATTATTGTGAAGGACCACAACAGGTCTTTTCAAAAATAGTTTAGTAATTGGTTTATTTACTTATTTACTAGAAGATGAATAGTTTTGAAAGTTTATTTTTCAGACACCTTCTTGCAAATTAAAGAAAGTCACATGACTACAAATATGACAATTCTAAAGGAAACTTCTGAGGAGCCAATTCAGTTTTGTTATACCTCAACAATGGTTGTCAGAGGCTCATGGGGAGCACATGTGCAATGTCCAGGAGGCATCCAGGAGAAGATGGAGGAAAGTTTTGTCTCTGGGGACACTTTGCCTGGCCACCGGTTCCTGTGTCACATGGCACAGGCAGTCAGCAGGGGAACCCCGCAGACACTGTACCCCAGAGCCACTCTGCAGCCAGATGCCAAAAGGTCTCTGACAATGGCCTGCACTGGGACATTGGACTGGACCAGTGGTCTCCTGTCAGCAGGCAGACTTGGGGAGGAGCCAGGGACATGAAAAGTAACTGCATCACAAGCTCTGGGGGCTGTTCTGTCCTTTGCCTTTTGACTCTTTAGGGTTATTCGAAGTTGGAGTCCTGTGTTTGGGTCACCAGCCTGCCTGTTCTGTCTCTGCAGTCTCAGATACAATTTTTGCCTGGTTGAGCTTAATTTTGTTCCTGACTAGACATTATTAAAAGAACTTCTCACAGCTCCTAACATTGGAACTCGACAACACTAGACTGTGCATTGATGCAATTTTTCAAATGGGATTTTTGCCTTTTGTGTTGAAGCATATTTTTAAAAATAGTGAACGATAGGAAAAGACAGGCCTTAAATCCTCTTGTTCAGCCAACAGAAGGCAGCCATTCTTGCCTTCCCAGCTATCCTTCTGCTGACCAGAAGGGCCTGCAGCCACTTCTGCACACAGATCTTTTTGCTAATTATCGTCCCTGATGAGATAATATCACTGTTTACTTTTCTTGACCCAAGTAAAAATGACTGGCAAGTCTTCCTTTCCTACAGTCTTGACTTAAAAAGGACAGTAAGACAAGTACCAATTCACAGAGACTGGCCTGTCTGCTTCCTTCCACCAAGTGGCCCAAAGATTTATATCCATTTCTAGAAAGTGGTAGTAGCATAGCTGTTTGACTGGGGTTTTTGGTTTGTTTTTTTTTGTTTGTTTGTTTGGTTGGTTGAATTTTGTTTGTTTTTGGCATGATTTTTTGGTTTTCTTTTTTTTTTGTGAGCCCCACTATTATTGCTAAGAGCTACTATCACCATCTCTTTAATATTTTATAAAGTATACCTTATTAATTTTTAGCTGAGTAGTTTACTAAACTACTAATTATAGATGATTGAAATGATAACACAGAAAATCTTAAAGTTTTGGGGTATTTTTAAGATAGTTGTACCAAGATCATTTGTTTCATGTTTTCTGACATTGTACTGGAAATAATGAACTGCATTATTTACAAGTCTTTTCAGCTATCAACGACAAGGGAGGTTTTTCTTTTTTAGAATCCAACACATTTATTTAATTTGAGAGGTCAATGAACTCTCTTGTAGCCAACCATCTGCAGAAGATTATAATTTTCTGAAAGTCCGTAGATTTTATAAACCATTCGGAATACACATGATCACCTTCTAGTTTATTTTGAAAGCTCAGACCTTACAAGCCTTTTCAGAATGTGTATTTTCCTCTTTCCATGACAGCTGTTTCAAAATTTTTATGGTCCCAAAAGAAACAAAATTGCGTGAATTTTCAGTCCTAATCATTTCAATCTGGGGCATGTGGAACAATTTGTTGCTTATTCTTCAGCACTAGCTAGTGTGATTTATAAAGAATTGGAAAGATCTGTAAAGATGTTCACACAACCAAACTGATGGATTACTTGCACAAATATTGCAATACTATAGTTCTTTGTTTATAGGCAGATAAAACAAACACCAAGTAGATCAATATCACTTGGTGTCCAGTTCTGGACTTCCCAGTTTGGGAAAGGTGCTGAGATGTTCGAACACATCCAGAAAAGGGCAAAAAGGGTGTGAAGGGCCTGGAACACAAGCCCTATGAAGAACAGCTGAGGGAGTTGTTGTTGTTTTGCCTGCAGAAAATGAGGCTCAAGGGGACCTTATCATTCTCTAAAAGTACCTAAAATGAGGTTGTACCCCAGGTGGCAGTTGGTCTCTTCTCCCAAGTAACCAGTGACAGAACAAGAGATTACAGACTTAAGATGCACCATGGAAGGTTTAGGCTGGAGATTAGGAAAAATATCTTCACAGTAAGAGTGATTGGATACTGGAATGGGCCACCCAGGGAGGTGGTGGAGTCCCCAGTCATGGAGGTGTTTACAAAAAGACTGGATGTGGCACTCAGTGCCATGGTTTAGCTGGTGAGGTGGTGTTAGACTACAGGTTGAACTTGATGAACTCAAATGTCTTTTCCAACCTAGTAAATTTCGTGATTCTGTGATCACAACTTAGCCCAATCAAAAATATGGACTTTACCTCACTGAATATTTGTGCTGGTTGCACATGGATTGGTGGGGGGCGGAGCCGCCGGGGGGAAAGGAGGGGGTGTCCCGTCTCTGGGGCCTTCCCCTGTGAGCTGTGGGGACCAATCAGAGAGCGGATTTGGTGGTGGACAGCTCGGGAAAACAATTAAAAAGTTATTTCGCTTTCAAAAATCACATTGCTAAGGCTAATTTGCCCTCTGGCCTTCCGGCCTCAAGGCCGATAGCCACCCCTGGGGCCCTGGCTCCGGGTGGCCCGTCGCAGCCCCGGCTCTATGGGGCTGGGCTATGCTCTGCTCGGCTCGGTTCGGCTCAACTCGGCTCCCCTCTCCACGTGGCATGGGCGAGCAGGGGGATGAGGGAGCCACCAAAGGCTCTCCCTTACCCCCCCCCCCCGCCCCCCCGTTCTGAGAGAAGAGGCCTCCAGCTGCCCACATGGCTTCTTCACTATCTGGATA
>JAOTQZ010001283.1:75499308-75516242 GCA_026546895.1 Pogonocichla stellata | reverse complement strand
GCGGGGGGGGGGGGGGATATTGAGGGGACGGAGAGGGCTGGGAGAGTTATGGAGCCGCAGCATCTTGGGGAATACATTGTTGGGAAGGCTTCGGGTCCCCGTCATCTGCCGCGGGAGGAGCTGGGGAAAGTGTCCCCAGCCATGGGGGGTCCGCCTGGTTCGCGGGGAAAGGCACCTTCTCCCTGCACAGAAAGGCACAGAGAAAAGGAGCAGGAAATAAAGGCTGGAAGGGGGGAGCAAGCAGCTGCTGGGGGGGATTTTCTGGTGGAAGGGAGAGCGGAGCGGCGCCGGGTTTGTTCTCGTCTCGCCCCGAACAGATTGCGCGCAACAAGAGTTTCCCCGACCTCTCCTGCACGCTGGGATGTTTGCTGCTGTTTCTTTTTTCAAGTGGTTTAAGAAAAAAAAAATGAACAGGGGCTTGGTCTGGAACCTTGTAAAATAGCCTAAAATTAGTGCAGTGGGAAGGATGAAAATAGGAGAAAGTTTTGTTTGCTTGCAACTGATCTGTCCCCTAACGTGACACGAGCCCAACACAACAGACCTCCCTTTTGAGATAAAACTGGGACAGGAGCACCCAGAGAAATGCAATATTAATGTGCTTGTGTATAAATGATCTTGTTTTGCATAATATGGCATTATTCTGACGTGGTAAGGGGGCAAGAACCTGTCCCCAAGGCCTGGAGATGGATAAATCTCAGTTTACACCCAGAATTCTGCAGAAATTCGGCACGTGCCCTAGTGGGGTTGATGACATGGATGAGGTGGGCAGGTGAAAGCACTGCCTCCCTCTTTCACCCACCCTGGACACACTCCTGGTGTTATTTATTCCTCAGTCTGTGTGGAGAAAGGGATGCTATGGAACAGTGGCTGGAAATTCTCTTTCTCCCAAACGAAGGAAAAGGAGAAATGTTTCTGCAGGGAGGGGGATTAGGGCTGGCAGGACACTGTGCTAACAGCCCTGCGTGGACCTTTTAAAAGCTGGGCTGTGTTAGTGGCCTAATGGATTGATGTGGTTTAGTCTTTAAATAGGTACTTAGAGAACGGTTTAAATGTGAATAATGGAGCGATACCTTATTAAAACCAACTGGCTGAAAGAATTATAAATTCACAGCTCGTTCAAACAAGAAAGGAAAGCCCATGACATTTCCTTAAGGAGCAATGATAGTCTGCAGTGTCAATATGGCTTTGGTATATACACATTAAAATGTGTAAGTCTCTATTTATGGGGTAATGGCATGCAAAATTTCGGCTGGATATTCAAATGGAACATATTTCCTTTTTATTTTATTGCAGCATTGCAGAGAACTAATTTTTTTTGTTCTATTTTAATATTCAGAAAATTATTTTATTTTCTCAGTCATTATAAAAAAAGGATTTTCTCCCTGACTTGGACTTTGTTTGCTAAGTTTCATGGCTGCAGTATGCAAATTTTACATCTGAATTAAAGAACCCAAATACTTAAAAATAGAAGTTGCAATACAAATGCACTCAACTTAAACTACAATGGTGTTACAGCCATGTGGATGTGGCACCATAATTATAGCTTAAAAAGCAATTAAGATAAAAGCCAGTACAAAGAGATCAGCCAAATATCAAGAGACTCAATTCTAAGCAAAACAAATCTCTAACTTCAAGCTAAACAAACTTTTGGTGGTCCATGTACTCAACATTTTAATATTCATATGCAGACATGGAAGCATACTGAGGGTTTGGGCTTCAAAAATGTTCCTTTAGCAGCAAAATGAGTTCAGAATCTCTTGAAGCTTTTCAGGAAAAAATGCATAATGGAAATCCCTGACTGTTCTAGGGGAGTTCAGCTGTGGGTTCCAATGTTCAGGGTTGACTCCAGTGCTGGGGTCAAATTATTCCTCCTCTCTCATGTGGGCCCAGGATCTAAAATTTTGCTCTTCTCTGAAGGTTGGGCAGCACTGCTGGGAAGCTTGGCAAAGATTTGGGGTTTCTGATGAGATGCTGAGTCTGGGTGAACCTCCAGTGTCACCTGTACTGCACCAGCAGGTTTTAAGTTGTCTGTGGACACAAACAGGACACACATGTAAATGTTCACATTGATCCTGTGCCACACAGACACGTAGGAACAGATGTATTTGCACATAAATTTGATATATCCCTGTAGACATGCATTCCTGGACATGGACATCATATGAATTACATGAATTACACCCTGACATCCCTTTTTATTATTTTCCTGTATCAATTTATATTACAAGCCCATTCATATATTACAAACCCATTCACATAATACAAACCCAACTAAACCACACTGTAGACAACAATTAAAACCCTGCCCTATGGGGTTTTTTATTTGTAACAATTCTACAAGACTTAATACCTAGCTGGATTGATATTAAATGGTAGAGTTCCAATTAAAAAGTGTAGTTTTTATTCAGGTCTGTAGGCAGACTGACTGCAGCATCAAAACCAGAGTTACAGAGCACAAACCAATGCATTCAGTTTTATGGGAATTTTCCACAAGGGAATACATTACATCTTAACTAATGTTTTGCCTTAAAACATAAGTTTTGCTGAACCAATTAAATCAACCAACTAATCTTGCACATGAAACATTAAACAAGGATGGAGTGTCTGCAATTAGCAAATAGCTTTGATGTGACTAAATATCTATCTCCATGCATCACCAACGTTCTGGGTTTAAGTCCCAGATGATGTTAGACGTGCTGAATGTAAATGTTTGCTGCCTATAGGTTTCCAACCAGCTGAGTCTTGGAGCAGCAGCACTGCTGGGTTCAGAGGGATGGAAAATCAGATGGCAGCTGCTGTTTGTAGGAAAGGGTTTGCATTAAAACATGGGAAAGAGGGAAAGGGAGAGAGAAAAAGGAGGGAGGGAGGGACAAAGGAAGGAAGAGAGAGAGAGAAAGAAAGAGAGAAAAAGAGAGAGAGAAAGAAAGAGAGAAAGAAAGAGAAAGAGAGAGAGAAAGAGAAAGAGAGAGAAAGAGAGAAAGAAAGAAAGAGAGAAAGAAAGAGAAAGAAAGAGAGAGAGAAAGAGAGAGAAAGAAAGAGAGAGAAAGAGAGAAAGAGAGAGAAAGAGAAAGAGAGAAAGAGAGAAAGAAAGAATGAGAGAAAGAGAGAGAGAAAGAGAGAAAGAAAGAGAGAAAGAAAGAGAAAAAGAAAGAAAGAGAGAGAAAGAAAGAGAGAGAGAAAGAGAGAGAGAAAGAGAGAAAGAAAGAAAGAGAGAAAGAAAGAAAGAGAGAAAGAGAGAAAGAGAGAAAGAAAGAAAGAAAGAAAGAAAGAAAGAAAGAAAGAAAGAAAGAAAGAAAGAAAGAAAGAAAGAAAGAGGAAATCTTAAAGATTTTAATTTTCCCCAAAATTTTTTTATTCAATTGGTTTTGGTTTGCTGTCTATTTTCCCTGTTTATACAACAAAAGAGGATTATTGCTTCTCTTATGCAGTGCTAGCTTTATCCTTTGCAAAGTAGAAAGTATGGATAAAGTAAAATATGTAAAGTATATAAAGTATGGATTTTTTTTAAAAAAATTATTCATTAGAATTTATTTTTTCAAAGACAGAATATCAATCTTTTTTCTTTGTCTCTCACATAATCACCGCTAGAGATAATTAGCTAATTTTGTAAGAGGAGCCTAAACTATTCACACCCAAAGGAAATTATATTTCATGCTCATTTACAAAAATATATACGTACACACTTCTGGCATTTACTGAAGGTATAAGGTAAGTTTCCCTGGCTGAACATCCAACTATCTACTACATTTTCCTCACCTTTTTTCTTTTTCCTAAATCATTATGTACTTTCTCAACTAAGAATATCAGAAAAATGTAATAATTATCCTATTTAAATTAAATGACAGATGATCCAAATACTCCGTCCTCTCCTGCAGGGGTTGGATCTAGGAAAATGTATCAGTTGCAATGCAACCACAGTTAGGTAGCAAAGATGCTGTATATAAAAAAATAGAAAGCAGAAATCTTGCTTCAATTTCTACAATTTCATTTCAATACAAGTGTTTTTTGCAGGACTTGTTTTATCACTATGAACAGGTATTTTGTTTGGAACTGTTAGGTCTTATACTTGTTCTGAGATAGGATACTTAAAAAATGCACGGTTTTGTCCATCTTTCCAGGAAAACATTTTGGCAGTGTTCGGGGCAAACAGTAGTGCTTATAATTCATGAGAGATGAGGTATTTACTTATAGTCTGTGGCTCCCCACTAGCAGCATCATGTCATTATTCCAACTCTAGTCAAAAAAAGCACATCATTCTACTTCAAAAAAGATTCTGCCAGCTTTGTCACCGGGAATTGTGCTTATTGCTTCATATCCTCCAGGAGAGGCAGATTCCTCTAAAAGTCTGATTAATCCAATGAGGTATTTCCCTGCAGGACAAAACTCACTTATGCTCATTGCCTTGCTAATTTTTGCAGTGGGAACACAGGCCAGTCACCATGGGTCTCATAGGCCTGCAAAAATTCATCACCATCATCTGTGAGCCTAAAAGAAAATTCTCACACTTGGATTAGAAAAGATACCATATAAAGTGACTCAGCTCACTACAGGGAAAAATATGCTGAGATATAGCCACAAAATTGCAGCAGCAGCAGCTTTGTCTCACAGCTCGGAAAAATCATATATTTATATATTAACACTTGTATCCAGGTTAAATAAACTTCATTGCCAGAACTGTACATTGATCACCATGTCTAGATTTGTAAAATACTAAGTGGATAGTGGAGTTGTGAGGAAAATTGGCTCAACAAGGGATTGATATCAAAATGTTTTAAGATCATTATCGATGCTACTCATCAGGTGTTGATACTGGGACTGTTACTGTGTACCATCCTTATTAATGGTCTGATGGAAAAGAGAGCAACCTCAGGAAATACAAAGATAAAGTTGAGGGTAGTGAATGATACACAGAAAAATGGAGTTGCTGTACAGAAAGCTCTTAGAAGGTGAGGGTTGCATGTACACAATCAAACAAACCTTCCAGAGGACAAGAGAATATGAAAAGGTATTTTAGTTTTATTAATTACCACTTTGATTTTTCTTTAGCAAAATAAAATTCTGAAAAATATTGTTCTTCATGTCCTAATCATAATTATCCTCCTAAAGAATCTATTTTATTTCTGTGAGATATAGATTTTGTGATCTGCTAATACATTCCTTAAAAATTTTGAAGCATTTGTCCAATTTCTACCACATTTGGCACTGAAGTAGAGAGCTCACAGCTGTTAAGTTTCAGTAAGTCTCAGGAAAGGAATATAAAGATTATTGCCCCTACTACAAGACAAAAACCTCAGTTTCAGCTCAGCAGTGTTTCCAGACACACAGAGCATAAAAGCCTTCCTGGAGGAGAAAAGGTGGTAAGGACAAAAGCTAAGGTGATAGAAGGCAAGTTGGAGACTAAGTAGTAACAGTTTAAGAAGCACCTAAAAAGCCTGTGAAATATTTTCACATGAAATTGAACTTAATCAGTTCTGCTCCTCATGAAATATCTTGGAGTTGGAAGTTTGAAAACTTGTAGCACAAAGTCAGGATAAGAACAGACAGAGACTAAGCTTACAGAAAATGTAAGTAATTGACAAAGCAGAAACAAAGTTCTTTCAGCCGTCCACAAAGAAAAAAATACAAAGCCGTTGTCATTAATTGGGGTATGCATCCTGATATTTCACAGAATCACAGAATGTGCTGAGTTAGGAGACCCTAAAGGATCATCAGTCCAACTCCTGGCTCTGCACAGAAGACACCAAGTCACACTGTGTGCCTGAGGGCATTGTCCAAACACTTCTTGAACTCTGTCAGGCTGGTGCTGGGACCACTTCCCTGGGGTGTATGCTCCAGTGCCCACACACCCTCTGAGCAAACTTGCAATGTGTGATGACTGAAGAATCTCAACACTGGAAAACTTATTGGAAGAATAAATAATTGACATTACTATAGGAGCTTAGTATGATAAAATTGTGTGAAATGAAAATGGCAACACTTATACAATTAAAATGTCAGTAGCTTTGAGAAGTTATTATTGACCTTTGAATCTGCCAGTATCACCTCTGACAACCTCTTATAATGGAATTCTTCAGAACTGAAGAGCATTTGATTTAAATATAATATTTCTCCTCTTTAAAGAATTAAATTATAATCTGTGAAAGGAGTAAAATGCATAGTTGATGCTTGGGACTCTACCTTTTGCATGATGCTACCCTCAAAATTTAATTTTAAAAAATTAAAAAAAAAAAAGTGTTTAGAATTCTGAAATCTGAAGTTTCTTGTTATTTTTCCAGCATACAGCAGCATAGACTTTTCATCCCTTACGCACATCATTTTCCTCTGGATGTTTCAGTTCTTTACTCTGATGAGAGTAAAATTTCCTCTTTGTGGTCTACAGCATATAACATAGCAGCTACAAAAATGTACTGTAAGTAGCAGATACCTTTTCTGATTAAATGAAAGTACAGTTTGATTCAAGAAAATCACGAAAGTTTTTTAGCTCTGCCGATTCTTGTCCTTAGTCCCTGGTAATTTAATTATTGTATGAGGAAATTTGTATTTACTGCTTTTTTTTTTTTTTTTTTTTTAAATAGCATTCTTGGATCAGTGGGCATTTGTAGAGTTAAAGCTGCATCTGTATCTTCATTCTGGCAAATGCCTTTTTGTGCACCCATAATGAACCATGCTTATTATTCCATGTTAGAAACACTGCAGCTATCAAGATGGGAGAAGCAGATGTTTTCAGAAAGGCCTGGGGACCAGTAAAATGAGCAAGATGGAATTAGAGACTTTGAAGGAGGAACCCGGAATGAAGATCCTCAATTCCTTAAGATTTTGTTTAAAAAAGTAAATATCAAGACTGCTTCTTATTTTAATACTACAGGATTTGAGCTGCTACCCATCTCCCAAGATAGTTAGTACCATCTCAACTGATGAGGTCACCACAGCTTGTGATAAGAAAATGTTTACAATGAAGTAACAGATGAGTATAAGATTGGACATAACAGAATTCTTGTCTCTCATTAAAACATTTTCTGCTTTCTCCAATCTCAAAATTTAACTTTTACTGGTTTGAATTAGTTCTCAAAACTAGTTTGAGGCAGTCTATATGAAAGGGTAGAAGATATATTCAGATGACACAATGGACCACAGGATTTAATTTGAAGCTCCTCTTCACTGGACTGGTTTGGATTAGCAATGAGTAAAATTTCAGGGGAGGTTCCCTAATAAAAGTCAACATTAGACACATACTGGTCACATTCTCAAACATTCCTTAGCAAGCCTATCAGAAATATTTCTGTGCTGAATTCAAACATCATCTGCATTAGTAAGTTCACACTGGTACTTATTGTTGCTCCCTAGTGAACCTACACTGATATATTTTAAGCATGCTTACCTAAGACTTTCAGTATTGTTTAACTCCCTCAGAAGAGTATCGGAGCAGATTTATTTAAATATAGTAAAAAATAAATATTCTGCCAGCCTAAGCAGAATAAAATAACAGCTAGGAAAAAAAAAATCCTTGACAAAACCCCAAACTAAACTAGATGTTCACTGAATGAGATAGTAAAGCATTGTCATAATTCTGTCTTTGTTTCCAACACACCACGGTAACCCCAGTATCCTGTAGAGGGATGTGCTGTCACTGTAGAGCAAATGCTCTAATTTTAAATGTCCTCAGTGCTCTCTGAGTGCAGACAGAGAAGAGTCAAGGATGAATGTGGACAGCTCCCATGGTCTGCTCTATAGTCATGGACACGAGGCAGGTACTATACAAGGTGCTGAGAACGCAGCTCTAGAAGAGGGAGAAGAATTAACTGCCTGGAAACAAACTTCTACAAATTATTTAATGTGTGGGCTACTCAAGGACTCAGATGAGTGTCTTTCCTAACACAGTTAGTTCTAGTTCTTTCATGCATTGTTAGATGTCTTTTGGGGACGAGATAGCTAACTCTATACAGTTTCTCATTAAATATTCTTGAAGATATGTAACAGGGATTTTTTCCCCAGATTTGTCTAGATGAAGAAAATACGAGATAACATGAAAACATTGAAGAAGACACTGACTCTAGGGAGATAAAGGCAGATAAGTTCCTAATAGTGTTGCATATCAAGGTAAGTATTGCAACGTAAATAAATAATTTGTTTTTCCAATTGATATCACATATTGGGGATTTTATTAAAGTCGAAATTCTTAAGGACTAAAGACCAGAAACTCCCTAGACAAAAAGGTATCAGAAAAGGAAGCTATGGTGAAGCAGTACAATTCAATACTTGCTTGAAATCTTATTAATGAAGTCCATTAGCAAGTGTCAGACAAGTGAGCCCTCATCCAGAGATATATGACCTTCAGGCAATTTTAGTGTCAATTTTTTTTCTAAATATTACCTTCCAAATTTGCTGTAAAGATAACTAAATCAGTTGAACAAAACTGTCCATGTATGCCAAGAGTGAATGATAAAAAGGTTAATTAGTATCTACATTAATACTGACAAATGAGAAATATATGTTTCTAAATGATGTGTCTGACTTTCTGTCCCTCCATTAAGTTGCAAATTATACTTGTGTTAAAATATGTTATGATGTATTAACATGTTTGTATGAGTTTTCAAGGTTTGTAAGTGGAGTATGAGACACTGAGTCCCAAGGAACAGTATCTCCTGTGTTCAGCCTTGCAATGATAGAAATGGAAGAAAAGTGCAATCACCACTGATGGTGTCATAGGGCTTTCAAAGACCTAGAGCAAACAGATTAAGAAAACATTCTTCTACTTTTTAATAGCAGTTTGTATTTTTCTAAATTTAGTAGTAAGCAATTATTCCCTAGGAAATCCCACTGCAAGTTGAAAACTTGGAAGCAGAGCTGCTACTGTTAGGCTGGCTTTTCCTACTCAAGAAATATTATTGTTTCTTACGCCATTTTAAAAAGCCTCTTTTAATTTTCACATTTTCTTTCCTTTGCCCTAGATGGTCTTGTGCCTGACTTACAGGAGTCAGTTTACCCAAAGCCTAGTTTCTACACATAGGAATGACTTGCATCAATAGTCCCTGACAAGACAGTGCATATTCTGGACTCCTCTTTGGTGAGTGGTAGTCTAGTGTAGGTTTGGCAACAGATGGAAGAATGCTTTTTGGACAGCTGCCTACCTGCCATCCCACGCTTCTTTGCACACAACACAGATTTAGAGAAGTATTTTATCAGGACTTTTGTTAAAGCGTTCCTTCAAGGTGTGAAATCATGTTCAATTGATCTGGTCTCACTCAAATTTAGTTGGCTGATTGTTGTACTCATCCAAAGTCCATACCTGTATGACACTGGGATGCAATTCCAGACCAAATACATTCTGTTGAAGCCATTAAAGGATTGTGAATGTCCTTGTCAGCCTAGGAGATGGCTGTGAGAAAACGAAAAAAAAGACAAACAAACAAACAAAAAAAAACCCAATTTTTTAAAACACAGAAATTTGAAACATTTGCTAAATTGTGAAAAATATGAAAAAATGATAGTAAAACTCATCGGTATGAACTATAACGAGAACTCAAATAAGGTTCAGTAGTTGTAAATAATTGAAAACATCTACTAGTTTAATTTTGATAGGCACATTAAGAAAGTATAAATGGATTTTAAGGTACTTAATGTGATCATCCTTTTTTTGAAATTGCAGGCAGAAAATTGTCTCACAGATCATTCCATATCAGGTAGTTTTGCTTTTGTTTCTAAGAAACTATGCCATCCCTCCTAAAAGGTGCAGTTTGGGTCTATTTTTGCTTTCTGCTATGTGGGTGGTACTCTCCAAGTAAGATCTTTCAACAGAGCAGAAATTGTGTGTTTCAGTTGTTTTGTATTTGTTTGCTCTAGTTTTGAATTTTAGTTAAATATTTACACATTTTCCATTAAAAATAATTATATCCACTTGCACATGAATTTGGGGGGAAAAAGTAAAGAAGCAGGCTTTTTCACCTATTGCAAAGAATTTATAAAATATAAAATCAAATATATTTTAAATATTAAAAAAAAAGTACAAATAAAATTAATTGTAGAGCTTTTAAATAGGTTAGCTTGGAATTAAATTGTATATATTTAAACATACCAACAGAAGAGATCTAGGACATACCTATTTTCAAATTATACCTAACTAGTCCTGATGTACTCCTTGAAATTCTGACAAAATGACATGAAATACAACTGCATATATTCTACAACATCTGAATTAAGAAAAAGTGCAAGGGCTGTTATTTTTACTGCAGAAAGCCATGGCATTCAGTGTTCATCACTATGGATGTTGTCATTTTAAGGAGAATATCTTTACCCTGCTCATAACATTGTGAAAACATCTGAAAGATTGTCCCTTAAGCACAGATTAGTTACTTCCCTTATCTGCATTTACCATTAAAAAAAAGATAAACAACCTCCAAACAAACAAACAACAACCAAACTAACGAAAAAAACAAAGAAGAAAGAAAAAAATGCAAAAAACACCCCCAGATATTAGTGTATATATATCAAATTGTAGGTACCAGCATATGTAGACATGTTGCTGCATATCAGAAGAGGTTTTTCCGAAGCAGCTCATGTGCATCATCCTGTTATGGCAACTATTGGCAGCTATTGGTATCTGCCAACATGGATAACAAAACCTGCTGCAAATGATGCTTAGGAGTGTAGAGATGCAGCAGGCAAAGGACAGCAAGCCTGGCACGGAGTGATTTGTTTCATGTTACTATGCAAAGCACTGTGCATTCGAAGTTACCTACTCCATAGCAAAGAACAATGTTTTGTCCATTCTGTCTGGTAATTGTTATAAATGGAGTCAGCCAAAACAAGAGAAACAACAGGATATTTGGAAAAGAGAACCTTGGTGTTTGACCTCTGGTGCCAGAATTGCAATTGCTTCCAGCTGGCTCTCATTTTTATCACAAAATGTGCAGCAAGAAAAATCCCACAGTGCATGGAACTGGAGTTAGGGTAAGGAAGATAAAATAACTGCCCATGAGGCTCATCAAGAGAAAATCTTGCTGTGATTTTGAGAGCAGTGTGAGCTGGATGTACAAGTGAGCACATTTATGGTTCATTTATCAAGTAATGCACCATCATATGATGTGATGAAGCTCCTTTTTCCCATCAACTCTACTCAAATTGAAGAAGGTCTATAGCAGGTCTTGTTTCCCAATGTTTTTTCTTCTTGTCTAAACTTTCTTTACTTTGAAACATTGCCTACTCAGCAGCACAAGCATCTCCTATGTTAAACATGATTACACTATTCATAAAATGAACCTTTCACAGACGGCTGCCATAGAAATCATATATTTAGATTTGAAATTGCTGCAATCAGACTGTACTGCGGTTTTAAATTCAACAGAAGATAGATACATTTTCCTCCTACTCCTGAAAACAGAATTCACCACAGAAAGAGCTATCTCAGTGAATGGTCACAATTCTAAGTGCACACAACAAGTAAAGGTTTGTATATAACAAAATTTCCCTGCAAAAACCAATTGCAAATGTTGCTCTCTGTGATGCGTGATATCTGATCTGCTTGCAGTTAATCTTTTCTGTTAAAGAGCGTGGCTGGGAAAAGAATTCCTGTTTTCCTTCATCTGCCTGCTAACCTCTGCAACCAGCAAAACCCTCTAGAGATCAAGGGTCAGTAATACTTCTGCAGAGTATGCCTGACACTGCTCAAGTGGGTGACTCTCCTACACAAACAGAGTACAGGCAGCAATAGAAAATGATGAGAAGAAACTGTAAGACCAAAAGAAAGTCTTTGGAGAACAACAGAACAAACAAATAGGCAAACGACAGAAGTGACAGGATGAAAAAACTGTTAGAGAACTAGACAAAGGGTATGATTTTTGCTGAAACTCAGAAAAATTTATTAACTGAATATAGGACTAATTAAAAGTACCTTCCTATAAAGAATGCAATGAGGACACTGAATAGTTAATCTCAACTCATTTTACTGTTAGTCTTTCCACTAATTGGTCTGTGTTTAGAAAAGTCAAATCCTTTGTTACAATAAATCATCTCTGGAGGTACAGAGCTGTAGTACCTTCAGTTTCTGGAAATGTGTACGAAAATTTTCTGCAGCATTCTGACATAGTTCTAAAACCATGAACTTCAATTAGGACCTATCCCTGATGTGTTTAGAAGATTGAATAACAAGAATATAAAAATAATTTCCTCTTCAAATGAAAGAGTTAGTGTAAATGCTAATCTTGTTTCTCTCCCATAAACACACCAGGAATAATTAATTATGTCATGCTGCAGCAGTCTCCCTCTCTGTCACAGAAGCCAAATATCGAAGTCATTGCTCAAAATTCATTATCAAAACAAACAAGGTGTCTGACAGTAATTTATAATGCTTGACTGTAGCACTCTGGTTTGGCAGCATATTCACCTTAAGAGTTTCCCTTGCTTCCTCTGCTTGCATGTGCTTACCTGTAAAGTAGCCCTCATTTTGTTAAAATAACTGTAATCCAGACACCTGTATGGATCTTGGTTAAAAAACGAAGTCTGAAGAACCAAGTATTGAGGAGGGTTAGCATTACTGTGGTATTGTCACTAAAATATTAACGTTCTCCAGGTATCCATTTGCCTTTTGCCAAGAAAGAGTAAAGGGGATGCAAACTCCAGTGCAGAATCAGCACTGAGAAGTGGTAAGAATTTCTTTATTTGGTGCTGCTCTTGAGTCCCTTGGCTCAAGGAACTGGATCTTGTAGTGAGTCATGGGATACTCATTTTGCACTTTGTGAAGTCTTGATCCAGTACAACACTGCTGGAATTCAGTCTCATTCACAATATGGTTGTAACACACATGTTCAGCCAATCCTGCAGTGACTGATGGCACAAACTGGAGACAGAGGGGGGGATTATATACCAAAACATTTAGACAAATTTGAATTTTATGAGAAAAAAGAAAGCTTCATTTCCTTCATTCCATCTTAAACAACCCTCAGCTAAACAGCTTAATAGTTTTAAGAAGAGCTACTTCAATCGGATCCGTGATTTCTTTTCAGAAAAACATCTGCACTAATAAAACCCCATATGTGTACAGTAAGGCTGTGTAACCATGATGAACAGTATTTTTTTTTACAGGCAGAATAAAAATACCAGTACAAAGAGTTTTTTTTATATTACCATATTCCTGCAGGGAAAGGAAGAATGTACCACTTGTAAGACAATTCTGTTCAGCTTTCCAACAACAAATTCAACAGTTTCTTCATCTTCCTCTCAACTAATTATTATGCCCTCTTGGTTAGCAAAGATGTGCTTCAGACTGACTATCTTTGACCTTCTGTTCTTTTCAATTTAAAACAAGGTTTGGTGCAACTTGTTTTGGCTATTTGCCTTCTTTCCTTTGTCCTTCTGCTAGCAAATCAGGTTCTAAGTGCTCTGCCAGCTGTTCCACAAGAGAAGGTGAAAATACTGGCATTTTACCTGCCTTGGAAGAGGTTATGAGCAGTTAATTGTTCAAGATCCCATGCACGGAAGGCACAGTACAGATATAAATTATGAGTCTGGTTGCAGCAATAGAATGATAAAAGGCAACGGCAAGGAGGGAACTGCTGCGCAGGTGTCTAATTGCTTGTATGCAACAGCTGTTGTAATTGAATTTGTGACAAGACCCTGGCATTAATGCAATGATTCTAATAACTGGACACACCAATGAAACATAAACGAGGAGTTCCCTTTGGCAGGACAAGCTGAAACAAAAACTGCAATTAAATAACACACCAAACAAAAGAGAAATATCACATGCACGGCACTAGGAAAAAAAAAAAAAAAAAAAAAAAAAAAATTGTGCCCGCAACATCATAAAAGATTAGAATTTTCTTCAGTCTGCTGAGATTTAGAGCACCCTCCTATCTTTTTGAATGAGTGTTACATTTCTTTCAAAATCTGAAAATCATAAGTAGAACTCCTCTATGTTCTGGAACTGTTCTCAGAAACGGACAAGTCAAATGCTAGTTACGTGGGTTCACCTAGCCTCACCCATCTTAATGGAGAAGCAATCAATAGCTCCTTGCTATAAACATGCATTTTAGATAACATTCAGAACACTCTTCATTATCCATTTTCTTGACAGCTTAGTTATAATGAGAGTTTAGGTTTATTTTGAAACAAAATTCTGGAAGTAGCAACTGAAATATAAGAAAACATATTGTTTATAAAGATATATTGTCTGATTTTCAGATTGTGTTCCTAAATGAACACTTTTTTTGCTTGATCATAGTTGGAACTGTATTTTTTTAACATAAAAGAAAGAGGGATTCAATAAAAAGCAAATAAAAGGGATTCAATTAACTAACAAAAAGTATCAGTGAAAATGAAAGAGCTGTAGTGTCCCTCCATGGATGACATCTATGATGTACCTAATTCATAATATTAATTATTATTGGTCATGGATTTCCTTGTAAATATTCATGATATTCAACTCTAATTTTACTTTGATGATTGATTTTGCTTCATTGTAAAACTTTATTTCATTTTCAAACTGTATCAGTGCCAGAAGCAACACCTTACACACTTAGGAGAAAACAGGAAACCATAATATCTCCCCAAAAAATAAAACCTAGGAATTATAGTCTAATAGTAGCTTTAATATAATATTTTTTCTAATCTTTTTAGGAAGTAGTATCTATTATTTACTTATTTTTCCTTGCAAATGTTTTATTAGTACTTATACAATAATGCCATTTTCTCTAGTAGAAGGGTACAGCCCAAGCCCAGTGCTCAGCAACGTGCTGCAACCCCCCAGCTGGGAGTACTGCTACTAACCTGGAGAATGGAGCCTGAGTTTGTCCAGATTCCTTCTCCAAAATGCTGTGTCTGGCACCTATTTTCTCATGACAATACAAATCTCACTGCAGAAAATACATTTTTGATTACCTAGGTTGTTTGCCTGCCAATGAGTAATTAATGCTGTTATCACCTAATCAGCTGTTGTTTAAATGCAGAATGCAAACTATGTCCTTGGCTTTGTTCTTTTCACTCTGAACACGGGTAAAAACAATAGGCTCTTCCATAAAATTTCCCTTGGCTCAGACTCTTGAAGTGTCAGTGCCCAGAGATTGGAAAGAATCAAACACTTAAGTATTTTGGTGTATGCATTTCCAAAGCTGCTTTTTCAAGAACTGTGTGAGATTTTTATTTGCAAGAATGCTTTACTTGCTGTTAAAGACTCCTTATAATGCAAAATTATTTCAGCAGTCAATTCAAGGAACATTCAGCTCATGCCAGGAGACTGAATTTCTTCTGACATCACGCAGTTAACTTCTAGTTTATATTGCAGTCTTCTCACTTATTTCACAGCACTTCAACGAGGTGCTGATGGATGAGCCATTCCTGTGCCTTTTCTAGAGTGAAACCCAGTGCTAACAAAGCTGCAGTCATGAGGTCAGTGATATCTGACAGCAGCAGCAGCACTGGGGCAGCACACCCCAGACTCAACAGTGGGCTCTCACAGCCCCCTCCAAGTGCCTCCTCGGCAGCCTAAAACACCTCCTATCAGCCGTCTGCTCAGTTTGCAACAACACTGGCCTGTTTTTTCACTTTGGATCATCCTCTTGTGCTCTAAGAAGCTTTTTGCACAAAGCTGATAAAAAAATTGATAGATAACACTAAGCTGCTCTTTCTCCCTTTTTTTTTTTCCCTCCCAGAAGTAGAAAGACAATATCTGAGCAATAAGGAATCCTAGTTGGCAATGTGGAAGACCCTGAGGGAGGATCATATTTTGAAGTTGTCTCACATTTTGTCTTTTATCTATTGATCAGTCAGAATTAGGTCATTCTCAATCTCTCATGATAGAAAAAAAAAAGTAAAAAAAAAAGAACCAAAAAACCCCACTAAAATAATGAAAGTAACCTCTGTCATCTGAGAAGATCTGAGGCAGAACTTATGTCATCAACAATCACAATGACTAACAAATCTATATGCCTCAAAGATAGTCTATGTCTCTCTCTCACCAATTCATTCAGCACATTTGAATAAATGTATTCATATATAGTTTGGATTGATTGATTGATTGATTTGGTGTTTTTTGTTTTGTTTTGGTTTTGGGGTTTTTTTTCCCCCATATTTCTTGACTCTTCCCATCCAAGTCTTTTCCAGAGGGATAAAAGCCAGGAGCCTTTTCATCATCAAGCATACAGACAGCTACTGCTGGGAGCCTCAGATCAGATCTGTCTGGATTCCTGTGCCACAGAGGTCTTTGACAGCTTTTCACAGTAAGATGCACTTCACCTCGTGTTCAAAACCCTACTGTGTGCTTCAGTGCAGATAACTCAGAAGGTCAGCCACCAGCAACAGGGTGAATTTTCATTATGCCTGGCCATAGGAGGTGACAGTAAGAGCTGGAAGAGAGCAGTACCAAAGCAGAGATTTAACTGCTTAATTTATTGTAAATAAGATTCTTAAATTAGGTTTTTAAACACTGCAGACTTCCTCAGAAAAGGGACAAGCGTCAATTTCTGTTTAATTTAATTTACTTATGTTAAGAGTCTACAGCAAAACAGAGTTTTAAGTTAAATATACAAGTTAAATATCTAAAATCAGAAATATAATCCTCATATCTCACTGCTCCTTTGCATGATGCTTTTACTTTATCCTCTTTATTGAAGTAATGAGTAGACTTCAAAATATTAGAAAAATCAGAACAATTCAACCACTGCAGACTCCCAGTGCTTAAACAAAGCTCTTAGAATGGCATTGACCAAAAGGTCAGCCTGTGAATATTTCTGTGACCCAAGCTGATATAATTTTCATTTTTATCATCAGATTCACAATTAGAAGAGCTCTTGGTAGTTTATTATTTTGGGTTACAAAAGAATCCAAAATGAAAAAAAGTCTAATTTCCCTATCCATGAAAAAAAAAATGTATCAAGTTAAGTTTCATTTAAAACACTGATGATGTTTCTGACAGTTTGCTTTTCTTGAAGACTTATGTTTCCACC
>JAOTQZ010001283.1:75480509-75498986 GCA_026546895.1 Pogonocichla stellata | reverse complement strand
TCCCAGTATGTTCAGGGCAGCCATATCTAAATACTTGATGCAAACACTGGCATAATTTATTGCCAAAAACCCTTTTTTTTTTTTTTTACAAAAGATAAAGAAAAACAAAATGGTTTCCATAGTTCAAAATACAATCAATTCAAATAATATATGCTGCAAAAGAATTCACACATGGTAATGTGGAGGCCTGACTAAGCACTATTGCCTTCTCTTCCACCATGCATTTCATCAATGTAAATCAGGAAATTTGCTATTATTACCATAAAATGGGTGCAATGAATGCAGATATGATTAGCAGAAAGGGTTACATCTTTGGATTCCATTCTGCCACCATGCTTAATGAGTGGCTTGGTAATGAAAATATTTGGCCAAATGACTCACCTTAAATAGGATCTGGTCTAATGTCAATGGGAAGTTACTGGAAGAGAAAGTGTTAATGAACCTTGTAAATCACAAACGCGTGAACAGAGAAATAACCCCATAGTAACTCTGTCCTTTTATTTTTTTAATTAGGCTTAGAAATTAATTCAGAGTTCAGTGCCTGATGTCGTGCCTGATGTCCATTAATGAGATAGACTCTATTAACTGTCTCCTCATCATTAATATATTTGCTTCAGAGAGAGTCACAAAATTTGAAGAAAGTGTCATGTCAAAGTTCAACTTCCTGACTTTTTAATTTTTCTCCAGGGAAGAAATGATACGTTCCAGACTCTTATCAGTCTTGATTGATATGAATCCCTTGGTCAGTGTGCTGGGATGTTTTTGCTGGCACATTTGTCAGTGGTTATAGAAACAAGCATTTCTATGAATAAGCAGACTAATGAAGCCCGGCTTGATTTAAGTTTATGGTTCAAATGGTTTTCTTACACTTACATCAACTCTCTTCTATAGAGTCTCTACTGTGTGTCATGAAATGTCCTCATGAACTAGCATTACTCTTTGGTGAGTTGGGATGGATTATTTCCAGAATAGGGAGATCACAGCTCTAAATCGGCTACCCTCTTGTATCCAGGCATGCATTTGATAAAGGAATTTCTAACTCCACTTGTTCACTTGTCAGATTTGGGAAAAAATCATCATCTCAGGTCTCTGCAGGGAAATATGCAAAAATATATATCTCAGCAAGGGATATAGTCCCACTAGACTTGTTTTCTTAAAGACACCAGCTTTAACCACCTAGCAGTCACAAGGCCCCTAATGGGATGAAGAAAACTTAACTTTCTAGAATAATCTTTAAACATTTCCCTACCATTCATTTGAATTTTTAAAAATATATAATGCTTCATTTTTAAAATTTTCTTTTGAGGTCTTACTCAAAGCTTTTCTGGAGCTGAACAAAGGAATAACAAATCTTTCAAATCCCTGAGTCAAAGTTTTTTGCAATGTTAAATGAATCAAGCAACTAAATCATTAAGCTAAAATTAATACTAAACCTCATATCTAACAATCTAAGATCTAATTTCCTTATTGTGGCATTCAGAGAAAGAACCAAATACATTGAGTCTCCTGCACCTCATTTCTATTATGTTACAAAATACTGATTTTCAGTTCAATGAAAATATAAAACACATAGACACTCCTATCAGATTTCTTTAACTTAATTGCAAATTTGACTTGAAATTTTTCAGTGTATATATCCTTAAGATTTCATCTGCAAGACACCCACAGAGATAGAAAAATTAAGGAAATGCAAATTCTTTAACCAAATATTCAGAGCTAGTTGTTGTTAGCTGTTTAGGCTCTTCTTCATTGTCAGTATGCCGGATCTCAGCTGCCAGTTTTTGTCCAAGCCATCCAGATATCTTACTATGCAAAACAGAGAATCTAGTACCCTTAAGGAAAATATTGCTTTAATTCCCATAATTCTCATTCATTTCACCATAAATCTTTATAATCCAGATACTATTTGATATAAATGAATCAACTCCAATCCTTTATCCCCAGCTTCTCATCCTGTCTAAAAAATAAAAGTTGAAAGTAAAAATGTTGCATCAACCATTTTAAGAAATATATAGACATACTAGACAGTATGAATTGCTTTGACAGGTTGTCCCTAAATTGCAACCAAGCCAAACCAAACCAAACTTAACTAAAAAAAAACATAATCACAGCTGATTTTGAAACAAAAGCTATAAGCTTAGAACTAAAAATTCCAATTCCAATACAGGAGCATTTCCAACATTCCTTTGACTAACTTACTTGGAATGTTATTATTCAAGAGTTCTCTGCAGAAGAAGCAATACATTTAAGCCCTTATTTCCTTTTTTTTTTTTCCTTATATTCCCTTCTTGGATTCTGCATTTTTCTTTCCGTATAAACAGTTGTCTGCATGAATGTCAGCAATTATCCTTATTTCTTTAAATAATACATTTTACAACAGTAGACCCAATTTCACATCCTCAGCTTACTTTTTTTCAAAAGCTTCTCAGGCTTTCATTAGAGGGGAGTGTGCAGACATATTTTTTTAAGCAATTGAACTTAACATTTTATGAAAAATACTACATCCTGAAAGAAATGTTGCAAAACACAATCCTAAGTTTCACTGTGACAAACCATAATAAAAACATTAGATTGGGGAATAGGAGGTTCATACCACCACATTTGTTCTACAGACACAGTATAAGAAAACTAATTTTTGAAATGCTAAGATATTTAGCCTACTAATATTTTTGGCAATACTGTTTTGCATGTGCATAAAAGCCCTGCTTCCCATTCCATCCAATAAGTAGTCAAGAGAAGGAATATATAGGTCATTTAAATGTAAAATGCAGTCAGTATATCTCCATGTCCCTTAACCACTTTTGCCTCATAACCAAGGCTGTTAAGTTCAGGAATATAAATGCATCCTGGAATGGATTAACCACACTCATGAGGAAAAATCAGTAAATTACCATCTTTGTAATGGAGGGTGTAGATTTTTTATGTGGGAAGAAGGTTACACAGGAAAAATGATTGAGTGAAGAAATGGCTGGGTGGATTTTCCTACAACTTTTATTTCCTCTTCCATATGATGCCCTAATAAAGTAGTTTAAGTGTATCAGACTTATTCTTCTAATTGGAAACATTATTGTTACTACAAATACCAATGCAGAATTTTTTTTTTAGAATGCTAGAATTTGTTTTAGGCAATTTTTTAAGCGTTTGCTTATAAAGTATTATGAAAGTTGCACTTCATTTCCCAAAAAATCTGACATAAAGCTTAAGAATGATTTAATTTTTATATATTATGTATGTTCTAATCTATTTTAATCTAATATGTGACCTGATTGAAAAATAGCCTATGATATTTATTCGATAAATAGAAATACTTCATAAGACCATGCATTAAGGGATGTCTCATTTTCTCACTAGGAAGTTTCTAAGTGGCTGTTAAATGGTGGCCTAACTTTAAAGCTGACCTTGTTTTGAATGGGATTTGGAGCCGAGATCAAGGTAAATTGTTTTGGACACTACAGGAGGCAACAACTGTCCTGCCAAACCTCCACTTACAAAATTGGTTTTCTAGCAATTCACAAATAAGACAGGAAGCTGATAGTTTAGTTAAATGTTTCCCACAGTTCATCAACTTTATTTGAGCGTGTACATGTAGGAGACTGCATCTGCATAGCTGTATGTGAGATAGAGAGAACGGTGGTATTTTCTCTGTCCACTAAAAGCTTTCCCTTAAAATTAAGTTGTTTTCATGGAGAAATAACCCTGAAGATATAGGGTACCGAGTCCCTTCACCAATGGATTGGGACACAAATCAATCTACACAAACCAAATAAACTTGGGAAAGATCTTTTACATCCAGTCTTGGTATAATGAGTTTAAATCATGACTTTCTTTCATTTCTTTTTGCAACTATGTTTTTGGAATATTACATTTATACACAGCTGTCAAATAAAGGCTAAAATGCCAGTTACCCTTGAAGTTGTCCAGCACATTCTAGTTGTTGCTTCAACCTGTGACAAAACCTTTAAGGAGCATACAGGATATCATCAGACCAACTTTATGTGTAAAAACCACAAAAAACTAAGACTGTCAAATAGTGTATGCACACAGATAGTATGGCATTGTGAGAATAGCAACTATCTCAGGACAAAAGTTGCTAGAGGCTTTGATTAGACAAAAAAAAGTAAGAAAAAAGGTTTTAAAAATCAAGAAAAACTGCCACTGCAGATTGAGAATGGGAGTGTTGATAAATGTAATGTTATCACCAATGACTACACCTTTCAGGAGCTACAGTAAAAATATATCAGTTCAATATACTGCAGGCAACTTGAACTCTTTCAGCTCACATTGAAAATGATGGGACACAAAACATTCAGTTTCTGAATATGATAAGACACTCATGCTACCATACCTTCCTCTCAGCAAGATTTCCTTAGATTTAATGCCACTCTATATGGCTTTTGAAACTCATTTTGTTCAGGCATTTTTGTTATACAACATTTGGACATGTCCTTAATGCCTTTTTTGTGAGTTGTCTTCAAAGCAAAAAGAGTAGTCAGAGCCAGGAGATGGCTATGGTAAAACAATCAAGTGGAAAAATTAAGTAAAGAATGCAACATTCTTGGTAAGCAGCAACAAAATGCCAGACATAACACAGAGAAGACTAATAGGAATATGCTGAGATCCAGTTTCCAGTAGGGGAGAGAAAAAATGGCACAGAAGAAATTAGACAGGTAGACACTATAGGTTGGCAAGAGGAGGAATACTTGCCCATTTGCTGATAGCAAAGTGTCAGTTTTCAAGGTCTGTGTAGATATTTCATTAACATTTGAAATTTCTTATAAATAATATTATATATGGTGAAACCACACATTCCTGAAAGCAATTTCTGTCAGGCAGGGAGAAACAAAGGATCTTCCCTTGGAATGTAAACCCTTGCACTCATCCCTGGATTGTGGCACAGCCCTGTGTTAAGGGATGAGCAGAGCAAATCTCATGTGTTCTTGCCCCTGCATAAAGTTTTTCCTCTTCCCCTCAGGAGGTCAGTTTCACAGTGCACACAATATCCAGGTGTGGTCTGGGAACAGGCCTGCTAGTGGTACTTTGGGACACCATGTTTCTTGAGATGAAGCAATGAGTGCTGCAGCCAGGTGGAAAAAAGAATACCCAAAATATTGGCAAAAAAGCTGGGGAATGTGATGTAATTGGAATGAGTGCTAAATGTTGGTAATAGTAGGAAAAGCCATTCAAGTCTACTTGCCCTGCTTGCAAGTAAAGGGTACCAAAAGCACATCAGAATGTAACAGTTTGCTTGCTTTTGGGGACCTATAAAAGGTCCTATCTTCTAGACAACACCAAATCAGAGACATTTAGGAGTTTTCAGCAAAACAGCTCAACTAGTCCTTCAGGATGCAATGTGATGGGTGGAATTTAATTTGAAATTGGGGCTTTGCTACAATGCTGCAATATAAAGGCTCTAAGATTTAGAAAACATTCTAAGCTTATCCTTTTTTAGGTTATTATTTCAAAAAAATGCAAAAGTTTTGAGAAAATATGAAATTTTTGAATTTTCCCTGCTTTTCTCAGTTTAAAAAATTGGAGAGTGTTTTCTCACTCTTGCCTTCTTACTTATTCTATGCTGTATAATATATATCATGAAGTCATTCTCCTATTTTGTCTTATTATTTTTATGTTATTGCATCTAAGTCCCTTCTAAAAATTTGGATTGTAACAAGATCTATAGATTTATGCAGGAAAATAACACAGAAGAAGCCTAATTGTATCTTAACTCTTCCTACAGTCTTAGAAATAGCTTCATTACACCAGCCAAAATATAATATCATGCAGTTGTAAATTGAACTATGTGGAGTTTTATAAACATTATGAAGAAAAATATTGATAAAAAGGAGAGAAAGAGCAAGAAGATCACTCAGAACATCTCTGAACTCTTGGTTCCCCAGATGGAGTGAAAAAAATTGGTTTAAATTTGCAGCTTATGAGGGAGCATAGGGGTATTTGGAAGACATTGCCTTCAGACAAAGGAACTAAGAGCTACTGACAGAAGAATAGGCAAGCTTACATTTGTAGTGTCAGTACTGTGTTGCCTGCCACACATTAACTTAAGAACAGCTAATCCATTCTTTAGAGGTTTTACTTTCTACCTGATAAATAGAGAGGATCAATGAAACCATAGTTACTCTGTTGTTGCCAAATCTTTTGAACAATACTAGGGTTTGGAATGAGACTTCTTTTTTTTTTTTTTGTTTTTTTCCCCAGTTTAAATTGCATCACAGAAATGAGCCTCCATCTGCTGTTTCATTTATTATACAAATTTAAGAGTAATGTAAAAATTTACCAAAGCCTTTTAAAAAATGGTGTTTCAACAGGACATTGTAGTTTAACTACTTAGTTTGAACTGCTTGGTGTAAAATTTTCATTCTTTTATGCATCTAACTTTTCTGCTTCTTCTAGTGTTATCCCTGAGCCTCTAAGCACTGCCAGACATGGAAATTAATGATATTGATTATTTAATGATGGTAATTATAATAACATTTTGTCTTATTTTTTCCCAATCTTAACATTATGACCAAATATTCCAAATTTGTCTATTTCTAGCTGATGACATTTTCTTCATGATTTTTCTTCGCAGATATTCACCCTTACAGAGAAACATACTCATCACAGGAGAGAAGCATCCTTTCTGCTTTCATTAAGTACATCTGAGAGCAACCCTCTTTGAAATCGTAGGAGGAAAAAGTCAGTGTTGCAAGGAAAAAAAGCATCCTATCTTTCAGAGAAAGCTTTTTTCAGCTACTGACTGTGCTCGTTCCAGATTAATATGAAGAATAAATGTATGAGCATGTGATTTTTAAATTCTTTAAAATATGGGCTTGTATGTATTTTTATATATAATGGAATCCTACCTTTTTTGGTCAATATGTTTCATATACTGCTTAATATTTTCCCAATAAAAATTACTCAAATCCACATTTTTCCTATGCACCAAAATATTTTTCATTTGTAAGATACGGTATTAGGATTTTCTGCAGTTTTTGAGGATTTAATTGAGAGTTGCACAACAGTATTTTGGTATTCTGTACTAATATCATTGTACATCAAATTAACCATTGACCTTCCTCGTAAAGTAACTGAGAAATATTATTATATATATGTGTAGTCTCTTCCATTAAAAAAAAAATCTCGGTCTTCCTACTTTCCTCTGCAACTTTTTTCTCACGATATCCTCAGATTTCCAGCCTTAGTGGAAATATACAAATAACCTCATTTCTTTTTTTTTTTTTTAAGCTTCATCCTCTCTTGATCTTGCAATGATCACATTATTTACAAGGTTAAAAAAAGAAGAAAACAAGCAAAACAAAAAATTCAAAGCCCAAGAGAATAACACCATTTTATATGTACAGTACTAGTAGTATAAGCACATTCATTAATAAAACATTTATTTTTTACTAACATAACAAAATTAAAGAACAACCAGAAATTCTGCACAGTTGGTAAAAAAAGTATGCACCGAATTTCTGCTTTTAATTTTAGATTACATTTTAAAACAGCAACAGATTTGATATAAATACATCATTTCTTTCAGTTCCAGACATGTCATCCTCAGCTACCAAGTTTACTTTTGAAGACAATAAATAGAAGAGGAAAATTATTATTTTCAGTGGTTGTTTTGTCACTGATTTCAGGTCTCAAAAATTATCTCTTAAGGAATGACTAGTTGAGACAGAAAGCAGCTTTAATGTGCTCCCACTAGAGCATCAACTTTTGACTACAGTGTGGTCCATCTCAGTTAAAGCAGACATCCTTACTCTATTCCTTCTCATTCAAAAATCAGCTGCCAAGACTTCATGACACATGTGTTTAGTGAAGGCATCTCTTTTCAGACTTACAAAAGTATTACAAATGGATTATTCGCCTTCTTCTACCATATTTTAAAATTTTACCACTAGTCTATCTCTCTGGAACTCAGAAGACTAATGCTGAGATAGAGACACAAAATTGGGAATTCTAATTGCTTGTCAGAACTATTTGTAGCAAAAGGACAGCCCTTTATTTTATAGTTTCATTTTAAAAGATGAATTGAGTTGTCTGACATTTCCCCTAGTGGCTTTTTTGAGGAAATGTTTTACAAGAAAGCTCACGTAGCACAACAAAGTTAAAACAGGAATTGCAGATGAGGAATAGATTTCTCATGGTCCCAGGAGGTTAATTTAGTTATGTATAAGAACAAGAAACTAACATAAGAAAGTACTTTCATTTCACGAAGCCTTTTTTTAAATATTTTTAGTTCCCCAAGCTATGCCCTTATTTATCTAATGAGATGTGGCAGATACAAAATGCATCATCTACTCATAGCACCGTTTTTACAGTAGAGCCATTGGCTTCCAAATTCCAGTGGGAATTGGAAAATAGTAAGCTGTCTTTTCTAGACAAGTTGGAAAATTAAGATTCAGACTCACCAGAGAAATCTGAGTAAGTGAGTGATAGTCATATATAGTCATTGACTGCAGAACAAATTCTGTTTTTTTCCCTGGTAGACAGTACTTGCAGCAGCTGACAAGAATGAGGTGCAATCACCCAAGAAAACATGTTGTATATTTTATCAGTTACAAAAATAATATGGAAAAAAAGCAAGCTTCTTAATAATTTTACTTTCCATTGACCAACTCATGCATCATCACTGTTTTCATTCCATACTCCCAAGTAGTAGACCCCTAATCACTTAAGAGATTTCAATTTGGAGTCTTTGTCACCAAATCAAATCCACTGCGAGCCACTAAGGAAGGATCTGCAATGCATCTGCTGATAGACTACCCCTGCTCCTTATAGACTGTGCAAAATGCCATTTGACAGGAGCATTCTAAAAGATCAATAAAGTGAAATTCAAGCAGAGGAAAGAGTTACAGTCGTATTAAACTGAAGATTTTTCTTTGTAGCCTAAAGTTTTGCTGTCTTTAAATACCTTCTGAATAGATAGTAATCAACTTTTTTAGAGAAAGAAAGCTCCTTTTGCTACAGAACTACATTACATATTCTAAGCAGACTGTCTTAGAACCTGCTGTATGAAGGGTAGAATTTCAGGATCTAGGGATTGAATAAAATAATGTACCATGATGAAAAAAATGTAAAACCTCATAATTCCCACACACAAACAAAAAAGATACAATTTCATCAATTTGATTTTTTTTGCTTGATTGCTTTGAAAATACTTATGCCCTTATTCCTTACTTATGTCCTTGCCAGACTTTCTTTCTGACTATATAAGCACAGAATGATGGAGAAAAAGAGAACAAATGCTAATTGTAGGAAAGGATAAAATGGTGGCAATCAAGTTTCTCAAATTAATTTTAGTTGTTTTAACTTATCTTCCCAACCACAATGCAGCTGCTTCTGGAGGTTTCACATTGAGCAAACTATACTAAATAAAATAACTCTAAATCTTTTTAGGTCACAGAGGGAAGATTTCTTCATTTATGTGACTCCAAGTGGGGTGGCAGAGCCCTGAATCTTCCTCTCTATCCAGTTGTATTAAAAAGTAAGTTTTTGCAGCTTTATTGTTTGAGGTATTGTATGCCCCAAGGCAGTCATACATGCAGTTCTAATAATCTAGTTTTCAATTTTATTTGGCTGTCATGCACAGGCTAGTCTTGCTCCTTATGCTTGATCAGGATTCCTGCATTGTGGCAACCAGAACCTGAATTGCAATTACTCAACCACCTGTAGGCATGTAGCTGGAAACAAAAGAGCCTACACTACTACACAGCACAGAGTACAGTTGCCTTTGAGTAAAGAGGAATTCAGTATGTGGAATCTAATACAAAAAGGGTCAAGTTATTGAATCAAAAATTATATATGCCCAGGTCATGACGGTTGGCTTGAGGGCCAGCTATCTTCAAGATATCTTTTCTAAAAATACCTGACCTCCTTTGTCTCTAGCTCACTAATATAAATTGATTTAAAAAAAAACAAAAAACAAAAAAACAGGACCATAAAAGTCTCTTTACTTCAATTAAAAACACTGGCAATATTAAACATATCTACTGGGGTTTCATTAGAGATTTTTCTCTGTTCATTCACTGGTGCAGTGAGCCTGTTTCCTTTTTTTTTTTGTATAAATATATTTTCTACTTTCTTTGTAACAGTAGCTCATCCCACCTCATAAATAAAGGCATCAGGGAAGCATAACAATCCAACCAATTAATATGCCTAGTGGCTAGTCTGTCTAGGACCTATGTATAAATAAGAGAAAGAGCATCATCTAGTGAATGATTTGGGACACATAACTTCAGCTCCTATCTAAAATCACTCCATAGGGGAGTCTCTCTGCCTTTCAGCAGTATCTGTGCATGTCAGGCTCCAATCTCACAGTATTAAAGCGAGCTGCTATGAAATTCCCCCATGTTTTAAAGCAATGCATGAAGCAAAAAATCTTCTGCAATCTTAACTCCGCATTTCAGTTTCAAAACTGTTTTATGATTTTTGATTAGTGAATTCCTAGGTTTAAGGATGAGGCAGTGGAGTTATTTTGTGGAATTTTGTCCAACAACTGCTCAAGTGTGATCTGGTGGTTGCCTAATGCTGCTAGGCCAAGAGTAACCAAAGGTATCAGTACATTACCTTCACACGGTATGTTGCAAAAAATGACTAGAAGCAAACCCTGCATTTCTGCTGTCAATATCTAAAGAGCCAATTTTGAAGAAGAATTGCACTTTAATCTGTTTTCGTGAGGTCTTCATTCATGCACAGACATTTAACCTATCATTGCTGCAGTTTCTTCTAAGACTCTAAATGCCTGATGATCTTCAGGTCATGGATATTTAATTACTGAAGAAGTGTTTTGTGCATTGACAGGGAAATGCCTTTTTTCTTGATATACTACAGTCATGCTGTGGCCTCATACAGAAAATGAGAAGGTGCATAGAAGTTGTTACATAAGTCACGAAAAAATTATTATGCAGACACAGTACTGATCTTTTATTCCTTTATCCGTCTTCTTTTCTTGCTTTCTATCTATGGTTTTGTCTTAATCTCTTGTTTCTTCTGAATAATTGATTTTATGTATCATATAATTCCAATATATCCTCATTTCCTGCCTTTCCATTTAGATGTTCTCTTATTTTTATTGTTTTCTTTCAAAATACTAAAAATTCTTTTGCTTTTTTTTGTTGTTGTTTTTTGGTTTTTTTTTAATTTTTACTACTGCCTTTAGGATTGACCAAATAGTACCAATGAGTACTGCTCTACTTCTCAGGGATGCTGGGAATAACAGGAAGAACAGTAAAAGAAAGCTATGAAGAAAACAGACAAATGGATTTTAATTTTCTGTGTGCCGTAAAGTTTCACTTCTGCAAACATTTAATGCTCCACAGGCAAATGTGTTTTATTCCCAGAATCTCTACAAGCCTCTCCAAACACTGTGAAGTTTCTGTCAAACATTCCTAGTGTCTGGCCTTCCAAAACAGTTTCAAAAATTAAGGTCCTTGCCAGCCTACTTGTTTCTTGAACATGTTTTCTGTGATTGCAAGAAAGTATTAATTCCATCTCTGCCACTGATTGTGGATATGGTTTACTTTAGATGTAAGAGTTTTGCTATTATCAAGAATAGATAAGGAAAACCAAGTTAGTACAGTGTCAGATGAACTGTTTCTACATGTAGTCTTATTGCATGAGAAACATTTTAATGCCTGAGTACCTTCAGTAGTGCATTAACAATGCATAAATGTTTGTCATGTTTTCATCTCAGCTTCAAGAGTCTGTCCATAGAAATGCTGCATAATGGGGAAAGGAATAGGTTTGGATTTTTTATGTGAGTGATAGATATTGGGGATTTGTTGGTTTCTAGTTTACATTTTTAAGAAAAATTAAAGGATCTTTACATTTGAGATTTGCAATCTTTTAGGCTGACTGGATATGAATTTCATTACTCTATGTTGTCTTTCTCCTTGCAAAAGTCCACGTGTTTAGTCAGGCAAAACAGCTGGGCATACGTCTCATCTAGTTTTTCTACATAACATCAGGTCAGGCCAAAAAAATCTAGATATAACTTGCATATATAAAAGTAGTTTTCCAGAAATACATTTAGACATTGTTAATATTGAATTGTTATTCTTTTAAGAAAGGAAATTAAACTTTTATTGTTTTTTTACTGATTTCTGAAAAATACATTGTCACGTGTACATCTGTGTTCTGTCTGTAAGCGTTCAGAACTTAGCTCATTCTGCTCTAATGCAGAAAGCACAGAAAATGTTTCTCCTATTTTTACAGTGAGATGATCTCTCTCCAGGAGCATGACATGCAGCTCAATTGAATCTCTTATCCTCTGCATATCTAATGGTGAGTAGTCCGAGTGATTAATTAGTAAACATGTCACAGGCCAATATTTGCAATTCCAGACAGGCCAAATCTGAACATTTAGGTGCTCTCAGCCTCTTAGGAATTTGAAAATGAGACCCAGACTCCTGTGTCAATTACATGTTGCTGTTTAATTTCTCCTAAATATTTTTAAATCCTTTGTCTAGAAACAGTGTGCAGCTCTTAAAAAGGATATTTTTTTAACTTCTTCATTAGTATTTTGCTATATTTCTACAGACATGCTGAAAGAATATTGAATTTCTTTAAAATAGAAATAATTTATTAGAATTCTATGTATTCATTACTTTACATAGAAGGAATATGCAGTTCAAACAATAATTGCTGATATTTTCCACATTTCATATCTGTCACTGTGCTAAAATAGTTTCTTATATCATTACTTTTTGTTATGTCTCGTGACTACATGCTGACAAGCATGAATACCATTTACTCATTAAAATTAAGAAAAAGTAATATAGTAATGTATTGTCCCCTACTATTATTTTAATCTTTACATTGAGTTTTTAGGGACTGTCGTAAATGGAATAATTTTTATGGTGTTATAAAAGGCACACAATTTTTTTTTCTGTTCATAATATCAAATCTTCCTTCGTTGGGAACAGCAGTGGGATGCTCAGGTATGACACGTATAGTCTCTTATATTTAATGCAGGATCTCACAATATTGCTACAAAACATGTAGAAAAAAAACCTGGTGAAAACAACAAATGAAACTGCCAGAAAGAAAAGAAGTAAATTGTAGCACAGTTTTTTCTACTTGGAAATATTCTGAAAAAAGTCTATATAATGCATCAACTGAATTTTGGGACACAGAAATGCAAGTGTTTGCAGCTACAGCTCTAGGGAGATTTTTTTGGAAGGTTTATGTAGTAGTTGGTCTTTCGGGAGTTTCTTATCACATCATAGTATTAGAGCACAACACTGTATGAATTTAGATGTAGTATGACACCATAAAAATTTAGTCTCCCAAATCTAGTACTTTCATAAGAAGCCATATGTCTTTAAAAGACATAGAAATGTTCAATTTCTGTACTTGGTAATCATGAGAAAACTGAAATATGGAAGTGTTTTGGGGTCTGACTATCCCATAAGCATATTTTTTTCTTTTATCCTGTTTGATCTGCTCCTATTAGTGCATTAATTTGCAGGTGGTTACATGATGTAGAGCTAGCTTTTAAGAATTTTGCATTGGTTTTTATCTTTGAACCAGTGAAGCTATGACTGAAATCAAGGGAAGTAGTTTTCTTTTATCCTTCTATCTTAAAACTTAGGGCTTGTGAGTCTATTAGAAGTACACAGCAGATGCACATGGATAGTGATGGGAATTTCACTGCTTTCACTTCCAATATGTCCACAAGCCAACGGCTGTGGTCTAGCAGGAAGTCAGTCCAGAAGGAAAAGCAAGATAAAATCCTCAGTTCCAGCCAACAAAAAGGTCAAACCTATTAAATTATAGTGCAGAAATATTAGGCTAGAACAATATTACTGTCTTAGGTGACACAGTCACTTCTCAGCTGAAGTTCCTCTGCTCAAGAATGAAAAAGCAGTGACAACTGAGTGAAACTAAATTCTGAGCTTCACTGGTGTTCATTTGAAAACCTGCCCATTTGTTTTCTCATTGCCAGAAAAAGCTTATGACTACGTATCATTTTGCATGACCTTTGTCTAGAAGCATTTGTGATTTTCTGCATAAATATATATATGTATATTTATGTGTGATGTGTGCATACATGTATATTATATATATCTTGTGTGTATAAAATATGTAGTAGAATAATCTGAAAAAAGGAAAAGTCTGTTTGTAAAAGCTGGCAAGAATAATGTAAGAAGCAGTACATGGAAGCATTTTTAATAATTAGAGAAAGCAGGTGAGACTAGGGCTTGTTCAGACGAGTCCTAGTACAGTAATGAATTGATAAAAGAGAAATTGAAAAAAAAACAGAGAAAGGAGAAATATGAGAACGAGTAATCATCCTCCAGCTCTATTTGTATGGATTTAAAACCAGTGCATAAACCATGGATGAGACGATTTTTAGGACAAAAGCTAGACAATGAAACCTCAGCCTCAAGGAGGCTATAACCCTAATAACATTTTTGTAATTAAAAATTCTGAATATGAGAGCATTCCCAGATATTGTATGTTTCTTTCTGTGGAAAAAATCACTTTTGCAAATATATTGAGTTGTGGAGAATGTCAAACTTTGGATCTTTCCCTCAGCAAGATAAGGGCAGTAAGATCAGAATGAGATTGTTGCACATTAGCATAGATAGCTAAAAGTATGTAATGACAAATTAATGTCGGACTTCTGAAGGCTCAGACAGTTAAGAGGGTTAAGGTCAATTCTGCCAGGTAGCTTAGAAAAAACGTTTCGCCTCCTCTTCCTTATCCTGTCCTCTGAGGTATTCCAGACCTTCAAAATGCCAGGTGCTTCCTCCATGCTCCCTGGATTTATGTTCAAAAGTATGTTATGAGCAAAACCAAAGCATATCTCTTCTACAGAACTATGGATTTACCATTGACACCGGTGGCATTATTATGGCTCATATTGAGTCATACAAATGGCAGAAGTCACTTCATTTCCAGGCAAAGTTATACCCACACAATACACCAGTAGGCAAAATTGCTAAACCAAAACAAAATGGGAAATTAATCTCATAGTTAAATTATTAAAGTAGTGTACTTTACAGGTGTCATTATTACCTGAACTTCTTTCTCACTGTTGGTTCGCAAATGATTTCGTGATCCATTAGGGAAGTGCAGGTGTATGGAATTCATAATGTTCTGTTGACTCCATGTTTACAGTGGTAACTTCTTCAGGTCATCTCCAGAAATTTCGATTTTTTTCTTCTTTTTTATGTCGGCATTTGTCAATATGCATTTTTTTTTCCATTTGCTCTGCATTTCTATACTGCAAAAATGCTTTTCTTATCATTGCTTGCTGGGTCTTTGATAGAAATGATACAGAAAAGTATTATCATATATGCTATCAGTAAGCATTAGCTCAAACAATTAAGCATTAGATAAAGCCATTTAATATAACAATTTTGAATAAAAATTGTCTGTAGTTTAACAACAACCACCATTTTATTTTTTGAGTTGACTTTAGCCACCCAAGTGTTTCATAGATAGTGCAATAAATTATTAAAACAAATCAAGACAATTCCAGACTTCAATTTTACTTGAATATATTTTGCACCTTCCCATGAGAGTACAGAGTTTCAGGGAACAGACTTCATTGGAATTCACTCAGACTTGTATTCTGCTAGCAATATGTGATATTCTGTCCTAAAAATTAAAAACAAGTGGATGAAACCGTCTAAAGAAATCAAGATTTACCCATAGTCTTTGGTGGGAATTACCATTATAGGAGAAGCATTAATGTTCTGGAAAGTTTCTGGAAATATTTAATTTGAGTGCGATATACTGCATCATGATCTGGACTTTAGTAAAAATATAATCAAATAACAATTTTTTTTCCTAAAAGGCCGCTGCCATCTGGTGATTAATGCCTGTTAAAAGCACAGTGATATTTCTTGTCAAGTGAGCCTTTTCTAAATCAATATCACTTAAGAAAGCCCATCTATTATAAATAGCAACCTTTTACTTATTCAGTGTTTTTTTTTCATTCCATTGAGTTTGTTGCAACTTTACTTACCATTTTAGCGCAGCTGATCTGACATTCCTAACATCCTTGCTAGTGCATGCATAATTAATATTAAGCAAAGAAGTTCAGGAAAATTAATAGTGACAACCAGAGCACCAAGACCATTTGCTCATCTCTTTTGCCAGTACACATCCAGAAATTTTTCTTAGAGACTAATGTAGACATAGTATGTTATCTGAGAATCTCATAAAAACAGATCACTCTCCAAGAGAAAAAAAGATTGGAAGGACTAAATGGAAAGTTTGCCTGTGTTTTGGTTTATCTATACATGTTGCAGCTATGGAATAATTTAAATATGAACTCTCTAAATATGTTCTTTCTTTCTGGCTCCTAGAAAGCAGCCATTGTTGAGATAAACATTTCTTAATTTCTTAAATTTCTTAAATCTGAAAATATATGGAATTTCCACAGGGTTTTTTTTTCTGATTTTTTTTTTGTTTGTCTATTTTGTTTTGGGGTTTTTTTTTTGTTTGTTTTGAAATATTGACAGTTGTATCTTTAGTTCAAAAAGCAGTGAAAAGATGAAAGACAAAATAAGAACATGAAACACTTCAAAACAATCTTAAGATGCTGCCTAACAGCTTTGTGGTTTAAATGGAGGTCTCAACCCGAACAAGTTTTGTAAAAACAGTTAATGTGACAAAATCTACCTGGGTTTTTGGAAAACAGTTTTGTGAAATACAAGACAGCAGACAACTAATAAGACACGAAGCACCAGGCATCCAAGACAGATCAGTGAGCAAGTACACTGGAGGCAGAGATTTTGTAAAGACATGCGTAATGAAGAATCAGTAGTGAGAGTGAGAACTACAGAAGGGTGAAATCCTTTTTCTGCAACCAGACCCTTTTCACATATTTTTACATTGAAATGAGATTAAGGAAGGAATGGTGCCAGCAATGTCTGAAGCTCTATATCTAAATTCTCTTTGCCCACAGGTTGAGGTCATTACTCCAGTTAATAACAACAGCACTCGCATGGTCTCATAGATTAGAACACTAATCCCTAGTGAATATGTGTAAATTGGTGGATTTATTTCTATTTTATTATGATTTCTGGGCTGCAGCAAGTATTTAAGCCAATATATTTCATCCAGAAGTGTATTCCTCAGAAATAACAGATGACTGGCAAATTAAAACTTTAACCCTTCAGAAGTATTCTTCTGTGTATAAAATTACTATGTTTTTATTAAATTCCAGTCCTTCAAGTGAAGAGAATGATGTGCCAGTATAGCCTGTATGTAGCTTTATATAACAATACGAAAAGTGCTTCACTATCATGAAGAATAACAAACAGCAAAACAATCACAAATACCAACTTTAAAGGGAGATTCTGGGGTTACATATTTGCATTGAAATATCCATCTATTCGGCTGGCTTGTTTATTCCCCACTTTTGAAAAAAGAAACCAATTTCAGCCTTGATTTAGATAGACAAGTAAATATTTTATGAATTTCCAGCAAAAAACTACTTTCTATAGTGCTTCACAAACTTTTACAAGTACTGTGCATTTATTTTCTGATAATCCTGTATATAATTTATAGCATAGATATGCTGTCTACATCATCTGTAAACCAACCTTATGAGGTGCTTTTTACAATTCCATCATTAATTTGACCTTATTCCAGGGAAGCATCTTTGATCACGGTTTCACTTGAGTTATTGATGATATTTAAATAAGTGCACTTAGCATAATGTAGAAAACATGACACGGTTTCCATGTTGCAGAATATTCATCCGAAATCAGTGTAAACTTCTGGAGTTCAGAAAAAAGGCAAGTGTAACACTAAATTTTATCTGAGTAAAACTGCTCAGCTCCCATCCCTGACACAGACTCTAGGTTTGATCAGATGCGTATCCTGCAGAGGTAAGCCAGTGCTCCTATCTGGCTCCTTTGGAAAAGATTCAGTTTGCTATGTTAAATAAGAAACAGAAAATATGGCAACTCCAGCAGGTACAGTTGGTACAAAACCATGCTTACTATTTAACATTAATTTTGAGGAAATAGATGACAGCAGACCAATCCATAGCCATTGACAACTTGTTCAGTCACAATTATAGATAGCCTTTTATAAAATCTTTATTTATTCTTTCACAGATAAGTCCAAAGGCATAATTAATGTGCTGCTTAATGTCTCTGTCTTTTTTTTCTAATCCTACTCTTTTGAAAATAAATACAAATTAAATACAGAAACAGTAGGTGTTTTATGTATTACCTTTGCATCTTATATATTTGCATCTTAAATATTTAATTATGGGATCGGATTTTGATATGATGTTTATCTGATAAATTATTTGTTATTTTTATGAATTAGTTATTAAAATCTTCTGAAAAGAGACAATTTCCATCAGTATTTGTACAGACTTTTTAAACTTAACCCAATATCAAGATTATATCCTTTCTATTCAAATTATTTTATGGAAAACATTTCTGCTTCATTTTACTTTACCTTCTCTTGCAATAAGGGTATAGAGATATGCCAGAAATTAAA
>JAOTQZ010001283.1:75461571-75476213 GCA_026546895.1 Pogonocichla stellata | reverse complement strand
CCAGAGGACTGTAGACACCATACAAAGTGGATAATCACACCTACTAAGAAAAAGATCTGCAGGATAGCATGCATATTAGGAACAGAAATCAAAGTAACCTCTTTGTTCCCTTCATTTGCCAGAAAATTAGCTAAGAAATTAAAGGACTACTTTTATGAGATAAAGCTCTTCCACAACGAATGGTTCTAAACATTAATTTCTATTTTGAAATGAAGATAAGCAGTATCTCAGAAAACTAGAAATAGATCAGCTGGGGGATGAACAAATTCACAGCAGTTCTGGGCTCTAAGCAACCTGATCTAGTGGAAGATGTCCCTGACCATTGGAAGAGTGGTAGAACTAAGTGGCTTTTAAAGGTCTCTTCCAACCCAAACCATTCTATGATACTGTGATTTTGCCTGCCTGAAACAATCAAACAAAAAGACTCAAAACACTATGTATCAGTCAGCTGAGGTCCAAATCACAGCAGAATTTTGAAGAAAAAAGTCCTACAAGTTATTTTTTTCAGCCAAAACTCAGTTGATGAAGATCTTTCTCTGTATACCCAAAATTACACTTTCTAGAATGCATTTACTTATGAATACAGACAATGTTTCACATATGTAGACACAAATAAAGACTGGAACGCTCTTTCATGTAATATTCGTGGGCAGGTTAGGGAAACATAACCTGATTGCAGCCTCTGTGCATGTAGAACTCATCAAGAAACTGTTCAGAGAATAGCCAGCTGAACATCACAGTCAAGAGTACAAATAATGGGCTAAATGCTTTTGTATGGAAATTGGAGCATAATCGTTTACTATTCACTATTTTCAAGCTCCAAAATGATGGAATTGCAGGTACACTTACCAAGTATGAAAACTGCACAAAAACAGGAGGCATTGAAAGCTGTGTTGGACAGTATCCATTTCATTCTGTTGTTTACACAGTTGTTAGATGCTCTGCTTCCAATGCCTTCAATCAATGCTTTATGCACAGCCATGCTACAGCGACCGATCTGCAGACTGTAAAGCTTCTGTTTTCTATGCACTTTATTCACTGAATGTTCTTTCCATACAAGTACTATACAGAAAACCTGTCATTCTGCTTCTGTTTTCAGAAAGGAGTGATACGGCACGCTGCAAATCACTTCATGAACTTTTACTTCAGTATTATCTCGTTTGGCTTTTTCCATTTGGTTTGTTTTTAGTTTGTTTTGGGGTTTGGGTTTGTTTTTTTCTTTTCATTAAAAGCCTTTAATATGGATTAACCTTTAACTGAAATCCATTCTCAGCCACCATTTGTTTTTCATCTGCATTCCTATATATTAAAAAATCAATAAAAATTATAGAATTAGCACATAAGCAAAATATAAGCAAAATATATTAAAATATTAGTATGTATACGAAAATTCTGTAACTGTACAAGGGCAAAAGAAATACTGAAACCTTTTAAAAGACAACAACATTGGTTCTGATTTAGTTTAGTATTTAGCTATTGAAATTGGGTAATGGCCAACAATATAGAGAGAAAAAAAAGTACCCTGGTGACCTGCTAATAAACTCTAGATCCTGAAATCAATGATAGGCAAAGGGTCACTGTCTAATCAAGCCAGCTAAAGGATTTTAAAGCTTTTAACTACTTTCAAAAACATGAGAGGCCACCAACTGCACAGAAACAGAGTTTCAACTCTATTGACATAATGAGCAAAACCACCGTGTCTCTCTTTGGTAAACACATTAGTAAAATAGCAAGGAAATCAACTGTTGTTTCAGTGCAGAAAAATACTTAAGGAGCTGTAACTTTTAATGAGTGTTCTGTGTCTATCTGACATGTAATCAGTTCACAATACCAAAGATGGATATAGCAGGACAATTTTCAATTTGATCTGTGCAAATTTGTACAAATAATTGTTTCATAAGCTTCATTTGACATGTTTGCATTCTTTAAATCACTTAATTTTTAAAAAACGGTTATATTTTCCAGAATAGGAAGTACAACTTCTCTTAGGAAAATTGTCTAAGAAATACAAAGCAAGTTTTGAACTTCTATAGCAGGTTATTTTAAAATTTTTTTGACAGGTATATATGTATAACCAAGACAATTCTTTCTAATCTACTTCTCCTTTCAAGCCTATTTTTATCTCCAAGCTTAGTTTTATTACAGTGATGTAGCAAAAAAGTATCAAAATAACACAGTTAAATTAACACAAAACTGATTAGATTCTAAATACACAACTTAAAAATAAACTTGCTCTCATTCAAACTGTAGGTGCATATTTAACACATTTAAATACTGAGTATTACGGTATGGCACTTGAACACTTGACCAGTAAAGAATTTCAGTAGTCCCAGCTGGATACATGTAGTTATCCCAATAGTGCCTGTTAACAGCCTTAGATACCTATTACCCAGAGACACTGTTCATGCACAAAGAATGAGCACTGAGTATGGACATCCTCCTTAAAATATCTAGCTGATGTGAACTGAATGTGTACAATTGTCAGGGGTTTTTCAAGGGAACTAACAGAACTACCACTCCAAGGAAAGACCATAATCTGAACAACAGACACCTTTGACAGCTGCAGGAATAGATGTGATTTGACAGCATTCAACAGATCATTTTAATGAGAACCCAAAGATTGGTAAAAGTCTTCACTTCTTTATCACAAACAGTCAGCTAAGTGTACAAGGATGAAGTAGGATACAACCTGCTGAATGAACTTCAGAATTAGGGGGAGGAAAAGTGTGTGAGTGATAAATGGATGCATCTAGATATCTCCTGACACTGTCTCTCAGATATAATGTTCTGAAAGTCATTTCCTCTAGGGCAGTGGGTCAACCCTGTGAATGGTGATTTAAGGTACAGAAAGGCAGCCTATATATCTGAGGTTTTTATCTAGGACCTGTGCATAATAAAATTGATCCTGACAGAAATCTTAACAAAAAGAAAGAAGAGGAGCAATTTTTTTAAATGAAAGTAAGAGAATTTAGCTCAAAATCTGAATTTCATCACTCACGGAGGAATTTTGCTATGCATCGTTGACTCTTGAAAGTGTTAACATATAAAGCCTTTTCCCTTCAGTGCAATACCTGAATTCTATTCAGAGAAGACATTTTTTATTTATGAATCTTGTTCAGGGGGAAAACACGAACTTTTAATTCAAGCTTCAAATGTGTTGCATGACTACTTTGCTAACACAACACATGGGAATAGTAATCTCCATCAAGTCAAGCAAAAATGACTGAAACTATCTGAAAAGTGTTGCAAGAGCTTCTTTGAGCCTTGATCACTGCTGTGGAAAATAGGAGGTAAAGGAAGCAATGTTTAAAATAGACTAAAGAAAGAATTTCTTGTTGTCTTGTTCTCTGCACAAAACTACATGGAATTTTATGCAATATTCTAAGCAATTAGATTTAAAGGCACAAGAAAATAGTATCTCTCTGAAATAAAATAAATAAAATTTATATTGTCTTATGGCAAATACCATTACAAATGGTGATGAGCAGTAACAACTTACTCAGGAATTACACCATGTACTATGTTCCAAATACATATTATGCAATATTCATGTGTTTTTTTCCAGCACATACTGTGACAGTTCTGTACAAAAAGGAATTTTTCTTGTGGGTCATAGTTTTTATCATGTCAAGTTATATTTTAGAGGCTCTTCTATCTTCATTCACGCTGAGAAATTAATCATACTTCTGTTTGTGCTACTTCAGATTTAGTTTGAATTTCAAAAGTGGCAAAATCTAATGGCAAGGAGAGAATGACTTTTCCTCCCTGCAGTTCTGTTTGGAAACTGGGCTTTGCTGCCAAGTAGAAAACCACCAAATATATTCTCTGAGCTAGATGTATTAAATCATATCAGCTGCCCTCAAGACAAAGAATAACAAGAATAGCTAGGTGTTGGAATGCTAGACACCCACAAAAGCATCTCTACCACTCCCCTTGGCATCTGGACAAGGGAGAGAAAATATAATGATGGATTCATACATTGAAATAAGGAGAGAGAAAGATCACTCATCATATACTGTCACAGTTGAATTAGAGATATTAATTGAATTTATTGCTAGCAGTAATCAGGACAATGAGAAGCAAAAGAAGACCTTAAAACCCTTCTTCCTCTCCATCCCCTTCTCAGCAGGGAGACAGAATAGGGGTTACAGTCAGTCCATTGCTGTTTCTTTCTGCTGCTGCTGGTGAGGAGTCCTTCCCCTGCTCTGGAAGTTCTCCACAAACTTATTCAATGAGTCCATACCAAGGGCAACAGTTCTCCACAAACTGCTGCAATATGGGTGCAATTTCCAAGGGATGCAGTTGTTAAGGCACTTCCATCCAGACCATCTGGTCATAAGTTCTGCCTGCAAACCTGCTCCAGCACAGGCTCCACTCTCCACAGGTCCACAGGTCCCTGTTAGGAGCCTGCTCCAGCACAAGTCTCACACAGTTTCAGACACTCCTCTCAGGCCTTGCTCTGCTCTGGGCTGGGTTTTCTCTGTGGACTGCAGGTGGATCTCTACAGCCACGTTCTCCTTCCTAGGCTGTAGGGTGACAGCTGTTTTTACCACAGACTACCACCATTGAAGGCAGGGGAATCTCAGCTCTGGTGCCTGCAGCACCTCCTCCCCTCCTTCTCCACTGACTTTGATGTCTGCAGAGTCGTTTGGCTTGCATGTTCTCACCCTGCTCTGCTCCTGATTCAATTACAACTGCATGAGATTTTTTGTACATCTTTAGTATGTTGCCACTGAGGGTTTACTACCATTTCTAAGTAGCCCAGCCTTGGCTGGAAGTGGGTCTATCCTGGAACCGTGTGACATTGGCTCTGTTGGACATGGAGGAAGCTTCTAGAAGCTTCCCACAGAAGCCATCACTGTAGCCTCCCTGCACCAAAACCTGCCCTTGCAAACCCAGTACACTGGGCAAATGTTGCATCATCTGAGGCCACTTCTTGACTGACCAGCAAACAGGAGGAGGTACCCTTAAATTTATGGAATGCAGGTTCTAGGCACAGTTAATTCAAAGGTCAGTTCAAAGAACAGCAACATTCTTATTGGCTTTTATAGAAGTCAGCCTGGAGAAGGCACGGATGAGAGGAGACAGTCTTTTGGAAATCACATAGGAGTCTGGAAAAGGAATGCCAGGCATATTGAAATCATGGACGAATCATGGCTGTGTTGTGTCCAGATGTCCAGGCTTTGACAGCAAGGGTGGGCTGCAGGGGTGACCCCTGGGTGGAGAGGCCAGGATTTGAAACTGGGAGTAGGTGCGTAGTGGTGCCTATGGCCAGGAAGTGCAGGGCTGTGGGGAGATGGAGACCAGCCCTGCTGCAGCATTGCTGGGACAGGGGTGACCCCAGCACATGATTGTCAAGATAAATGCACAAGAACACAGTAACATAAATCATTATACAATTGTCTGCCCAAACTTGATAGCAAAAATTAGTCATTAAATTTTTGAAAGCCTTTGAGTTACTAATGATTTATTTTCCACTAGCCAGTGGAATTGTATTAAGGGGGTCTGGATCTTGTCCACCCAGTCTTGAGTCAAATGAAATCAAGTCCTCTGTTAGACAGAAGTCTAAGCGTCAAGCAACATAAACCAATACTTCAGCTCCCAGGAGCTTCTTATTCCTTCATGCTTGTATTCCATGATAAGACATCAACAGCTGTGACTCCAAAGTGCTGAACTGTGTGACTTCATACAGAGACCTCTTTCTCAGTGCTGTGTCTCTGACAACATTGTGAATACACTGCAGTTGGGTGACTAACAGCAAAAATTAGTTTAAAAAGCCTGCTCTGCTGGGAATCAGTTTCACTCCATCCAACAATATACAAAAGAGAGCTCATCGTGGCCAGCTGCACAAAATTTAGACTCCAGGAGAAGAACTATTTGGATGTAGGTCAGCCTACCACTGCGCTTCTGCAGGACAGAAGGACAAAACCCATCATTATCCCTTTTAACACAATGGCCTTGATTTATAGGAAGCTATTTACATTTTGTCTCATATAGAGTGGTTAAAATAGAGAATTTTTAATAAAAAATGTTTGAATCTCACACATCAGTCATATTTTTCCCATACATAGTATTCTGTATGCTCTATAAGGCTCTTAGGTGATGTAGGGGCATCAGTCATTACTAAAATATAGTTCAGTTATTTTCAAACAGAAAAGTAAATGCCTCTAAGCACACACCATCACCTGCCATTTCTACCAAAAAAAAAAAAAAAAAATCTATTCCTAATAGACTTGAATAGGGTCAAGGGAGCCATCCCAGAACTAAGTGGTTCCTTCAGTCTTGTGATTCAACACAACAAGACACATAAATATAAATACATCATACAGAAATAATCTAGCTCCAACATTATCCCAAATGCATAAGAAAGAATATCCCAGTCAGTTAGTATATATCACCAATCAGAAGGACTTTTTTTTCCATTTGATGTAAAAAATCGCCCTTGCTTCTATCAAATAAACACAACAGTAATGATTAGATATTGAAACTTTTTAGTACAAGAATGAAATCTGTCTAGTTTGACATGAGTGAAATTTGCTGCTCTGCTATGACTCTGCTTCTCTCTTTAGGCCATTGTTTCTTACTCTTTATTCAAACCAAGTTTGTAATTTTACCATATATTTAACATGTTTAAAATGAAACAGTGTATCAGGGGAATGTATATGTGATGTGACTCCGTGGGAGAAGGGTATCTGATTTACTGAGTAAAATTGGATCTATAAGCAGAGCTTTGTAATATAAGGCTGCTACATTTGAATATTCAAGCTATTCTAAATTAAATAGGCAGAATTATTTATTCACAAGATCAATATTTTCTCTTGTATTTTGTGCGAAGCACATTAAATGCCTTATGCCTAACTGGATTTTATGACTATTTTGGACAGCAAATTGTGCAATTTCTGTATAAATAAATAAGCTTTTAACCATGGGTGATAGCTGTCACATTTGCAAATGACATTGACAGAGCTAATAAAATGCTGCAAGCTAGATACAAGCCTGGGTAGAATGATGAATTTTAAAGACAAGAAACAAATAAATACTCTACTGATCAAGAAGGAAGGAAGAAATAGCTCACTGCAAAACAATCAAGACCCCACAGAATTTTTGTGTATTAGCAGTAAACTCTTAGTAAGCAAAGGATGCAAATTTCATTCTGCAAGAGGAAGTCAGAATTATCAGTTTTAATGTATATACTTGATATGTTTACACGGAGAAAGGTCTCCACAGAGCCATTTATAGTCCCATTCCCATACATCTACTTTACCATAATCAATATCATTGTACTGCCTTTTGTTAAATTAATTTGTTAAATTAAATGCATGACTTTTTTTTTTTTTTTTCTCAGTAAGCAACAGGGTTTTTTTTTCCTACAAAACAGTTTAATTTTACATAGACAGTATAAAGTTTTATCAGTGAATATAACTAAGTGATTTCTTTAAAAAGTTTAGGCACTGGAAAGAAGAAGAGTAATTATAATAAAATCACTCACTAATTTGCAGGTAAGAAGTAAATGTGTTTTGGCCACAAGTGTCCTTTCCTTCTGCAAATATGAATAATTTATTTGCTTATTACATGGACAATGTAAAATGTATAAGTTCATATGCTTCAAATATTAATTTCCTTTCTTTCAATTTGTCATATTTGAAGAAAAAAATGTGATAGTTCAAAGTATTCTTCTAAATTACCATTTTCAGGAATGGATGGGTTTAAACTGTTAGTTGGGTTTACTCTGAATTTCTCAAGTTGTAACCTATATAATTGGAATCATTAAGTTCAAAGTTGGCTTTGAGGTATCCTAATACTGAATAAAACACATAGCTGCATTATTTTCTCAACAGATATTTTGTCAGCTATGGTCTCATGCATGAAAGGAAAGAACCCCCTGAATGTCACAGGTGATGTAATTAATAGTTGAGAAACACAGTAGTTCACATTTCTATTTCTCTTTAAAACTGATTCTCTGAATATTTTATGTGGTGTGTGTGTAATCTCAGCTCTCAGTAATTTAATTAAGTAATGACTCACTTCAGAGCATTTTGAAAGGAATAATAGAAGCCTGTGGACTGTACAGCATGAATAGAGGCTAGCAGTTAATTGACTTCCATTTCATAATTCATTGGACTTTAAATGAACTTGTGGGGTCATTTTCCTGGCTGGTATTATCTACGGATGAGCCAAGTCAGCTGAAGCAGGTTCATGAACTACTTCTGTAACTGGATGACCAGCAGATTTAAAAGATGCAGAAGAGGATGGAGGTAAGTATTACAGGGCTGGAAATTAGTTGGTGGCTTCTTTGTACTCCAATCTGCTAGCCATGAAACACTGGAACCAGTTTTAATGCTACTGATATATGGTTTCATTTTTAGTAGCTCTTTTCTTTGCCAGAAGCCAGATTTTTTTTTTTTTTTTTTTCATTGTCACCAGGTAAAAACCAGGATAAAAGTTCAGGTCAACAACACTGTAGCTAAAGAAAAGATTACAGCTGTGACTTCCAAAGCCATATCTGTCACGGAACAAAGACTATATCATCTCTTGATTTTGCCACTTGGCTGTATGCCATGTGAAAAGCTATCTCATTTTATTTATTTCAAAAGTGTTATTTTATAGTTCCTAGTTTTTGTTTTCACTTTTCTATTGTGAAAAATAGTAGTTTTCTGTTTATTTCCCACGTCAGTTGTAATTTTGAAATTTTTGACTTATTAGATATCATTCCCATCACTCATTTCTTTTCCATATTGAAGAGTCCTAACTTTTAAAAACTGATACACATACAGTTTCACAACTATTAACTATTTTCTTGATTTCTGTGTGCTTCCTCTCATTTTTTGAATGGGACCAGACTCTTTTACTGAATAGTTGAAATGAGGAATCACTGAATTTTTCAAATAGCATAATGACACTTTTAATTGTTTTTTTTCTTATTATCTAATGCATTTTAATACCAGATTTCTTTATGTTGGTTTTGGCCACTACCTAGCAGATATTTAGTTAGAAACAGCATCTCAAAATATTCTCCCTCAGTAATAAATTTATTTTGAGTTCATGGAGCAGGTGCCTTTTGGGTAGGTTTTGCTTTGTCCATTACCTTTTATTTTTTTTTCAGTTACAACCACAGCTTCAGTTCATGCAGCAATGATCCATTGATTGCTTTGCAAGTACTTTGATTTTCTAGATTATCTTTGGCTGTATCAAACAATTCCAATCCTAAGATAATGTCTAACAGTAGTCTCTACACTGAGAAGCCTTACAAAGTAGCCCTGTATTTTTTCCCTGTTCTTAAATCTCTCTTTAAGATCATGTAATTCCATTATAAGTTTGATGAAAGACTTTATCAAAATCTGATTGGAAATCTAAGTGAATAAATCATATTACCTTTATTCAAAGGCTTATTGAGTCCTTCAAGAAAACCTAGAAGATTAGCCTTCTATATAAACTAGGTTTACTCTTAGCTTGCATATCCTAGCTATTGCTGTATCCACTCGATTTGGCTGTTTGTGGCAGTTTCTAGACAATTTCTAAGAATATTTTCAGAATAGGATGTGTAGGTTTTGGACTTTTCCAACACTTTCACCCCAGGTTCTTAAAGTACCTAGCAAAAAGGGTTTTCAAAGATGAACATTAAAGCTGAGATTCTAAATCACTTTAGATTTAAGGTTCCAGGTTATTAGTAGAAATTATGACTTGGAAGGTTCTGCGCCTTTTGTTTTAGCATTTTCTGCTTAGAATACATTTACATATGGAGAGGATTGATTTCAAGAAAGCATAAATGAACAGTGAGGCCTAATTAATTCTGGACTGGAAAAAAAATACCTTGTTAATAGGCATATATTAAGGTATTTTCTTAAGAACAGGTAGGGAATCAATGACAGAGACAGGAAAAGTATATTTTCTTTTATAGATGCATCATCATTTCTTTTTCATGAAACAAAATTTTTCTTTTAAGAAACAAGTTTTCTTCTACTTTATTGTTCTTATATACAAAATATTTGGCCTTGATTCTATACCATTGCACGTACAAAGAGCTTTCTTATCACTAAATGAACTAAAGTTTCATGTCCATTATTACTGGATCTCATATTGCTATTCCTCTTTCCTGTGTGCATTGTGCAGTTGTCATTTATCAATTTCAAAAAAGTGCAAGAAGGACGTTTGCTTATACATATATTTTCCATTGTATATAACCAGATATATCAAGTCACCCAGAAGCATCAAGTTATTTATTTAACTTTTCTCAAAAATGTTTCAATTTTATCTTTTCCTTAATTCATCTGTCTCTTGGACTTCAATTACAAAATATCATCTGTTTTATTTTTATTCATGTTGTTTCTCTCAACATTTAGACAAGAGCGTTTATCAGCCTCTTGTAGATGTTAAGGTTTCCGAGATAGCAAATCTCAGCTGGTGTTTATTCAGCAGCAAGAAGTTCAGATCCTTATAATCCATAAATTCTTTAGTTCCACTGCAATCTGGGAACAACAGCAGTGATATAGCAAGGGTGGAAGGTGGAGATGGAATGTTGAGCTGCATACAGACATAATGCATTTACCTAAAATTTGGATATGTCTGTTACAGGATTACTTGTCAAATCCCTGTAGTCAAATGAGATTCAGAATATAATTAGGAGCAGACAGGCATATGGTGATCATACTGAGTGACTATTTTTGTGGCACTGCCATCATGGGGGCTTTCTGTACCAACACTGAAGTGAGATTAGAAACAAATTTCCTGTAAATAAGTAGTCATTTACTGCTACTCATGTTTGCATTTCACATTTCCATGTCAAATATGAACTTGTGACCTTGAACTGATATGCTCAGAGTTTCAAGTTAATTTTTTGAGCCAAGTACAATTACCACCATACACTTATTAAAACATCTATCTCGAATGGAGTGCTCCTGAGCAGTAGCAGGGACCATGCAGGCTGCACCATCAACAGGAACTGCCTAAGGTGCAAAAAGACATTGACCATCACAACCTCTCACATTCAGCATAAATCCTTTCAAGCCGCGATAATGTCTGTCATAAAATGCCTCAAAAACAAGGAGAGACTTTTCATTTTCCAAAGCCAAAAGTTTTCTTTTCCACAGTAGCACATTATAGCAGCATCTTCCTGGCTGTCAGAATCATGTAGAACTCTACGACACACCAAGTACTCCTTCCACTCGCTTGAATTAGGATGTTTCTATCATCATCATTTTATCAAAAGGTGTTCTTCCTTTCTGAAATATAACTCATGAAGACACAGTCTGAGTTCAAGTGTAAACTGCTGTCCAAAGTCACTTATTTATCAACTGGCACACTGCATCTTTGCACGTACACATTAAAACTATTATTTTTGATGATCGGACAGTTAGGAATCCAGTAGCCTTAGATTTTGACCCTTTTTACTCTATCCTTTTAGGGATAAAGGTTGGATAGGAAGCTACATATAGCATAAGGTCATGTATGGTGCATTTATGTTTTATGTTTCATGTAATGTCTGTATTTTTTGTGGTGGTTTTTTTTTTTTTTTCACACAAGCTAAACAAAGTCTGAGCAATGAAGTCATATTAAACTCACCTAACCTGAAATTTTTGAAACCTGTGAAAGAAATAGGCACAGGTTTTCTTATGCACATCATGACCACAGCTTTCTCCAATGCCTTCTGGACTCTGACAATATTTTGTGTGGATAAAAATCAGGCAAAAAAGTAATAGATTCATGTACATAGGCACAGAACTATTCTCATCTGCAGCCATTTGGTAGCTTTTGTCACTGTTTACGCAATCTGTAATCTTTATCCGAAAAATTAGAATTCTGCTCCAGAAGTGAGGAAGTTGTTGCAGTTTTTCATTAGAAAAGTACAGTCCAAAACTTCTTGCAAAACAAATGAAATACTTTCAAAATCCATATCAAATTACCAAGACAAAAACCTGGGCATACAAGTGGGAATTTGTGTGTATGTGTCTGATCAAGAAGTGTGGTTTATTCACAATATCAGCAACAGAAATTAGCATAACCTGAATAATATAAAGAAACAAATAAATAACTTTTAATTACTTCATTTTTCATTGGATTTTTTCTGGATTTCCTAACCTATCCCCAGTATAAATCACATAAAACTTAGGTTTTTATTAACCTGAACGAGACTAGTCATAAAATAGTACAATTTTAATTAATAAAATTTACAATAACGACTGTAATATCTCACTGAAAAATCTGTCCTGTATCACTATGTACTTTATTTTGTGATGCATTTCTGATCATTTCTGTGTAGTCACATCTGTCCTGTGGTGTTTGTTATCTATTCTACTACCCTTCCTTTCCTCCTCTTGCTTCTTATAATTCACTTTTCTCCCTTATAAGTCTTTACTTTGTAATACTGAATTAGAAATCCTGAGTATGCAATTACTTAGGCAAATAATATAATTTTATCTGTGACCTGAGACACTAGGGTCTTGGACAATATAAATGCTAAAAACCAGCAAGATTTTTTTTTTTTACGTTATGAAAAAGTTATTTGAATTTTGGAATATCATGCAAGGGAAAAAAAGGTAAGGAATTCAGCTCTCATAAAGTCCAATTTAAATGTTTGCCCCAGGGTAAAAAATGAAGATTAGTATATCTGGCATCAGATACCACTGAAAAGCATTTCCTTTTTTTCAGAGAGATAAAGTATTCCTAGATTCCCCTGATATTCTTAACCTGAGTTATTATACTGCAGTGCTTCAAGAATTCTTTTCAAAAAGGGGGCCTGTGAGTGTAGGGAAAAATTTTAAAAAAGTAAAGAAAAGGAAAAAAAAAAAAAGAAAAAAAGGAACAATAAGGCAGGATACAAAGTCAAAAATGTATGTCATGTTTTCAGGACCCCTCATCCCCACACATCTTGACAGAAGACAAGAATGTTGTTTTACTGAAAAATAATAATTAAGCAATCAGTAAAAATTCACTAAAATTTCTAATGCGGGATTATGATAAAGAAATATCTGAAGTGAGAGATCCCCAGGTAACATCTTGCTCTGAAGTCTGTCTTGCACATCCATGATAAAGTGCTTTGACCAGTTAGTTATTAATTAGCCCATGCAGATTTTGGTGAAAAGTTCGATCCTGGACTTGGTCTAAGAGCTGTCCTGATACTGTTTCCATAAAATTCAATAGAAGTGATTTCATAATGTTCTGAGGAAATCAAAGGAAGAAATTTTGCAGTGAGTCTTACTGAAAAAATAAAAAGAACCACTATTGATAAATATACATGAAATGGTTATTTGGAAAGGACACAATATCAAGTGAGCATTAGAGGCCTTTTTTTTTTAGCACTACATGGGATGGAATGTGTTTATGAGTCCTGTATCGAAAGATATGCTAAAAAAATGCAAGAAAAAACTGTAAATTTTTTTTTGTAAGCAACATCATATGCAAGAGACTTGTTTTTCAGAACTGATAATTCAATTTGTATCATAAAGAAACATATTTTCAAGTTTTCTCCTTTTTAATAGTTGGAGCAGCTAAAGATCAAAAAAATTTTGATCTCTCAATTATTCTTCTCCATGCTAGCATTTCTCAGATGAAGATTTATGCAGCACAAAGCATTGAAACTACCCGGAAAATGCAAGTTACATTTAAAAAAAAAAAGTTAATATAGGTTTTAAGTAGTACAGATTATGAGTCATGTTTACTTCTTTTTGAGAAATCCAAATGTTGCTTATGTGACATAATTAGGATGTGCGTACTTTCATACACTTTTTCATCTCAAGCATAGTTTTTAGTCAATAGACCTACACTAGCAGGAAAAAAATAATGGTTTTAGTAAGACAAACCCAAGCACCGTTTGATTTTTGCCCAGCTCAAATCCAATAATGAAACTGGTTGTTAGATGTTTGTGCTTGAGACTTCAAAACAGGGCTGAATTTTAATCGTAGGTGTTTTGTACCCAGATCAGTTCCAGAAGATAAAGGGAAGAATTGCTCTTAAACCAAGGATATTCAGATTTAAAGAAAAAATGCATAATCTTAAGAATAAGGTCAAGAGCAATCCAATTTGTTTCAAGACAGTTAATGTGGAAGGTAAAGTTGTGTGTTAGAACTGCAGAATGTCTCAGAATTGTGTTGACACTGTTAGCCTGACAAGTGTATGAGGACAGACCCATCCCTGACCAGAACTCTAGCAGAAGGTGTGGCAGTTCTGATATTGGAGCAGTTCACTTATTTATATGTACCTGTACTGAGCTTTCCACTGATCCCACCCGGTATTTGGGCATTGAACATGCATGATGACAAGGTCCACTACGGTAGGAGTCCCTGTGGACCCTGATTTTATTTGGCTTTGGCTAGGCATCTATTACCTTTCAAGGTCTTTGTGCCCTGTGATCCTTTAGGAGTGCTAATCCCAATGTCCATTTTTGCTTTGGGGGTATATCTGTCGGATGAGTATGTTTCTACACGTACTGACTGCCTATCAGCTTTGTTGCATGTACTTCTAGGACAAACCAGATTAAGAGACAGCTAGTGTGGAAATTCTGTTGAAATTCTGTTGAAATTCTGTTGGGTCTTTGGGATTTCCTTGATGGACTTGTGAGGAGTTGCAAGAGCACAAAAATGTTACATGGAATCATGAAGATCACAGAAAAAGTCTGCTAAACTCACAAGCAAAATGTTCTGGCTTTT
>JAOTQZ010001283.1:75433392-75461536 GCA_026546895.1 Pogonocichla stellata | reverse complement strand
TATCTATCACATGTGTAGAAGCAATATGAACTCCAAACAAACTAAAAATCAATTTCAGAAAAAAATATAAGATAATAGAAAGCTTTGTTCAGACAAAAAAACCCCTTAAAAATATTATCTATATTATTTCTAAAAATTCTTTTTAAAGTCTTTTAAAGTTTTACTTCAACTGAAGACTAAAACAAATACCACAAAACCTCTCTGAATTTGCATTCAGATTCAGGCTGACAATATTTATCTCACAAATATTATCTTACCATAGTATTTTTTTTTTTTTTAGGCCTGTGGTGAGGCACATGTGAAAATTGCATAGTATGGTGGTACACAATCTAAATTGACTCATGGACAATAAAGTAGAGCAAGTAGGGTTCAACAAGAAAATTCTACTTTTGTTTCCTGTCCACCCTATCTTTATGTTTGAATTTTATGACAGTCTGGGAAAAACAGCATTGCTTGCAACGAGTTGTTGTGAGCTACGATATCATTATTTTCTGAGATGTCATTTGTTGATAAAGCCTCTTAATTCCTTTGAAAAAGAAAGACTGATTCCTGTGCACTTTCATTACATGTGCCTGAGTTTGAACATTGTAAATGTCCTTGTCTGCTTTTGTCTTCCGTGTCAGCTTAGGATAATAACCATGGGTTTTATCACCAATCTGGATTAATAGATGTGCAATTCCCCAACTCACTCATGTGGATAATGTATTCATCCTATAACACTGCATTTCAGTTTCAGGACAGTGATGGTTGGAGAGGAACAGTTGCCACAAGTAAAAGTAATGAACCATTTAGCAGCTATACTGCAGTCTGTTGTAAAGTATCTTATGGTGTCTCTCTCCATCCCTATCCATCTGTAGCAATAATCATGCAAGACAGTCTCTGATATAGTGGCACAACCAAGGGACTATACCAGGCATTACAGATCCACTTCAAGTTCCATACCACTTCTGACATTGGCCTCATTAATACAACTGTGTCACACCTGAGTTGTAAAGATGGAGCATCTTTAGATGTTCTGGTTCCTTGGTGAGTATGGAATACAGGAGTGAAGACAAAATAACATGGTCTGGATTTGATGAGGAATACAATAACCCATCACCATAGCAAAGAGCACATTTTATTTGAAAAATACGAATAAAAGATTTTGTCCCTTTTGTTTATTAAAAGAAAATGTAACATTTTCTATCAGTAACACTTGCATAAGGAGGTATACTTTACATTACTCTTTTGTTAAAAAAAATATATATATTTTTGGAGACTTTGGAAAAATAAGAATGGCCCAAAACTTGCAACACACTTCTAATGTTCCTTAGAATGCACTGTGCCATTTATATGTACTGCAGGTACAAGGTCTTAGCACTTTATAATCCACAAAGTAATGCTAGGCGGCATAATTTTATATCCTTCTTTGCATTCAGAATATTCCCTTTGTTACCCTTGTGTGAGCTTATGAGTTTGGTTAATTCCAGACTGGTCCAATACTTATATTTTCTAAAGGATGATTTAAAAAATTCTGAGACCACAAAAATTTTGCAATTCCTTTTAAATACCAGAAATAATACTTTCCCATAGACATTTTCTTTCAGTATTCACAATTTAAACAACTGCACTAATTAGAATCAAAACTCAAAAATGTTTGCAGTCATTTTAGTTTTCTAAGAAGAATGCAAAAAAATAAAGTGCATAACAGAGTGAAGTTACTTTCAACTTTTACAGTATTCTATGTGTATGTAACAAAAGGTAACACTGATAAAAAAAATAATTTGTTTTCAAGGTACGAATCAATCTAATGCCAGCTGAATTCAAGCTCATCCTTGTCTTCAAAGTGTACTAAGTTACATTTTTGACAGGTTTTAGTTCGACAATTTAGTTTCACATTTTACAATTCTTATATTGACCATTTTTTCAGATTATTTTGACTTGTAAAGAATACAGCATACTGAGTGCCCTCACCATTACAAGAAAGAGGGTTTATTTGAAGGAATGCATCTAATTATTTTGGTAGAAATGTACTATTAGTTGAATGGGTGTTGTAGAAATTAAATTGTAAATAGAAAAGCCCTTGAGTATCACTTTGCATGTGCCATTTAGCTTTACTCAGTATTTCCAGTTTAAGCCAAACTGGCATTTTTCAGCATTTAGTTGTTAAGCAGCAACAGGATTACTATTTAGGCTAATAGGAAAATATTTGAGAATATGACTACACAAAAGATCCATGAAAGCTTTAAGCATAGTCTATATAATCCGACTTAAACATAAACTGAGAAAAAATTTCCCACAATACTTTCACTGAATATATACTTTGTTTAAATCAGCAATGCTACAAAATGATTGTGCCATCCAGTGCTAATTTTCTTCTACTTCAATCAAGTCAACATAGAATTTTTCAAATACAGTTTAAATTTGCTTTTAGGACACAAAGGATCAAAGGAAAAAAAAGTGAGATTGGGATAATAAAACTGTAAACCTGTTACTTCTGCACTGTGAGGCCTTCTCCTGTGGCCCTGAAGATTTAATATTCTGTTATTTGTCATGCAAACAACACACTGTGATGTGTATTTGAATAAAACACAGTAAGCACAGCAAGCATGCAGACACATCATGATAGAAAAGCACATTTGGCGATCACTGTGGATAGGACGTACCGAACAGGACACACTGCAGCATCACAGAAGCAGCGTCTCAATAACCCTGCAGAGTTTTAAAGGATTCAGGTTCCCTGGGGTATGATGCACGTGCTCTATAGCAGCAAAGAGAGCACCAGGAATGGCAAAAAAGGGATTGTTATTTCTCTGAGATATCATTAACTTAAACTGACCATTAGCATAAGGAGTGACTATTTGCTTGTGTCACTGCTCTTGTGTTGCCTTTAAGCCTGGACGTTCTGTGATGTAAATGAAAAAAAACAATGGCACAAACACTGCCTTAAACACAAAATACCATTGATTTTCCCTGCTTTGGTGTAGGGCCAGAGGGAATAGACGTAGAGATAACTAATACTTAGTTCTCAAAACTATAACACAACAATGAATGCAATTTTCATGCAGCTGTGATACAAAGTATTATGGTAGTAGTAATGCTGAAACATTTTGTTTTAAACACGCTACCCATACAGTATAAAAATTTAGATGTTGGCATAAATCAAGTGTGATCTAAACAAAAAGGAAACTTCTCCTAATAAAATTGCACACTACTAGCTGCTTTATTTGGGACAAAACTGAAACATATCATGGTTCTACCCTCAAAAAAGAAAACAGACAACCATTCTCAGCTCGTGTGCAACTCTTACTGCATCTAACTTCACTCTACAGTAAGAATGCCTCCTTAAAAGGTTTTCTAAAAGATTCAGTATTTCATAAAAAATATTAAAAGAAAATAACACAAATTATTAAACTACTTTCAAGCTATAAGCAGAATATCTTAGGGTTCAGGTGTTTTTTCCCTACTAAATTATCCTTGTGGGTTCAGATTCTGAAAGAAGAAACATTACAAACTTTAAACAGAAAAAACTAGTGTACAAAAAAAACAATTCTGGAACTACAGTGCAACTAATAATTTTTAGAGTGTAGAAGTTGCTTACAAAGCTACTTGCTACTTTTTCCAGAAGGCTGTTTAAACCAAACGCAGTCAACTATATCTCAGAAAAAAAAAATTAAAAAACCCCAAAAACCATAAAAACATTACATTCAAAGTAAACTGATCATAAATTTCAGTCATGTCTAGGACCTATCCAACCATAGAGTAAAGAAAAGAAGGCTTAATTATCTAGTTCACCTGTGTGGCTCACAGCAGATCAGCAATAAATACAGACTCTTCTTTACTAAGCTGAATATAAGTGGCACCTAAAATGCAGAGGGAGGAATCTAGTGCAGCATACAAATCTGTATCACTCTGCACACCAGACCAGAGAGCAAAAAAAAAAGTACACAGCTTCTACTCTGGACAGTTTTCCAAGAAAATTCATACTGGAAGAAGTCCATTTCTCTAAAGAGGAGCTACAATTAGAAGCAGAGGACTGTTAATAGTGATTGTGAGTATTATAGGTCATAATCTCTCATGGGATATTATGAGTTCCTGGTCCTCTCACAGTATTATCACCAGAAAGACAAAGAAAAATTAAAATTCCAAACAAAGGAAAAGAAAAATCAGAATCTGAGAGATGAGGTGCTAAGTAGGCTTCTATGTAAAGCAGAGCTGTTTAGCAGTTCTGCTGCTACAATGCTAAAAAAAGAAAAAAAAAATAAATTGCTGGATTAGGTGTTAAGCAGCCTGCTATGTTAAAGAGAACTATCATTTCTGCAAAGCTACAAAGTTACTAATGTAAGAAATCAATTTGCTTAATCCATAGGAACCACAGTAATGGTATATTTCCTTCACTAACTTAAAATGCTCCTGTTTCCATGATGCTTGAAATAGGGAAAAACCATCTTGTTCTGCTGTGGTGGCAATTACTCTAAGAGAAGTAAATATCAGTATACAGAACTTAAAAGATAAAAAAACCTCATCATCTTATTCTCCTTGCTTAAATTTTTGCTATCCCAATGTCTTACTAGCAGCTCTATTTTGCTTTCAGTCACACACAGAAATAGAAAAACATTATGATTAAGAAGTCTGGGTTTTAAACAGACTGTTGTAGCTTCTGGACTCAGACCAACAAAAGATTTTAAAAGCTTCAGCTCTTGACATAAGTAAAGCACAGTGAACCAAAAAGCTGCATAGTTTAATGGTGCTGCTGTTGTTTTTATTGAAAAAGTCTATACTTCATCTGCTTTGCTGCATAAAGAGTACTTTGGGCCTATTCCATTTAGATGAATAATGTTCCCATGAAAAGACAAAAAGAAAAACCACGACGCTGGAAACAATAGTTCCTCTAGCACGCAGTAACAGAGCAGGTCTGGGGGTATGGGCTAGAGCTGTGTTTGAGCTACAGACAATGATGTCCTCCATCTGTTAGCTGGTTATGGATGACAAGATTATGAAGGACATAATGAAATGATAGCTTCTCAATGCAACCTGCTAAGTCAATAAGATTAAATCATCAAAGGACCATTTATTTAAGAGGACAGGTGTGGCTTATCACCTCTGTAAGGGAAACAGACTGGTAGCACTTCTCACACTGATGGTAAGCCTCATTGTCTACCTCACCTTGGGATCACAAGGCCTAGAGCACAGCTAGAAACACAACATCACAACCACCTGCAAGAGATTTGATCCTCTCTTAGCTCTCTTCTTAAACAGACATGACCATAAACTTACTGCAGCTTGGAGCTGTTAGGCATATTGCAATAAAAATGTCATTTCTTGGCTTTACTTTAGGTATAGTTGCAGATAAGGTACCAAAGACTTTAATAAGCAATTAAAAAAAATACACAAGGGACAATAGATTCTTTTTTCTGTATTTTCCAAAATTTGACTTTCTTTCAATTGGAGAACCCAGTTTCAAATATGAAAAGGGCACTTGTTCTACAGTAACTGCATACAATTTAGTTCCAAGTACTGTATTCACTTTTTTGTTACCATTGTTGCCATTATCTGTCCAGTTGTTTAGGAACTTCTCTGTCCTGGGAATTACAACTAAGTTGTTCTTTCTGGTTCTATTTCCCCATAGAGTTCAGCTAGCTTCTTAAACTCAGGTCCCCAGTCTCCAAGGTAATTATAATCCTGGTCGGAGTGCGTTGTTGCTGAGTCCAGAGAGCTGATAGACCCAGCTTCTGATCTATGACCCTCATAGGCATATGTCTGCAGGGAGTCATACGGGGGCACGCTGGGGTCTAGATCAGCCTCTGCCAGTCTTTGTTTAATGAACTCCTGGACGTCTATACTGTCAAGGCTCGAGGAGAGATGATGCCTGGACAGAGGCTTCACCTCGGGACGCACATCCCTCCGGTATTTTAGCTCTTCAGCAGCAGATGGATTCCGCAGTGCTGTGATGTCAAACGCTTCTGTGTCTTCCTCTCCACCGCCCTCATCATCATATGTCACAACATTTTCCCGGACATCTTCTTCTGAAATGATCAAAGGCTCCTTCTTGCTACGTCTTAGGGTGATGAAAAGGACCACAATTGCTAAAGAGAAAACTGCAGATATTAGAGTAGGTTTAAAGTTTACATCTGAATATGTTTCAGAAATAGCAGACACTAAGTCAAAAATACAGGCAGTAATATTTTGAGGCCGGTATTTTCAGTACTGGTATTTGGGATCATCTGCTACTTAGTTTAATGGGGATCTCGTGAAGGAGAAATGAAGACAACATTCTTGCAGGTAAATGAAAAACGAGTAACTAAAGTTGGCATTTTTCAGAAGAATAATCCAGGGCTTTCAGTGCTTTATTAAAACCAATGTTTAGCATATAAATTGAAATAATATGTAAAAGGTTTAGATTTTCTCTTATGAATATTCAATTTTGTGTAATAAAACACAAAATTACAAGATAAATATGTAACTATATATTTTAAAACAGCCTTCTGACAAGAAAATACTGAAGTAAGCTATAAGGAAAGTAGGTCTTAGAAAATGTAGTCTTTGGGAAAAAAAATCCTCCAAATATCCTCTTGGTTACACTGCAATTGCTATTATTTCTTGCCATCTCTATAACGATGCAGAAAGTCACATGAGTACAGCAGTATGCAACAAGTTGTGTCGCTGACAGGAAAAAAAAACCCAAATCAAAACCAACTACAGTATTAACTAACAGGTAATACTGGAATTGGCCTGGGAAAATAAAAACCTAAAAAGAGTGAAGAGGAAATGCACTTGCAATGGCACTCATCTTATGAGTCTGCTTATAGACTCCTACATGCCTTGTCCCCTGTGGATTATGTTGTGCATTGCTATCAGTTTATTCCACAAAGTTAATTAAGAAATGGCTTTTCTACAGTGCTAATGATACTTCTTACAGCATAATGCATATCAAAAATCTTTGCCCCTCTTTTTTCTATATTTTTTCACACTGTTCAATACATGCAATTAGAGTCAGTCTCTTTTTGAAATCATTCCAAATTACAGAAAAAAAGACATGCAGTGCTAATTACTTGATAACCTCTGAAAAAAAATTCTACCGGATTCTAGATATTCACAAACGTACTTTAAAGGCATTTTCCCCTATTAACTTTAGCTAAACCTTTCCCTTCCAATCACAGCTATGTGTTTCTAATTGCCCCCTACAGCCAGGCAAGCGCCAGTTCTGAAGCATACCACACTGAAACCCTGTGCCCTGCCAGATTCCGAGAGGCACTGGAGGGATAGCATTCCTTAGTACTGCGAATGGCTCACCAAGAAGAATGACGATGCAGAGCAGGATCGCGATTAAAGCTCCTGTGCTCAAGCCAGCCGAGGAGAGGAAAGCTTCAGCGTGGCAAGTTCTCACTCGTCCGTCTCTCTCACAGGCACACACCCGGATGGTGAGCGTGCTGCTGCTGCTGAGAGGGGGCACGCCGCCGTCCGAGATCAGAACTGGGAGGTAATAGATGTCTTGAGTGGTTCGGCTGTATCTCCTTCGCCTGGTCAGGATACTGGCTGTATTATCTACAACAGCAAAACCAGAATGACGTTTCAGTGAAGTTAAAAATGGAAAAAAAATTATTTGTTGTTGGTTTCCCATCTAGTGGAAGCATGGGGCATCTTAAAACTATCCAGTCTTAGTCTGTGAAAATGAACAATCTACAATTAAAATTTGTCAGGAAGTTTTTCTAGCAAACACAAGAAAAAGAAGAGGAAGTGGAAAGAAACATCATATAAATAAGAGTATTTAAAACTCTTGTGTTTTTACTGGAATATAAGTGAATTTTGACAAATATTTTGTTTCTCACAATTTACAAGTGTTTTCATCCCATGTTATGCTGTTGGTAGCATATGGACCCTTGTCAATTTGAATACTTGGAATTATGAGGATATCTATTGTGAAATTTTTGCACAACACAAAATCCTCTTGATTCTCAGAAGAATATTAAAATTTCTTTAGTAAAAGCTAAAATAAGACTTTCATGTTTTAGTGTTTGCAAAAAGGTTTTAAAGTTTAAGTGAGCTTTCAGAAAACATCTGAAAGGACCGTGATCAAAGATACATGCTTTGGAGTGCTCTGGAGGAAGAGGGAAGGCAAAGGAAGGGGGAAAGATATTACGTGTTCTAGACTAATAGTGTTTAAAGATAAATAAAGGGGGAAATAGTTACATAAGACTTTGTCACCCTTCCATTACCTACAGGTCTTAATAGGCATAGACTAACAAGGAAAATCTACTGCTTATTACACACACATTGCAAGAGCATTTGTAGGTGCTAAGGAGGGTAGGAAGTTGCCACACATATCCTTTTAAGTCCAAGAAATTAAGAGGCATAAAGAGAATGCAGGGGAATAAATGCTGCCACAATACATAGTTATAGCTAATATTCATATGTGTAAAATTTATTTTCATTTTGTTGCCACTGCTATGAAATTATTAGCCTCTGAAGAAAAGTCCAAGATAAAACAAAAAAAAGAAAAATTGAAGACAATGAGAATTTGAAACTCAAGCAGTTATGGAGAAAGAGAGATGGGGATTGATAAATGGAAAGAGACATTAGAAGAAAAGAGCTTTCTTCTTGTATTGCTTGTCACATGGCTTTCAAATTGTGGGATTATGAAATTGGAATTTTTTAGCAAACAACAGAAGGGTGATACGTACGAAATACATCTGCCAGGTTTCTCTTCCTATTACAACAAACAAACAAGAACTTTTCTTATTTTTCCTTACCACTGTAGCTACACTATTAAATGGCTTTATCATAGCCTATGGAAAAATGAAATCCATGTCACTCTGCGAAAATACTGTGTAACAGTACAGCCAGTGTGCCATATATTTGCCCATTGGACTGATGCACGCACATTTGAGTGAAATTTTTTTGTTTAAACTGGATAGAAGATCTGTTTCAGATGATTACTTTCCATTCTATACTTTCTATCAAGCTCTGTAAAATTTTTTAAAACATTCATTTAAGCCCACTTTTGTCAGCATTTTATTTTGCATCTCATCTGACAGTGATATTTAGAAAAACTGGTAATATCATCCCATATCAGCATAATAACACAAGATAATATATTTGGTAGCAGGTTTCACACAAGAAATACATATATGAGCTGGGAAGTAATACCGTTGCTGCCAAGCCAAGATTTAAGCACTGAAGTCCTCTAGCTTTACCTCTTCACATAAGCAACACCCACAATGCTCCTCCATACCTCTCCACACTCCCATTCAGTATTTTGGAAATACCGAGTATCCAGAATGGTAAGTTTGTTATAAATTCTTTAAGTGCTGTTCTTTACATTTAGAGTGGGCAAGTATGTAGGAATTTATTAATTTAGTATAAGGATAAGGGATTTATTTATTTGCTGTAGGCGTTGTAGTCCTGCTTCTACAAATTTACTTCTACAAGGTTATGTTTTGATGACTGATGACATTAGTCACTTATTATGCTGTTTATATTCATTCAAGTTACAGAACCAGAATGAGGTGAACAGATAATTCTTTAATCTGTAAAAACAGTGAAAGAACATCACGTGGAAATCATACTTCCATAAAGAATATAAAATGTCCATGATATAACATACTTTGCAAAATTATTTGTTACACATATCCCCTGTTCCTAACCGGGCCAACTAGGACTCTCACATAATACCCAAGCACAGTCACTGTTATTAACATACACTAGCAACCTTTCTCAGGCCCTATGGACAAGAGTGCACCAGGTTTGTTTCCCACTTCAACATTATTTCATCAGTCTGCAGATCCTTAAGCCTAAATAGCCTCATGCATGCACCATGACGCCCTGTGGCATATAAATTCCTTTTGCAATATGATAACAGTATGCTGTTGAGCTGTAGTACAAATTTCACATTATTTTGTAAATTCAAAAGAGGAAAACCCCTTGATACTGAAATCTGGGTGCCATTGGGTTCTACACAGAGTCAAGAGGAGATAGAAGGGTGAGTGCTGTGCTTGTTGCCTGTGACGTAAATTTTAAAAAGAGTGAATGATCCAGTGCACAACTCCATGAGCAGTGATGAAAGTGCTAGCTGACAACAAAAGCATCAGAGAATAGTGGAGAAAAACTGAGGATTCCTGATCAGGGATCTTGCAGTAAAGATAGAATTTTAGCACAGAGACTATTGGAAAAGATATAAAGGAAAGAACATGGAGATGTGAGAAACTATGCTATGAGGGTAAATGTGGACAGATGGGAGGAAAACTGTGAGTAAAAAAGCATTAAAGCTAAAAGAAAAAAGAAAAGAAGAGAAAAAAAATGAAGAAATGGGGAAATTATACAATTCAATGTTACAGAGAAAAAATGTGAAGAAAGCCGCAGAAGAACAGATATTTTTATACTGTAAAGAATAAATACAAATTTTAAAAATAGACTTTTTTTCTTTCAATATTGCATTTGTTCAGTCAATATTAAATTGTTTTTCTTGTACTGTAAACATTATACAAATAAATATAAGATACAATGAAATATTGGTAAAAGACACATTTAAAGGAAATAAGGAAACCAGTACAAGATTTTTAATTTCAAAGAATTGCCATTGTGAATTTTTGTTGTTTGTATTCTCTTGAGTAGTAAGTAAATTTCTGTAGAAACAGATGTTACATGACATACCCAGAAGTTTCTGTAATCCCATAACCAGTGATAAGCGTTCTCAATGAAAGAGTGTAAAGCATTTCCTTCAACGAAATTTCACAAATTTTAACACAAATAAAAAGTATCACCTTTCAGACATTGGCTTGGAAATCTTCTGTTCTCAATATCATTAGAGGTGTTAGTTTTCATTATTACTCTATCACAGATTTAGATAGAGTAACTTAGTGCATTGTGTTTACATTTAATAAGCAAAATACTGGAAAGTATCTGAACTCTCATATACTGTTTTTTTCTCATTAAATTTCTTAAAATATTTTACAAATAAGATGTCTAACATTTTTTCGAAAAAGGAAACTCTGTCTGGTTTTCCAAAGGTCACTAATTATCAAGCAAAGCAGAAAATTATCAAAGCCAATCATGTTGTCGTAACTCAGAAATTACATCTCTGAAGCTCTAGTCAGAGCTCTATTCTTGGGGACAATCATATGCAAAGGTATGCCAAAAGAAAGACTGGACAGAAGAAAGTTTAGCCAAACTACAATATTGACTGCATCTTGACAACTATTCTGGTATTCTGAGCTTTCAAATTCTAATTGATTTTGTTCCTTATCAAAAACCATTATAGGAACATGTTGAGGGAAGAACTAGAAAAACAGTAATTAAGAGCTTTGCACAGAACAAAAAAAATCTCACAACCTGTAAAAGCTATAGGAAGCCAAGATTAAAGTCTGACACTGATGATCTAGAAAAAAGTTTATTGAAAAGGGGAAAATAGTACTAGTTTGAAAGGGAGCCAGGGGGTTATGTAGTGAGAAATTTATTCGATATCTGCAAAAAATGATAGAGCAACTAGACAGGGAAAGAAAGTGTATGAGATAGCAGCAACAGCAATGAGATGATGAGAGCTACAGATCTCATTCTTCTATGCCTGGAAGGAAAGATTTTTTTACCTCAATATATTTAAATGGTGAACTTCACCCCTGAGCAGTATGATAAGAACCAGGACTAACTGGAGATTACAGGAATGACTGCTAAGGAAAATTAACAACTCCCAAACAGGGAAAAAAATATTTATCTGATACCTCATGTCGTATATTTCTCCATTTAATGATCTAAACTTTCTAATAATCTAAACTTACTCCTGTTTGGACTGTTCTTTGCAAATATGTCAATTAGAAGTTAAGATTCATCTTAAGTGACTTTGAGGTTACCCATGGGAAATACTGAATGGCTGTAACATAGCAACCCTTCACACTCTGAAGATGTCATGGTTTACTAACCCAGGCTGTATACAAGGCTGTTATCACAGTCTTTTTTTCATCATCTCTGCCTTTTTATATTGAACTTCAGAGCTAAATAAAGAAAGGAGGGCGCAGAAAAATCAAGGAAGCAGAAATACAATGGTAACACCATGGAAGGTGACTGCTGGAACACATTAGAGGATGCTCATTTATTATTCACAATTTGAGAATTCCTTTGACACATTATGCATTAAAAGCACAGACAAGAGAAATGGAAGTTAAAAAAAAAAAGTAAAATCCTGTTTATATCTTAAGGCATGTTTCAATTTCCAGTTCTGCTTGTATCAGCAGTTCAACTACTATAAATTTTCTGAGAAGTCATAAACTAATTAAAACCAAAGAAGATATATTGGAATGATTTGCATTTCTTACATTTCTAAAGTTGGAGCTGTTAATTTGTTTATGTGAACTACATGATAGGCATTTCTGTTTCATTTTTTTATTGATAACTCTTGCAAATATTTTTTTTCATTTTTTGCGGGCTTCAAAGCTATTGCCAGTGGGCAAAAAGCTATTATAAATTTCTAGTTCAGTGGGTAGCAAAAATGGAAAGTAACACAGAACACATTTATGTCCTGAAATATAGTTATTTGCTTATGGTTGTTTTTTTATCACCAACAAGTTGCAGTCCAGAAAAGAAATGCAAGATCCTCTACACTATGCACTTTGTGATCAATCTTAGAGCCAACTTTTTTAAATCAAAAAATTTTCAAAGACACTCAGAGGCCTGAAGAGGTAAAATGTCCTCCCTCTACAGTAGCTGGTCCTGGTTTTCTGTTATACTCATGGTAGAATTTATTTTTAACTTCCATATGTTGATTCTGCAATAATGCTTACTCGGACATTCAATCCATTTACAGTAAGAGCATTTCTGTGGGCTGTACTTACAGTCATCATGTGTGATGTTAACTTTGCACTTTCTCAGATATCATTTCTCTCTTTGCAGGATGATATTTTACAGAAGGTCAGCAGTAACTCACAGTACTACATAACCAGAACAAGCACGACTCTGTGATGTAAATGAAAGTGGGAACTATGTGGGTGCTTTCCCCTTGCGATGGGCTTCAAAGTGGGGGCTTCAATCCAACCATTTTAAATGCCATTTTAGATGTTCTAGAACAACTAAGGTGTAGTCTGGTATCTGGCATACTGATTTGCAGCTTGAAAGCTCTGCAGTTAATTTACAGATGCATTTTCCAATATGGTGGGAAATAAGAAGGGCAGAGTCATAGAGAGAAGGTTCTGCAAGAAATTCACCCTGGGATGGGATCGATTACTCTCTGGAGGTTGTTCTCATTCTAAATAACAGCAATGATAAGTGAAATTGAACTTTTATTTATTTTTTTTTTACTATTTTTTTGATCTGTGACACAGGGAAAAGGGTTAATATATATCATAGGCATGGGTGGATGAATACATTAAAAAATTCATTTTATACAGATTCCATTGAATTCATTGTGCTCTAGATTTTACAGAAAAACACATCTCCACCTCTGTGGGTGTTAATGGATCTTCTAACACAAAATTAAGAAAATTGAATCTCCAGAATTATAGTATCAGAAAAATGGCATACCTTTATTCCAATTCCAGAATATTCTCCGTCACTGGGAAATAATCAAAGGGCCAGATCTTTGAGATAAGTGGGCAGAGGGGAAAAACAAATTTCAAATACTTTTTTTGATATGAAACCTTTGTCCTGAAGAAATAAAAGAAGAGGAGAACAAATGCTAAGCATCCTCTAGGGATTTGTTCTTCATTGAAAGTAAGCTAAACTTAGTCTGCTACCAGAAGTCAGTAATCTCAATTTATTGAAGTAAGAGAATGCACAGATCTTACTGGCAGTGTTGGGTGAATGTGTCAATTATCTGCATAAACCCTTCTTGTCCAGGAAATGCACAATACCACTAAGCATCTATGGTTAACTGTATATCTTGTGTTAAAAAACAGCACCGGCAAAACAGTGTTTTACAGTGCAGAAATTTCTTAAATGTTGTAAGTGAACTGTTCTCTGAGGGTCCAACTCTTTTTCATCTCTTGAAAAATACTATGCAAATTCTGAAAGAGAAGTGTATCTACATATTAATGCTTGAAATATGATAATAATGACATGTTCAGATGCATTTTTCATCGAACTAAAAAACTTTGACAAATATATCCACAGTTTTTTAAGCATCTGGAAAAATATTATTTTTATGGTAAGAAAAAAAACTACAAGTCTAGAATTCAATACATAAAAACAAATCTATTGAATAGAACTTCTGTTGTCCTTATTTTGGTTTCCGAGCAAAGGATGGTTTTAGCCCCATATTATCCTGCAGAGTTTTTAATGGGATATGCAAAAGTAGATATTTCTGATTAGGCAAAAAGTGTAAGTTTGTGATATTAGAAAAAAGGATTACAAAATTATCTATGACAATATCCTAAAAATGAAAGTGAGGAGAACACAGACAACAATAAAACGAATTATGTAGAATCTGATCTACAATATAAAATATAGAGGAAAAAGTACTTGGCTTCTCAGGTTTTAATAGAAATTGTAACAATTTTCTAGGCAGACTAGATTGTAAACAACATTATTTTGATGAAAAGACCTTCACAATTCTCAAACAAAAAAAAAAAAGAAAGGCTTATTTTCTTCTATAGCTTCTCTAAAGCTGCAGAAAATTATTAAAACTTAATGCACTTCCTTTGTATAACAAAGAATTTTTTTTCCAGGTCTTGTTCTGCCCAGCTTACATGAGCACAGATACTGCATCATTTTGTTGTCTGTCCTCTTGCTCATACTTGCAAGCCTTTACTCTCTCTGAACAGTACTTTTAAAGTATGTAATAAAACTTAAATAGCAACAAGAATACAGTAGAGAAAAGCTATCATGTTCTGTATTTTCTTTTTTTTTCCTTCAAATGAAAATTGTAGCACCAACACACTACAGAAGGGGATCCAAGGAGCTCTTAATTTTGCTGGATGTTATATTTGGTAAAGTCCTGTGACTATCCTGAGCTACATTTACCTCAGGATTTTAAGCCCTGCATTGTGAGGGTGAATATTCCTCAAATGGAGCTTTAAAACTGCGGAAATTTTCATTTAGAAAATTCACAAGTTCAGGCCCAAGAGATGAAATTTTAACTGGTCAAATGATCAGTTATATTGACTGAGGCTTTAATACCTATTTAGTTTGTTGAAGCCATAGAATATTATTGAGCTGGATCATGTGCACGCTGGGATTGTTTATTGCTGCAATCTATACAGGTGGATAGGAAAAAACTACAGAATCTTATGCTTGTACAAACCCTAGATTTCAGTCAAAGTGCGTAGACACAAGCATAAATATTTTAAGATACAGTGCACTGCTGTGGAGTATACCAATAATAAATGAATAGGGGTACCTTCATGTAAAAGTTTATTTGGGGTCCAAGAACAAAACTGTTGTTTCGGATTATGAAAACGAGGGGAAGAAATATCTACTGATATTTTTATGAAATTGAACTTTTTTTCCTGAAGAAATAAAAGGAGAGGATGACTGAATTAGAAGGTGACTGCAAGAGAAATATATTTCTTGTAGAGACAGATACGACTACTACTGACTACCATTTTCTACGTGAAATCAAGAATTTGGGTTTTATCATTCTGAGAAACATTAAAAAAAATTCTCTTAAGGCAATTTTTGTAGATTTTTCTTTAAAAACATAACAAACAAATAAATAAAAACCTCCCAGAATGCCAGCCTTTATAGAATTTGGAAATCCAGAGGTAAAAATAGCAGCTGTCTTTTGTTCAGAGCATTCTGATTATTTTTAATGCCTGATGCTAGAAAACATGAGTTTTCAAAAGTGCAAACCTGTCACAGATATAAGAAAAGCCTGTTCTGCCTACCTTCTTTCTGCTACTTCTTAGAATAGAAAACAATCGAATATCTGTTTCTGAATAGAAAGAGATGAGAAATACGAGAGTCGTAAATGCTAAATAGCTGCATATTGTGCATGTACTTCATAGATGTTCCACTAACATTTTATATATAGATTATGTCACAAAGTAAAGGTCCCAATAAAGGACAATGTTTAAACAATAGATTCAAAGTGTTTTGTACAAAGTAAAATTGTAACTATGCATTTGCTTTTAAGATAAATTTCTTGTTATGGTTTGAGTTAAGCAGCCATTTTTTAATTATACGGCCAGTTTGGAAGTCGCATTTTTGGAGCCTCTCTATGTGTGAGATGTTTTATGCAAGATGCTGTAGGAAATGCATAATTTTGTTCTTCCTCAGGTGAAATAAAAACATAATGCACAATAGGCTTTTACCTTAAAAGGCACCTTTGCCAGTTCCTTCTTCTACTTCCCCCCATAAAATCCAATTTAGAGTAGTCCAAACACTGCCTTCAGCTGTTGATTGCTAAGTCATTGCTCACTGATCTTGGGGAATTTAAAAAAAAGCACCAAGTGCTTCTATCCAAAGTTAAATATTTCTATTCAAAACATGAACATGACATTGCTGCATCAAATATTTGTTAGAAGTTTATGCCCACTTATAAATCTGTGTAGTTAAATAACTTCTGTAGCAATGAACATACATAATACAGATCCAGCTTTAAATATGTGCAAAACCATAAAATATCTACTTTACAACTAACCACAATTTCAGTAGAGCTATTTAAAAAAAAAAACAACTTCTTGATATAAATATCTTGTACTGAAATGAACATGCACATGATTTCACATGAAATCACAGTCTAATGCTCAATGAATTCATTGGAAATACAGACTAAAATATAGAAATATGTAACAGCATCCCTCCTTCATTCAGAAACAACAATCTGGCTTTTTCTATAATGTTCCATCACAATCTGAGTGGGATTGATATCTTAATCTGGGAAAGTGCTGGAGTTTCACTTAGGGAATATTTGTATATATGAATTGGCCCTTCAATATTTATGATTATTTATTAATATTGATATATATTTATTGATCTCTTTTGGAACTTGAATATGAAATCCATTTATGCATTCCAAGTAACTAGTATGATTTTTTTTTTTTCTGCTGTAAGTATAGTTAAACACCGGAACAGATTCTTTAGGAAGATTATACAATCTCCTTCCCTGATCAATTTTACAAACAGATAAATTGTCCATATAGAATTGTTTCAATATCACTGTATGTACAAAATATACCAATGATGGAGTTAATGCATTACAGAGGAATAGTGATCTGTTAGATCTCAGAATGTATTCCACAGCAGTCCTACAAATATATAACTGTAAAATAAAGCAAATCCCACGCACTTCCACACAGGCGTACAAAGAAAGTCCCACAATACACACGTACACAAAATCTCAAGAGAAAAATTTAGACAAATGTTTAAAGTTCACTCTTATTTTCATGAGGTTGCAAAGTGGAGACCACAAGGATATACTTGATCAAGAGCAAGCATGATTTTTGTTTGGGTTATGGAAAGATTAGACAGTTTTTTCACTTAAGAAATGTTCAGAAACACTTGTTTGGGAGACTCTGAGGGCTGTCTTCCTTCTGAGTCTATCTGTTATGAATTTCTGATCGTAATGTTTAGACAGACTTTCTTAGGAATGGCATGAAGCAATAGACTATCATCCAGGAACCATAGCACGACCTGCTCTTGATGTCACATTTGTAAAAGTAATCACGAACTCCAATTTTGATGCCTCTTAATTTTTTTTTCACCTTTAAGCAATAAATGGCAATAACCTTGACAGTACCAAATCAGTGCTATTTCACCTAAAAATAGTCCAAATTTACATATTTTTCATTAATCTACTTTTCAAAAACTTTCCTGAAAGTATGAAGTATAAATGCTAAAATAAAGTGGAATATAAATCCAAAATGCAATATCTGATTATTCATAGTTTGCAATATGTTGTGTACACATGTCCTTGATATCCAACAGCTCAGTCATGACATATTATAGATTTCTGCTTCTGACAGGAAACGCATGGAAATTTTTCTGTTCACCCCAGACAAAACAGAAGTCCATTTCTTTGAGATTTATGTATTTGCTTTACCTTCATTGTTCCTTAGAGTGAAGTTAGGATTCAAAGAAAGCCCTTCATCAAGAGAAAAATGGAATCTTGCACCATTTGCAGAGTTATCTTTGTCAGTAGCAGTGATAGTCTGAATTACCTGAAACAAAAAATTAACAGTGAATGTGTTGAAATTTGAACTTGATCCTTATAGTACCTGACCTCAGCCAGGATGCTCAAGTCTACCTTATTTTAATTTTCTACTTGACTGATGCTGAATTCAACAGATGAAATGACTGGGTCATTAACTCGATTTCTCTAGCAAGAAATATTTTAGGAACCACACTTCAGAGCCAGGTAAAAGCATCTAAAGGATCTATACTTTCTGATGTTTTGATATGGTCAAGATATGGTATAGATTATCACCATCTGCATTGTATCCTGCTGACTTCCTGGTTTAGCTAAATATCTCTTTTTATGGAGCTAAAAGACTGAACCAGGATGGTCTATGTGAAGTGTCATCTGCCTGCTGTCCTAATAATTAAATATACTTCAATATTGTTAAAGAAAAACAATTAACTAAAATATTTCTGCTAACCATATTTCTGCTAAAAAAATTCCTGCTAAGAATCAGTTTTAAATTGCCAGAGAACAGAATAGGAAGAACAGCAGCCACTCCTGGCTTTAGTTTAGTTTGCCTAAAAAGCAATAGAACTGGATGTAGCCAGAACCATGCCTGAGAGAGGTATTTTTGAAAGGTAGGACCTTTGCCTTCGAAAGCTCTGGTGGTTTTTAAATTTACTTTCAACTAAAATTGATCTAAGCTCTTGGAATGTGGGACCAAACAGTATTTCTACCTCTGCTTTCATTTTCATGCTGGGTCTTGAAACTCAAGTGCTAAAGTGGAATCCAATAAAAGTTGCTCCTGTGATATAGGCAGTGAAGCCCACACAGACTGCTGCACAGAGCTGATAGATATCCTGAGGGAAACATAAAAGGGGGAGGGAAAGTGTTCTTTTCATAAGAATTTTTCTGCTCAGTGTTCAGCTGCAGTCTGTCTGGACTGAACCTAAAACATAAACAGTACAGACTCCAGTGGCTTAGTCTGTTTTAAAACTGAAAGACATCACAAAGTTTTCTACCTCCATTCACATAAGAGAAGCAAAACAAACATATTTTTTAAACCATGTTCTGGCTTGGGCTGGGGTAGAGTCAATTTTGTTCACAGCAGCTGGTGTGAGGCTGTGGTTTTGATTTGTGCTGGGAAAAGTGTTGGTAAACACAGAGATGTTTCTACCATTGCTGAGCAGGGGCTGCACAGAGTCAAAGTATTTTCTTTGTGGTTTCTTGTACCACTCCACTAGCAAGAAGGTGGGGATGCAGGAAAAATTATGAGGGGAGACAGCCAGGACAGTTGTCCCTAACTGACCAAAAGGATCTTCTATACTGTATGATGTCATGCTCACTTGTAAAGCCGGGGGAAGAAGAAAGGAAGGAGGAGATGTTTGGAGTGATGGTGTTTTTCCTCCAAAGTCAGCATTGCTACATGTGATGTTGCTCTGCACTCCAGGAGATGGCTGAACACATGCCTGCCCATGGGAAATAGTGATTTCCTTGCTTTTCTTTGCTTGCATGTGCAGCTTTGACTATACTTATTACACTGTCTTTACCACAAGCTCTCTCACTTTTACATTCCTGATCCATCCTCTTCCCCATCCCACTGGTGGGGGAGTGAGTGAGTGGCTGTGTGGGGATGAATTTACAGCTGGAGTTAAACTATGTCAACCCAATAAGGTATAATGTTTATTCCATTTACTATATACAGTCAAGTACATTGCATTGACTATACACATCTGAGACAATTAATAGTACTTGTGATGGTTGCCAATAATATTTTACTAGTTTGTCGTAGTATTTTTTGCTGAAGTGGAGCAGAGTATGATCAGTCTGAAAAAATCTGAAATATCTATAATTATGCATATGACTTTTAGTAAAGTCATGGCAATAATGGTTGAAAATTTTGGCAAAAGCTAATTTTTCACTACTGAATTTTGAAAAGGTAACAAAACTGTTAGTGAAACTACCATGTAAAACCAGAAATACAGGATTTTCTCAGCTATATATATATTTTGTTCATAATGTTGAAATGATATTTGGCACAGCAAGGCAAAAATAGGGGTGATAGAAGAATATGTTCCAAAGAATCAATTTCTGTTATTATTCAAATACTAAAAATGCCATTAAATACCAAACACATCTATAAAAACGTAAGACTTTAAGAAAAAGATATTATTTTATTAAATATTTTTTTAAATCCTCAGTGCTGTTTCCCAGTGAAATATAAATCAATTTGCCATGCAGCTTCAGCTTTTATTTGACAGCATGGTGGATAAATTTTCATCCTATTGCACTATGCTACATAAAACATTCAGTGACATTTTACAGAATGCTGCTTCAAGAGCACGTCATTCTGCAACAAAAATACCTGATCAAGGCCTCAGTGGCACATGACTAGTGTAAATATTATTTGGTTTTAAGACTAACTTTATAACTCAAAATCTGCTCTCTATATTCCTGATTTCACACATGTAAATTCAAGTATTCCCTGAATTCATGAATGTATATAGAAAGTATAGCACCTCATGGTATAAAAGTTATGCTTTTTCTCATAGAAAATAAGTATTGTATTTTTAATTGGATAGGTCAAAGCATTTTTAGAGACCTGTTTTGTTTTTAAACAGAAAGTTCACACATTTTCAGAAAAGATTTCTAAGACATTCATTCAGCAGTGAGAAACAAATGTATGTATCATCTTGACACCCAAATGTATTATTAACCCTTTTCTAATTAATTGGCCAAGTACTTAATAGCCTATTAGCAGACATTAATGTGTACCTTGGCAAGCCTGATTAAAATAAAAATATTGACACATAATCTGAGCTTCAGTAAACCCAGCTGATAACACTGATAGGATGAAACTGAAGGTTCATGATATTTTTTTAAAGGCAAGAAATGACAAGAAAAGAGAATTTCAAGAATTGAGGAGAGCTAATTGGAGAGGACAGAGAGCAGGTGCTAAATTCTACTCAGAATCATTTTAGAATTGAATCAATAAACGAGCAAATATACACATGACAAACACATAGCAGAGGCATTCCTTGCCAGGTAATATTGATTTCCTTTTTGGAAGATGGCAAAATGTCATTTCCCAACATTGGTTAAATTTCACAGTCATTCATAAAATCAGTATATGTCGAGAAGTCAGTATTCTCCTAGTCTGAATGTCATCTAAGATCAAATCAGAGTTACTTCATCTTCTTTAATATATAATATCAACCAGGCTTCACTTGGAATCTGTAGCAGATACTTAGTCTATCTTCTTAACTATATGATTACTAAGTGACTAAAGCTGTCACTTCAGCATGGAAATGATGATCTCTTCGTAAGCATTTGCTTTGACATACCTTAGGTTTGGTCACTTAAACTTAAGGATTAAGCATTAAACACTGAAGCACTTTTTTGTTTGTTTCGTTTGTTTTTCTTTTTTTCTTTTTTTTTTTCTTTTTTTTTCAAAAAATAGAGCAGTGAAGGGAAAAATGACAGGAGACAGGCTCTGCAATTAGATTATACTGTGATTTCACTCCATACAAAGGTCTTCTGATAAAAAACAAGCAACCACAACAAGTCTTTCAATGACTATCTCTTGGTTAGTTTATCTCACACACAAAAATTTCAAAATAGATGTGCTGAGGAAAGAAATGATGAATCTTACAGGACAGTGCAACATGGAAGCCTAAGTCATGCACATGTCCCCAGCAGTACAGAATTTGTTATTTAGGCATAAATCTTACAAAACACAGTCACAGGATGGTGGATAACTCAAAGGTATACTGTCTTTTCAGTGATTCAGAACCACCCAGCTGGGAACCCTTTTTAGCATACGGAACACTTGTCTTCTTTTGCAATCAGTTTATTTGCCCCCCCCAAATATTTGTTGAGCACCCTCTTACTTTTTTCTTTCCTTAGACTAGATGATAACACGAGCAAAAGATGTGAATTTTCATGTTTTGTTTTGGCTTTTGCTTAGTGTTAGAATTTTTCTGAAACCTTGTTGTGAAATGCAAATAAAAAATAGTTCATAACACATATGTCAAGGAGCCCTGTTAGTTGAAGAATACAGCATGTGAAACAGTAGCTCAAGGAAAAGCACAAGGCTGACCCAAACAGTGAGCAAATTCTATTGTATCCCTTAAAGACCTTGACCATAAATTATCATTTGTAAAACTACTATTGGAGAATTAAAACTTTGCAAAAAAATATTAGCTATATACCAGCAACAACAGCCCCAGCAAAGAACACTTCTGTGATAGCTTCACTGCATGCTTTACCTTATTATTGGTTATAAGAATGTAACATTTATTATTAAACTATATAAGTTTAGAAATATCAGAAAAAGTTGAAATTATTTGCAACTCATGCTTAAACAAGATTGTTTTCTTATATCATTTTTTACAAGTTCTAATTCTTCTATATATTTTCCTTTATTTGAGGTTTTCAGAATATTATTTTTTACTTTAATAATCATTTAATAAGAGATATTCAGCTGACAGACAGACCTATTTGGATTTTCCAGTGTCTCAATAAGAGCACTGAAGAACACTATACAGTCATTAGATAAGAGGGAAGGTCCTTGCACACATAACTTCTCTAAAGACAGGAAATAGGATCTCTTCTGTAAATTGTATATTACACAAGGAGAAAAAGCCACAGTGATTTCCTGCTTATGTTGGGCCACTTGCTGATCAGTGTCTTAAATTATTGTATATTGTATTATATAATTATAATAAATATCTTATAAAGAGTATGATTATCAGCCCACCAAATCTACTTATGATAGTGAATTGTTCAAAGAAGAAAAGACGAAGGGCTACATTAAAGATCTTCCAATGCTCAGCAGCCAGGCAATACAAACACAAATGAAATTCATTATACATAGATATAAAGTCTAAACTTCACACACAATGGTGATCTCTGATCTGACTATTATCTTTAATGATACTGGTGTTATGGCAGGGATAATTTTTTTGCATTCCATGCTTAATAGTGATTAAAAATCAAAGTAATTCTTAGAAATTGCTATGAAAGTACTAAAGATCAAAGCAGAGAGCATCACATACTATGAAGCGTTTTGTAAGAATTATAAACCACTGCATAACTAACTGCATGTTGAATCTTGATCCAATCTCAAGGTGAAGAGAGAGGAATTGGAGAAAGTTTAAAGGAGGAAAAGATTAATGATCAAAAGTCTGGAAGGGCTTTATCACCAATTACCCCAGTTAAGTAGGACTGACACAGTCTGGACAAGAGACAGCTAAGGGACAATGTACAAGAGATTAATGCATGTCATTTATTAATGCAATAATATACGGAGATCAACTGCGTTACCTCTTTCTCTCCCAAGGGAACTGGTATATATTGGTTGAAGACAGTATGGAAAGACTAAAAAAAAGTAAGGTCTTGTTGAAGAATTCAATTAAACTACAAAATTTCTTGGTGCATGAGGTAGGAAATATCAAAAAATTATGTTTGCTGTAGGAAAAGTTAGGCTCATATGGTTATTATCTCATATGGTTATCTCATATGAGATGGTTATTAAAGGATTATTAAAAATACACAAATCACATTTAGATCAGGAAATGACTTTCAAATGATCTGATACCAAGGAAGTATTTGCAGCATCATACACACTTGCTAGGTTCTTAAACTGGGCTTTAGGTGCCAGTTTTTGGCTAGGTGGAGTGAAGATAACTTTGATCAGGCTACAGTCAGATGATGTATAGCATTTTTTTAGTCTCAGCTTCAAAAACAGAAATATATCACTATGCATTTGTGTACACTCTTTTTAAGGATTTGATGAAAATAATGCTATTACTAGTAATATATTCCTCAGGAAAGATATGAGCTCATAACTGAAACATACAACCTGTGCAATAATGCAAAATAAGCACCGTGTTGTGAAAAAAACTCAACTTATGCAGAAAAGCAAAAGCACTTGGCGAAATTGTCAAACCCTGGGCTGCAATGATGTGAATTGATCAGAGAAGCAGTGGCTGGAGTAGATTCAGCTATTCATTTGCAGTTCTGGCCCTCTCCATGTTCCCAATTGTGAAAAACCCATTCAAGGTCTTTTGTTTAATGACCCTTTATAGACAAGAGCAACCACCAAGCAAAGAGTGAGGCTGTGAGCCATGCTCACCAGCCATTGCAGAGAGCTGCCTTTGAAACATTGCTGCTATGTGGCACTCGGATGAGAGATGTAAAATCTGCTTCATTCACTTGTTCAGGATAGTGGCTTCTCAAATTCTATCCCTCATCTGATGGAATTAAAGTTTTACCTGTCTTTACAGAAAATAGCTTGAGTATATTTTTTTCAGCAACAAGAAAGAGATATTGAACAAATGCCAAAATTTTTTACGTTTTGCATAATGCAATTAAAGTTTTAATCAAATGCAAAATGATAAAATGAAATCATGAAAGAATTATGATATGTTCCAAACTTCTGACATATGGGACATTAACAAAGTAATTGTTTTTTATCACTGGAAGAAATATAGCTGTGAGAGTTACCTGACCAGGCTTTGCATTTTCACAGACGATTACATCATAATCTCTGGCAAGCTCAGGAGGATTGTCATTGACATCCAGGATTCTAACACCAACTGGAACGTGGCTCACTAGCCCAGGATTGTCTGCAAAACACACAGGATGCTATCAAGCCTTTTGAAATACTTAATATTGCATGTCATCCTCAATTTAAAAGTGGTTTATTAACACAATAACTGGATGAAAACTGGATTTAGCTACAGAAATTTGGGTAACAACATATTAAAAGATGTTTGTTATGCTTCATTAACTGTTTTGAAAAAATAGCAGTTAAAAAGAGTGGGAAGTATGTCATGAGTCTTAAGTCACTTAAATACAAGCTACTCTGGAAATGAAGTGGGAGGAAGCTGCTGGACTTATACTGTCACACTGTATGCTAAGAAATGATCAATTTCTTGGTAATGAATGTTAAACTGTCATCACAGTATTGAATTAAATCTAATGAAAAAAATATTAAAGCATTTTTCTTTTTCACAGTACCTTAAAGAGTTTAGAAAATAAAATGCAAATATAGTAATAAAATGCATAGGTATGTATAGGCTTTTCCCAAGCTTGAGTTCTGATTTCTCATAAATTACTATGGTATTTCACACAATAGTTATTGAGTGAGGCTTTAGCAGAAGAAAAGAAAGAAAATTTAGCAGAAGTGAGTCTGGTTTTTGCACAAAGAAAAAAATGTTTAAGTATTAGAGCCTTAAGCTATGATCAGTACTTTCATGGGAGCTCACCCTCAGAAAGATTACACCCTCAAAAAACCACAATAAATAGAATCCTTTCAATAAGAATAGACTTTCCATGATAAAATGGAGAAAAAAGCCCTAACAAACAAACTCAATTCCTTTCAGTCCACAACACCCTTGCTCTTACTTCTATGTTAATTTTATTTTGTTGAAAGAATTATGTATTTAAACTTTTAATAATTATCTAATACATGCCTTCTGGATTCCATACAAGTATCAGTCAGTTAGATGACGAACTTCATCCTACGTTCACCAACTAAATGCGACTATCAGTAGAAGACAGTAAGTCAATCTTTCAAATGGAATAAAATGGAAGAATGGAGTATTGTAGATTGACATTTTAAAAGTTCATGTCCCTATGTGTTCTCTTAAGAAGAAGAAAAAAAATAGAAACATTAGTAGTCCAAGCTTCATTCATGGTGGAACTTCATTCACCATGGTTATTTTGATCATAATTAATCTCTAACATGTTCCTGTCTAAAAGGGTAATTTGTAAAATGCCTTGTATTCTTCCCACTTTTAATGATCTCTGCTCAGAATTCTGGAAAGCTTTGACGAGACACTAGCTCACAATGAAAGAATATTTCAGAATGTTGAAGTTTCTTTGACAAGTGGAGAGATCTGTCTGTTTTCACACGGGATACTAGCCAAAGCATCTAGGTCTTAGAGGTTCCCTCAGATTTTTCACATTCTCTTTTTTAACTAACATGCATGTTCACACAATGATTTTAACTCACTTTTGAAACTTAGTCGATCATCCCCACAAAATGTTAATAGAAAGGAGATAAAGTCAACAGAAGACTTAACTAACAGAGCAATGCTATTCCCAATTACCATTACCATTAGAAGTTAGAAGAACATGCTCAGAAGACATTTACAGGCTTGCAAATTCCATCATCTTGCTGAAATTTTGCTTCAGAGGCTTTTTCTTAACAACTTTACAGCTTTACACTGAATCTATGAACATCTCTGTAAGAGGTGAACTAAGAGACTAAACTGGACTATCTCAACTGTGTTTATGCAAGAATGAGGCTTTCTGTTGGTATCTAAAAAACACTTTTAGTAGAGAACTTCGAGGAAAGTTAAAATGCTGGGATATAGAAGTGAGGGAAGAATGACACTTGGCTGCCCACTAAGTATTTGGGAGAAGGGAGCCATTTATCTATCTTTGCTGTTTTTTTCTGAAGGAAGCAATCTTCTCTCCAGGATATGTGGAGTATGAGTATTAATACAAAAACATGTTTGTTCCTTTCCTGGAGGTAGGTCAAAATATTGTACAGAACAGCACAGGCTGTATAGATTTAACATTTCTTACTGCTCACTTAAATGTAGCTTACAACTCATTTAGGTGGCGCCCTCTGTCACTGTAATCAGACAATGAAATTTAAAAAATCCTATTATTACAATTACAGAATATTACATCTATGGCTCAAAAAACTTTGGTCTTGAGGTTTTGTTGTGGAGGTTTTTGAACATAATTTGTGAGGTGTGTGAGCTAGAAAGCGGTATAAATGAAAGGAGGGACCACAATGGACATAAAGAGAGAGCACATAAAGCATAATAAGGAGCTAGAAAGCAGGGATAACTGTAAAGGGTTAAAGATTAATAAATTAATTTTTGAGGAGATTCAGAAACTATAACAAAGAATTTTAACACCTTAATACTACCGAAAACCTGGTGCAGTTTTACCAAGAGGGCAACAGAAGTTGTAATTATCAGATAAGCATAGGATCACTGAAAAATCTTGGTTGAAATGGACTTCTGGGGGTCACTGGTCCAGTTTCCAGCTCAAAGCAAGGCCATCTTCAAAGGTATAAGGGGGCATAATACGCCTGAGAGGAAGGGAGCAAAAAAGCAGAGAGAGCACAGGGCAGAGGGTACCACAGGTAAAGGACTGCTGTGTAGGACTGGCATGTTTGGAATAGTTACTGGGAAAGAAAAAAACCACACTTCTTAGTCCAGTGTGTGACAAAAAGAGTTAAATATTTTATTTCAGTACAGCGCTGCAGACCTCTTTGCCCCACCTTGAATGTGTCCTCTTCTGTGCTTGTCACTACTACCCAGAGCAATCTTAGTCAGTTATGTTTCCAGCAGTTTTGCAGAGAGATTTTATGAAGATTCAGAAAGTTTATCTTTATTTTTTTAGTAGCTGTTTTGCAGTCAAAATAATTTATAGACACCTCATCAGTGCGAAACAGGTCTTTATGCACAATGTAACACTAGTAACTCTCTGGAAGCCATTACCTCATGGGATCACTGAATTTTTCAGGCAAATTTCCATACTGACAGGCTACTCACTACAAAATGCTAATGGCACAGTATTACCACCACTTACCAAAACAGTCTTGAGCAGTGTGCATACAACATAAATTTGCATGCAAAGCGACAGAACAGTTTTAATGGGGAAAGAGAATGAGAAGGAATTGAAGGAAATATAAGGATTTTTTCCTTTTCTTTTTTAAAGTTTTGATCTTCAGAATCAACATATACTCCAGTCTTTTTCAAGAATACAGTTCACCTTCAATCTCCAAACTGATCTAATAACTGGCACTTTTAACAGTACATTTTTCTTAATTAGACAAATTTCTTGCATCAGTTTGGCAGATTTCCAGTTTTAAGATAATCTGTGTTGACATACATTTCAGGTCTGTGCATTGCAAAATATTCTGTGTCCTATTAGCATTATGCCCCAAGAATCTATTTTTTGAAATGAATGCTCTCTGTTTTAAGAGGCAACTGAAGCAGAAACATTGCTCTGATTCACCTATGCTAGGGACTTACTTTCTTCTGCTTGAGACTTTTCCCGGAATAAATAGTTCTTCTTCCAGAATACTAAACATCT
>JAOTQZ010001283.1:75404378-75433292 GCA_026546895.1 Pogonocichla stellata | reverse complement strand
GTAAAGTAAATCAATTTCATTAGCAGATCCTCCATTTCCAAGTCCACTCTAAGTATACAGAAGATCCAATTAACAGCCAATGTGAAGCCTTGAATCTTCTCTTCTATTAGTTTCTGTGGGCAAATTTTAAAACCCCTATTTAAGAAGAAAGATTTTTAATACAGTTACTGATATCTGAGACTTTCTTTTCACACTAACATAATTCCCATAGACGTTATGAAAAAAAATTCTGCCTGAATGACTTTCAGAAGAGAAGTCCTGACACCAACGATCTTTCACGAGTTTGTTTATTTGTTTTTTGCTTGTTTTGTTTTCTTGGATTTTTTTTAATTGCTTTTTTTTAAGTTAACTAAATCGAGACTGGTTCATAACTGTTTACTATAAAAGCCCATTTTGACATCTTTTCAAGACCTTACAATGCAAACCAATATTTAGGAAATTCAACTAGCTGTGTATACCATTATTTTTTAAAGAGAAATACAAAGGACTCATCACATTTCTCTAATAAAGATTAGAAGAATAAACATAGATCTAGGACAGATAAAATATACTGCTGAAGGCTAAAGTGATGAAAGAATGTCCAACCTACAAATGATGGTGGCAATATTAATAAAATACTGGGTTTAATTCAGGATGGTATATTAGTGATAAACTAAATTTTCTAGCAAGGAGAAAATTATGCAGAATCTAAGAATAAGTGTAAAGTTCCAGTCTTCTTTTTTTTAAGAACGTGAGTACTTCTAAATAATGTTACCTGGAGATGGATAGCAAATGTTTTTATTTTTTTGTTGTAGCAAAATTTAACTTTTTACTGATGAACACAAAGCTGAAGGCGCTGCTCACTTCTCTTGTATTACAGCAGTAAAAATGGCAGCAGCAACTACAGAGGCAATAGTAATAATCATAGCACTGCAGTGCAGACCAAAAATATTTAGAGCTTTTAAACTGGAAACCCTCTCTTGCCTTAATGCAAGCAAAATTCTCTCAGACGATGTTGGTGTTGACTGCCTGATTAAAACAGGGCACCACAAACATACTGGTTCTGTGGCCAGAAATGCCCATTTTGAGATTTATGTCAGAAAGCTTCAAAGAGGGAAATAAATGCCATATGATTCCGAATTCCATCCCTTCTCTGGGGCCCCACCTTGGTAGCTAAGAAGAGCCATACCCTACCCCATTTTCAGATGATAACGTAAGAATATATTCATCATTGGTTTTCCCAAAGAAACAGGAGAAAAAAATCCAGCATGCCTAGAATTCAATGACTAAACCAATATAAGTGGGGAATAAGCATTGAAATTTGAATTAGAAGCATCATTTCTTGAACAGGATGGAGAACTAATTGCCTTTCAACAACTGTTGAATTTTTAAGATAGCTTTTTTGTAGGCTTTCTGTATTGCATTGATAAACACATTTAAAAGAACAGCAGATGCTGCTATATCCACATGATTTTTGAACACTTCCATGAGTTGTTATTCCGCTGCTTCTCTGGACAGCTTGTTCCAATGCCTGACCATCCTGTCAGATGGAAATGAAGAAATTTTTCCTACTATCAACATGAAATTTCCCCTTGTACAACTGTAAACCATTTCCTCTGTCCTCTCAACCCCCACCTTGCTGCAACCTCCTCTCAGGCAGTGATAGAGAGCAATAACATCTTCCCCGAGCCTCCTTTTCTCCTGGCTAAATGGTTGGATTCAATGATCCTAGAAGTCTTTTCCAACCTTAATGGTTATATGATGCTATAAATTCATATTGTTGTGATGCATTAGTAGGCAGCTTGCCAAGGCTGGAAGTAAACTGTGTGTCATTGTTATGTTTGGACAGGGTACCAGTACTATGTCCAGCTCTCACCAGTAAAAAGAGCAGATATCCACGTCATTGTCACTACACCAAGACCAATACAGTCTCAAAACTCAGACACTGTAGTTTTGTTTTTACAATCTACTTTAATCTCTTTCAGATTCAGGGAAATACTTTTGTGGCAGATTCTGTTGCCTTGAAAAATAAAGTAAATGTTACCTTTACTGAAACTGAGCTATCAGGCAGAATGCAAGTGGGGTCAAAGACAAAGAATTAATGTGATCTTTTTTTTTTCCTTGGTGAAGGCAGGGTTTCTGGTAACAATTTGATTTCTGTTTCTGTAATGTACCTATAGAGATAATCATAAGTATAGAAAACAATACAAAATAATATTTCCCTCTAATGATATTTTTTTTAAGAAGTAGTGAATTTCATTGCTTAAGTCTATTCTCTATTGCTGACAAAAAAATATTAGTTTTGAGGAAAAAACTGAGACCAAAAATCACTATGACATTTTATATCATTGTAAGAAAAAACTAATTTCAAAGAAAAATGGAGGCACGAATCTAGAAACAAACTTACTGGTATTAAACAATCATCCTGCTGTCCTCCAGATACAAACAGTTAGGAGTTTATAAAACTGCAACAGAATTTTTTCCTGATTTAGATTACTTTCTTAAAGATATTGTAAAGGACACTTTTACTAAAAACTAATTATTTGACACAAGCTATTAGAGTTATTCTTGGTTATGTGGAAAAATTTAAAATGAGAAAATAGATTGGCACAAATACTTGTTCTTTCATTTTAGTGTTGTATGCCAGGAAGCTATTCCTCCCAAGCCTTATTTCCTTCAGGCAATGCATATATTTCTTTCATGTGTTTACAAAATAAACAGAAATTAATTGTGTATTTTTGTCTTTTGATTTCAGTTTTTGGAAAATAAATCAGCTTGCCTCTTAATAGCATTAAGAGAAATACTACTTATGCTTAATATTTCCCCTCTAGCTTCAGTTATCCTTCTCCATATGACAGCCTCCTGTAGCGTTATCAGGAGTAATATATTTTAATAACCTACCCAAAACTTAGTAATTTCTTTTCTGCAAACATAAAATGTGAAAAAGAACTGACAAATTCTTCTCATAACTTGCTGTTTAATGATGGCAATGTGGGTAGCAATATCCCTGTGATTCTATAGAACAGATATAACCACACCTCAATATAACAATACACTTTATCTGTTTATTTGATGTAATTATAGGACTTTCATTACTCAGCATCTCAGGGGGTTTTATATTTCACTGCTGTATATTATTAGTTGTCTCTGTGAATCTGTTTTCCTCTGAATTATGTAACTGTATCTTTCTGTTATTGTTTTTACCAAGACTTATTAAAAACTGCTTGTGTTATAATTAGAAAAGGCACTTCAATGTTTTTACACTAAATCTTTTAAAATAACTGTTCCAACCTTTTCTTCTTGTGAGTTATCCTGACTTTCCACATATTTAACTTCTGAGCAGGTTTGTTGGCATTCTATTAAAATGAGTCTAAAAGTTATTCTCTGAGTAGGTTTTGCAATGACTTTTTCTTGGTATCCTTTCCATAGCACAAAGGGTATTGCATAGTTTGTCAATGAAGTACTGCCCTAACTCAACACTTTTGGTACTTTTTGCTCTGAAGCTCTTTAAGGAATACACATAGCAAAATAAATACAGATGTATAAACAGAGAAAAATATATTTGTTTGGTTGGGCTTTGGTTTTTCTTTTTTTCAATATTTTTTAACACCTTGGAGATTTCTGTTTATTTGTGTTCGTGGGGGTTTTTTTTGTTGCTTTTTTTGTTGGTTTTATTTGTGGGGGTTTTTGTTTGTTTGTTTTTGTTTTGTTTTGTTTTTTCTGTAAAATCAACTGCATAATGATGTCTTTTCAGTATTTTGATTTCTAATCCATCATGATTTCAAAGCTCTGTATACACAATATCCTTTCACGTGGTCATTTTTTGCTGTTTCTTGATAGGATTTCAGTAAGTCTGGGGGATCTGACAGAACCTGGCATGAAATACCATTTTTTCAGTTTTTCTGTTCTATACAGCCTCTCCACAACTTTACAAATTAAGAACTCTTTACTGAGCCTTTAAACACAAGTTTTTGCACCCATTGTATTCAAGTTGGTCCTTTAAGCAAATAGTGGGAAATGGCCTGATTTTCCATTTTCAGCCACTGCAAAGCATTTTGGAGACACTTGAAAGCACCACAAATCAATCCCCAAACTGCTGATGACCTAATAAACCCAGAAATCCATTCTTTGCACTGATATGATAATCAGGTGCGTAAGACAAATATGCAAGAACTTCCCAGTACCCAGAAGGTACCTTTAAAATCTTCAAAATATAAGCACTTGCTTTTAAGAATCAAATTTCTAATTAGAAGCACAGTTATTATCGATCTAAATGTCAAGCATTTTACGAACTCCAACAACCTTTTGATCTAACATCACCTGGAAAACATATCAAGAAACTGGTTTGCTCTCTTTTCCTCTTTTATTTTATCCTCCACATTAAAAACACAGTTCCCAGTATCATAAAATCACAAAATCATTGATTTTGAAGGTGCCTATATAGATCTGCAAGTCCAACTCCTCTGCTCAAAGCTGAATCTACAGCGTTTATTTCTCTGGGCCATGCCCAGTTGGGTTCTGAATGTCTCCAAGACAGAGAATCCACACTCTCTCAATGTGATCTGTTCCAATTTTTGATCAGTCTCACAGTAAAACTATTTTTCTCATTTGGTTTAAATTGAATTTTCTGTACTTCAATTTGCACACATTGCCTCCTGTTATTTTACCACATACTGCTCAGATGAGTCTTTCCTCATGTTGATCATCTTTAGTCACCTCTTAGACTCCCCCTGACGCTTATTTAAACACACTGATAAGCTCTTTTTGAGCCTTCACATCTCCAGGCTGAACAATCCCAGCTTTTTCAGCCTCTGCTCATATGACAGATACTCCAGTCTTAATGATTTCATGCCCCTGCACTGGACTTAGTCCAGTATATCCATGTCTCTTTTGTACTGAGGAGCCCAGATCTGGGAGCATTCCTCATATGGCCTCACTAGTGCTGTATAGAGGGGAAGGACCACCTCTGGCAGCCTGCTGACCACAGGTTATTCCATCCAGTGTAGAATGGCATTGGCCTCCTTTGCTACAAGGGCACATCACTGGCTCATGTCCAGCTTTCACCCACCAGGATCTACACCACAACCTTCTTTCAAAAGCTGCTCACCTGCCTGCATATGAACTGGTGCATAGGATTGATTATTCCCCTCCAAGTGCTGGACTTTGCATTTCCTGTTATTAAACCACTCTTCATTTCCTGTTCACCCATTTGTCTAGCCTGTTGAGATCCTTCTGGTTGTCAACATGACAGACTGATGTATCAGCTTTTACTCCAGTTTTGTGTCATTTGCAAAGAGAGTGAGAGTGGCTGAGACAACACTCTGCTCCACATGCCACCTCACGAATGAAGAGATTAAAGAGCATTGTATCCTGCATAAGCCACTGGGAGTACTTCCTAGTGACTGGACTCCAGGCTGCAATTCGGGCTGCTAGTTACAGCCCTTCAAACCAGCCATTCCAAACAATTTTCAATCCACTTCACCCTTCATTTATCCAGCCCTATCCTTCTATGTGTCTTGTTCTAACATGAATCTCTCTCAATTTTCCTTAATTCTTACCAGCTAGGGAGGTAATTTTGGAGTTTGAATCACTGCCTATCATTGTGTGCTACCACTATAATGAATTCTAATTGACAGATTCTACACTAGTCCTTAAAATAGTTCAGCCTTAAGTTTTTCCACTTCCAAAGGGACAGACTGTATTCTCGGTATTACTATGACTGTATTTCTTTCCTCTAAATTAGTCTTTCATCTGCTATAAAACACTGTGCATTTGCTCTGTACCTTCCTATTCTCATTACTCTTGTCAAAGACTTGTTCAAAAACCTTTACTAGAGTCAAGCAAATTCTATCTTCTCTCTCTTTCAATTAGACTTTTGTAATTTTTTTCAAAGAGTTTCTAAGAAGTCAATTAAATGGTAATAATTCTATTTGAATCTGTATTTTAAAGTATTACTTCTACTATTAGTTCTACTATTCATTCCTCCAGCCCCAGATTTGATCTCTATATCCTTCAACATAAAAAATAGTACTACTTTATCATCTTATTCCCTAATACCACAAAGAGATTTTAGGAAGTGCCAGTACGGGAACAATCAAAGTAGATACTTCTGGACATGAAAATTCCACTCTTTCTCCATGCATGCTGCTGTTTAAGAACAATGCATGTTAAAGAAAAAAAAGGATTGCCTATCCATTCTTATAATAATGGTACGCTTTAAGAAGTAACAGGACAAACAGAAAAACCTGTTGATTATTACATCAGCATTATTCCCACAGAGCAAAGGAGTAGGACTTCCTCAGATTTCAGAGAGGACATTTGACCAATGCAGAAATTATATATCATATACAGAGATTAAAAGTGGAAGTAAATGTCTTATGAAAGGTTCAGAAAGGATAAGGCTGAAGCATGAAGATATCACACATTTGGGGGGAGAAATATAATGTTGATTCTAAATTTCATTTATGTAAAATAAGACTGGTTACAAATAGTGGTCAAAAGGATGATAGGTAGAAAGTGAATTCTAGGATGATAGGTAGAAAGTGAATTCTATCAGGGAAATGTAGCACAAAGTCAAGAGAGGAAAACACTTCAAGAAACTAACTACAATCAATACTTTATATCCACAGAGCACCTCCTGCTGTTGAAGGAATACGATGTCTATGGTGCTTGCAGGTTCTGCTGTGCTCTTGGCCATGCAAATGGTGTCAGAAACAGCAAATGCCTTCTACTATGTCAGATAAATTTGAGGAATACCACCGCCACAAATGAATAACACTTTGGTCATAGCCTTTGACTGATATTTCAGCTTTAATCTTAGTTCTGCAATACCTTGTGCTTGAACGTGAAAGCAAAAGCTGTAAGATTACATATGGCATACGTAGCAGTTAAAAGAAGAGCTTTGGCAATACACAACATATGCTTCTTACTCCACATAGATTCAATTATTAGGTTCATAATAGATTTGGAAGAGAACAACAGTGTTGTAATTTCCAAATTACTGCAGATAAGAAAACGACTGAGGAAGTAGACACAAGGGAAGGCTGTCTGTCATTTAGGCTGCATGTCAGTCTGTGTGTCATCCATCTCTTCTTCACTACTGTCTCTTCCTTCTTTCATAAATGAATTGTTTTTCCAACTGACACTATAGATTTACTTATTTTTCTAACCTCATCTTTAACAGTAACAAAGGCCGTGCAAGGGACAAAAAAAATCAGATCTCTGTTTTCCTGTAACAAAATGCACCCGAAACAGAGAATTCTAAGCAGAATATCTAAATAATAACAACATCAACAACAACAACATCAACAACAACAACAACAACAACAATAGAAAAAATGTATAAGACTTATAATTAATTCAATTCTGGTTTAGTTATAAACATAATCCTCCTTCTTCATCCTTAGCATGATACATGTATCAGCATTTTTTTGATTATGTAAAATAAATAATGTGGAGAAACCTATGCCTAAGTTTTATGCTATTGAGATTTCTTTCCGGAAAATAATTGCATTTCAATGGTTTCCAGAAAAGGACTCATCATTACTCCTTTTTTTCAGTGCCCCAATGCAGCTTTTAAACCCTTTTTTGAATTAATAGTGTGCACCTGTTTATGATTAGGCTTTAATTATATTTTATTTCATGTTGAATTGAAATAGCACATTCTATATATGACAACACTGTCAAGCACACAGGAGTGTTAGTGTTTACCTTTTCAAAGAGCTAATCATAAAGTTCTAGATCCTATTATTTACTACAGAAAAGCACTTAGCCCAAAATGTCAATTTAGTTGTGAGTGTAGGTACAATAATAAGAAACAATTTGTTGCCTTTATGAGATACATTCATGCTGTTTACTTTGTAGCATGTGCTAGTGCTGTAGTGGCAGAATAGATTAAATTTTAACCTAGAGATGAAACAGATGAAAGCAAATCAGGCTCAATAATGTCAGTGCAACCTGTTAGAGGTAAAACCTGCAGTTTATAACAAAAAAAAAGAAACCAGAAAAAAAAAAAAAGGAAAATGAATAAATGAATATACACAACAGCATTTCACAGTTTTGGTCAAAATCACTGTCACTATGAGATGGTATCATGAATAGTGCTTAGAAGGACTGAATCTATCAGTCCAGGATGGGACTTTTTCTCTCTTCATTTGCCTTGTTGAGTTGTATAAATTTAAAACTTTGATAGTGGAAAAATAAAAGACCCTGTAATAAAATGGTTAACTTAATAGCTCTTTAAACTCTCCTTGCCTCAAGTAAAAATATTTGTCTCGGACTACTCAATCAGATGATTTTTAATCATTGCAAGGCTTATCAGAGGCAATGGAAATTCATCAAAGTTAGAGGACTTTCAAATGCACAAGTATTTATTGTATCTTTACTTGGTAATTTGCCTATTAAAAGGCCAGAGATATAATCAGGAACTACTAGGCATTTGTGAAGTATAAATCAGCATGGGCACACAATTAGCATACAATTTGCTAAAATAGTTGATAGTAGATACAAGAAGGAAAGATTCATTTCTCAGACAGTATTAAATAGTCTTAACTTCTTAGACATATGAATTGTGAAACACAAATGGACAAGCTGCTGGTTTTAGGACATTGAATGCTTAGAAATGTTGCTGGGTAAGTTGGCAGCCTTATATCCCACGCAGAGAAATGTGGCAGATTTACACAGGTGGAATCACATAGGCATGTGGCATTTTGTTCTATTGCTCTGTGGAGTTAGAGTATTCACATACACACAGAAAACTCATCTTTATCCAGACTAGCTAAAAACCCACTGGTGCTAAAAAGAGCGTAACATATATTTCTTAAAATATGAGAGTGACTATTTTCCATTCTAATTTTTATTTTTCATACTATGTGCCAAATAAATTATTTACCTATCTCAGAAGCAGCCACTGTGATGTTGTACCAAGGTGTCTCCTCTCTGTCAAAGATCTTGGCAGTCTTAATGGTCCCAGTACTAGCATCAATCGTGAAATACCTATCTTCTTCTGTGTTATGATCAATGAAATATCTATGAAGAAATATAAAATAAATATATATTCATTATAGTATATATAATCCAAAGTAACAGAAAGCTATATCAGAATATTACTTTAAATCTTTTAAAATCATAGACATTTTAAAAAACCACCTAAAAAATCTATAATTTGGAGAAACCCAAAGTAACACCGTATTTCATTTCTTTCATAATGTTTTATTTCTTTTGATACATAACAATATTTCCACCACGAGTCACAAATATATAAATTGCTAACAGGTGGTATTTTGCACAGCAGTATACAACTCTGTCAAAGGTAAGATACACATGTATTTTGACTAAAAATCATGAAATGGAAAAACAGAAAAGAAAGCAGGTACTAAGTCATTATAATTCAGGTTATTTGCCTGTCACTGCAAACCGGTGTGATCAGCCTCGATTCCTGTTTTGAAGCGTGCCTCTCTGACATGAAGTAAATGACAAGATGACACATAAGCCATTTGGAACATAACCATTAGAGAGTATCAGAAACATCTGGTTCCCAGAGCAGCCATTGACACTACCCTAGAAGCAAAACGAAACTTCCCTACTTTACCTCCCTTGGCTTCCGGGCACTTTGCCTAGCAGGGAAAGTAAAAGCCTTGAAGGTGGTAATGGAAGCACAGGGAAAGAACATAAAAGAAGAGACTGACGAGATGTTTTTTCTCAAAGCTGGAATCATTTACAATGGTTTTTAACAAACGAAGCAATTACAGAACCCTTCCAAGCCTTCTTAACTAACTCCAGAAAAAAAAAAAAAAGAAAAAAATGAAAAATATTATTTTATATACCATAACTAATGTTCCCAATAATTTGTCATTCCTGCTTTCATTCTGTGAAATTCCATATATATTTAATATATGGAAGGCATATAAAGGTCAAAATTATTTATTTGTCCCACTCAATTGCTTTTATTTTTACATCATCAGAAGTGCAATTCCTAGCTAAAAAAAAGTGACACTCATAAAAGTTGTCAACCTCAAAACAATTAAAAATATGTTTTATTTCTTTCCCAATCCACCTATTTATACCAGTTGTGTAAATAAAAGCAAGCAAACCAACACATATTTAATTGAATGATATATTAAAGGCAGAGATGATGTGAAAAAGTAAAAGAAAGAAAGCACTTAGTAGGAAAAGCAGAAATCTGAGTGAATCACCTTAGCTGGTCAAAGGATTGGACACTCAGTGGAAAAGCTAGATAGGATTTGGTGACTTCGGGTAGATCTTCCTTACTGGAGAGAACTTGAACCCACCACTCTTACCTGCAAGAAGTTTTTGCATCTTCATTACAGTATGCTATCTTGCCTTGTGGAATTCCAAAATTTCTAACCATGCCTCAAGTATTTCCAGCAGCTAAAGAACTATAGTTCAGTCGCTGGAAATCAAAGCAGCCAAAGCTAGGATAGAGTATATTTCTTTCTGTCTGTTCTCCATCTTTCCTTTCAACATACTGAAGAGTGAAAGCCCTGCTGTATGACTGTGGGAGTTGTTGGAGAGGCAGCAGACCTAAGCTGCTACCCATTTTATGTTTCTCTGGAAAAACAACTGTCCTTGCTGTTTCCCATAAGCTGTCAGAACCTATTGTGCAGTTCGTTATTACCAACATTTGAGAATATCTCATTCCTAAATACACTAGAAGTACCCAATAATGACATTTTGGATTTACAAGATGGCAGCTCAAGTTGCTTCAAACAAGTGGAGTAATAAGATCTTGATTATATAGGTGATGGGGCAATTTTTAAGAGTTTAAATCAGGAAATTTTTTTTCAGAGGACATTATTCCTTCACTGAATAAAAAATAAAAAAAAAAAAAAAAAAAAAAAGAAAGCCAATAAAAACAAAACAGTAACGTTGCCAAAAGAAGGACCAAAAATGTTAGTGAATTTATACACAGCAGTCATTGCAGACACAGTTCTGAAAGTTGGTGTGGTTCTCTGTGCTTGGTAAACTCAGGAGAGGAATTAAAAGAAACTCCTGATGAACATTCATCAGTCACTGATCATGAAATGCGGGATGGTGAAGACATCCAAAGACATTTATTTTGCTTTGAGGAATATTGGAATCCTCTGAGGACACATCACAAAAAAGAACAAAAATGAACCACATAGTTATCCTTTTGGCATTATTTTATGTGGCCCTATTTGTACAAGCTATAATCACCTCTTTAAGACTGTGCCAGTGTCAGTGGAGAAGTTGTATCTCCCACATCTGCAGATAGCATTACCTTTAACTATTTACAAAATCTTGGAGACAGACTGGTCAACCTCTAAAAATCCATAAAGCTGTCCTATTTGGCACAGTCATGTTGACATCTGAACTTTATCCAGAAGATGCATGCTTCAGGTGAAGAAATGTCCCCATACCTTACACCTTTATGCTTGGCAGTGTAGGAAAACTGAGCTAAGAAAAGTAGTTGGAACATTTTGATCATACTACTCTTTACACAGAAATAATGAATGTTCGGTTGTGTTGGGCAAGATACATACACAGATACACAAACATCTTTTACAGGATGGACTAGAAGGTTAAGAGAGAAAGTATGGGAAGCATAATAGTCCTTCAGTTTTCTTGGAGACATTTTACTGGTAGAGCTTACAATCAGTTATGTAATAGTAAAATTTAATTACTTCTCTACTAGTATAGCTTTGTTTTTCTTGACTCTAGGAGTCTCCTGATATCAACAAGGATTATTTGCTGAAAAAAAGAAATCAAATATTCTTTTCTGACCTGTACTTATGGAATATGTACTGCAAATCCAAATCAATTTATAATGCAAGAATCTCATCCCTGCAGACATTAATTACTCTGGACACTGTTTGCTTATTATCATCATCAGGCACAGTGACTATTCTGTTAGTCACTATTGTGCTGACCACTGAACCATAAAAAAAGGGCTATGCATTATTTGTAGAGAGTATCTTAAAAATAGATTGAATTTTATATTTGATTTCAGTGAGAAAAAAACTTAAGGCAATATGAATACCCAGCTGATTTTTTTTGTGTGTATATGACTTATAAAAAAATTACCTCTTCTTCTGAGTAAAGTACAGAAAAAAAAAATCTGGCCCAAAAATGAAGCTTGTGTAGAAAAACTGATATTTGATTTGCCTATGAATTGTGATCATCTAAAGGTTCATTTTCATAAACATATTGCAAAAGATTTTTTTTCTTTTTTTAATATGAACATGATTTTCTAAATCAGTTATTAAAGTGTGTTCCACAGAACCTCTAATCTCTGTTTAAAGAACTTAGGCTTGGATTAATAACTTGAATTGCATTTTCTGTGTCATTAATGAAAACAAAATAATCCTGTAGTAATTTACTCTACTAACACTTCTACTTCCAATGATGATAGGACAATAATTTTTTTCCAGATTTTTTTCTACTGTAGCACTTCACTTTCATGTGCTATCTTTTGCATACAGTTTGAAATATTCACAGATTGACAATTCTTTTCTTCATCAATTAGTAAATAAGAGAGTGGTACTTTCTTAGGTTTTCCCATCATTAAAATTCTTTCTTAAAATTGTTTTGTGCATCATATCTGAAGCAACCATTTGCACTTTTCTGTTCCCTAACCTTCATGAATCTGTCAGTAAAACAAGTCACAGAAGATATTCCCACACAGTAAAAAACCTAGGAATGCTAGCTCTGCTTCCAACTGCTTTAAAAATATTTTGTACAAGAACTCTCTTGGTAGAGAAACTCATTTTTGTCATGTGAAAGGACATTTACAACAAGTCTCATTGTTTTTACAAAATGCTGAACAATTTAGACCTTTATAAATACTAGACACTCATTTATCTACATGCTGAGAATATAGATCCGATATATCTATAAATAGAGCACGTTCTTGAGCCAATGATTCTTTACTTAAGCTTCTGAATTTACTTCATCTGATTAAAAAAATTATTTTCATCTGAGCAATAGTGACAACAAATACAGCCATTCTCTTCTGCTTCTACCCTTCCCTCTACATCTAGTGATCTGCTTTTTGCTGCTTTTTCTAGACCACAAAAAGATATAGCGCAAGTTTGGAATTTCAAAGAGTCATTTCAAAAGAGATTTCTCACCCTAACTCAGTTGATAGTTTCTGCCCACTTAGAATGCATTAATTCAAAAATTAATTTAAATTATCCATTTGAGATATTTATTTATAGACATCTACTCATGACAATGCCATGTGACTTAGCACACTTATAATCACTGCACATTAAATTAGCACATCAAAGCTGCATGGCACATGTTAATAAAGAGACTTAATAACAAGACATGCCTAGATAAACAGCTTCCCCAAAAACTGTTTACATGCAAACCAGCAATAGAAACCAATCTGAAAGAAACGTCATTTAAAAGTACCATGAATATAGAAAATTTAATAGTCATACTATCAGAAGATAATCTGAAGGAAATTAAATACCAAAACTGAATCCTACTAACACTGGGAAATTCAACATGTGCCACATTTTTATTAGGCAGTGTCAGTGAATGGAAATGCATTCCCAGCTTCATCCATATCCTTCTGACCAAAGCAAGCCACTGGCTCCTCTGGCTTCATTCTTCACTTCCTGCCTTTTAGTGAAGCAGTGGGTCAGTGATTACAGGTATTCCTAACATTTTTGGTGAAACTAAAAGCATTTGCATTAATTAGGAAATAAAGAGAAACATATATGAATGATGGCCCTTGGGCAGAAGGTCACTATGGAACATATAAATCTGCTTCCAGTATTAAACCTGTCAGACTTTAATAATGCAGAGACTGCTTAAAATGGTGAAAATTTTCAAAGGTTCTAAAGTAGTTTAGAAATATTAATGATCTCCAAACCTTTTAGGAGGGCTTCTGAAGTGAAAAGACACAAGCATTTTCAAAATCTCTCTACCTAAATTATTGTCTTAATGTTAACACCAGTTTATCACTTTTTAGAAAACTGGCATAGGCTGTTGCTGTTCTGGTATGGCTCCCTCTAATTACTGTGTTTTAAGGACAAACATTTGAGTTCGAACTTTTAAAACAGATTTGAGGTTTTAAGTTGTCTGCTTCTGTTTCTAACCCAATCTTTAATTTACCTTTTCATTATGCTATTTTTCATTTATTACCCTATTTATCAATTGCAAAAATGAACTCTGTTACATGTTTCTACCCTGGCTACAAATCTCATTGATAATAAACTTCCAAAGACAAATTTCAGCCAGATGTGAATTCAAAGATCACAATACTTCCTCGAACTTCTATTTTGAGACATAAGCAAATAACCAGTTCTCAAACAACAAGTGAAACTGGTTACAAAGAATTAGTAAAAACATTCCATGAGAAGGGAACAAAACCTTGTCCAATCAATTATATCTTTGAAGACTTATCAGTTAAAAGTCAAATGTCATTATAAGGAAGCCAGATAAAGATTTAAGCAAGAAACTTTCTCAGAAAAAGATAGATTTAAAGTACAGAACAATTTTATTTCATTATATAAAATATCTTAGAAAAGGAAGAGCAAGGAACTTCATAGATGACAGAAGAAGCTACAATATGACAAAGAGTAAGAGAACCAACCAGCTGCAGTTCTCTGTGTTTGACCAGATGGAGAACAACAAGAAATGGCCCATGCTGGGGCATGCCTTTGATCTTCTCTCTGCCTCCTGAAAGCAGCACTCATGAGCCTGGGAACCAGCAGCAAACCCTTGAAGCCAAATGAGATGGTGGGGAGACATTCTGTTGCTGTGACTGTCTTGAACTACACTACCTCCATTCCAGGGCCAATTTATTTCCCTATAGTTCAAACAAATTCAGCCAGGAGAGAAAGCAATTGCAGGAGTGAGTCAGAAGTCATGCCAATCAGCAGGTGACCAATTTTCTCCCTGCAGCATGTCTGGTACATGAAGGACACATTCGATGTTCCAGAGCTCCTTGGCAGAAGAATGCTACTGAGAACTACAGTCTTCAACTGTGCCTTCCAGGTGTGAAAATTAAATACATTTGAAGATAGCTTGGAGAAGGTAATCCCTCTGTTTACTGTTCCTTTGCTTTCTTTTCAAACAGCTGTAGCATAACTTTGAGAAAGATACTGTTCCTCTCACAACACTTAAAGGAAGTTGATTCGATATGCTGTTCCTACTGAGTTATTTCTGGTGCTGGCTTGCAGCTGACATCCATCAGCTGATCAGCAGTACCTTGTTGTTTCAGTACAGGACTCCTCACCTCTCATACTGAAATCTCAGCTCAGCCAGAGTGGCAGCATTCCATGTTCTAGTCCCAGAGATGTGAGTTGTGGGATCCCAAGGGACAAGGGGGAGTTGATGGCAGTGAACCACTGTCCCTCAGAAAAGCCCCTGAGAGGCAGCCACTACTGCTTTGAATTCTACACAGAAGTCAGCTTCCTGCTCCAGTTCTCATTCCCATTCTCTAGCACACTGCTCACCTTGGACACAGGAAATTTGGAACACTGTTCATTTGAAGGAAATAAGTCCTTTGACAGTCATCATTTCTAGCTGGCAGTTTCTGTCTGCATATGTTAATCACTGATCATTTTTCCAGCTAATTCTACCAGTCAGGGTAGGCTAAGAACAGGCCACATCCTTCAAGGCATAATTCAGAATTCAAAGCAAGATAAAGGTTTGTCTTCTTTTCATGACTTTATGAATTTCTTCAGAGGATTATGTCTGTCCAAAAGCATTTCGGGATGTGCTGATGGCAAAATTATATCTTATTATATCCAACTTTCTTGTTATTCAAATAGATTAACATTTAGATAAAGAAATAAGAAATAAGGTGCAGTCAGTGCTACATGAGAAACACTTTTATTTTCTCCTACAAGCTAGCTACAGCTACACCTACTTTTCTACCTACCAATTAAAGAATGGTATTCTACTTACATACTTTTTTCTCTTCGGTTCATATTATACACTAAACCAAATAAAACCAAGATTGATAGATAGATTTATGCCTATTTATTAGAGTTGCATGACGCTATCAAATGACTGCACTCTAGAGAAGTTCAGATATGAAGGCTGACTCTAAAACCATAATAGAATGTTAAGACTTGAGGCACTCTGAAGTCAGTAGAAATTACAGAAACGCAAAGATGATGTTCTGGCATGAAAAATCAGTCTTTCATGGTCAAAAAGTTAATCTATCTGTGTTTTCTTTCTCAGCTCTCGGAGGTGGTTCTGGTTGATGTGGGATTCTGACCCCTGTCCTGAGCTGGATTCTTCCTAGTCAGAAGAGATGTTAGAACATCTTACCGGTTCCTGCTAAAGGGCATGGACATACTTGTTACTGAGAGACCTAGGAAACATAATTTGACAAGAATCCAAACTAATTTAGGCCTCAGGGAACAAAACAGCAACAGACCTCTCACCTCAACACTATGAGGGAAGGTTTTTAAATGTTTTCTCACTGTGAAGCCAGATGGAGAATTAGTGAAGAAATTGTAGAAAAAATCCCATCTCTCTCCAGCCATTCAAAATAGGGTGTTATTTCTCTGTCTCAGTTTACTGACAATCTTAGAGAGAATACTGGAGGATTATGACAGTGTTGTGCTTTGAGGTCTCCTTTGAGGAGGGCAGATTTTTGCCTTCGTCTCCAGCAGCACAGGCATCGTTCTTGAAAATCTCACATGCTCCCCCACAGGCATATGAGGGAGGAACGGTCATTCTACATGATGGCACTGATCTCAGCAAGCTGCCCTAAGTACAGCCAACAAAGAGTCAATTGTTATAATCATATGCACCTGTAATTCATTAACTTTGTAGTATTCTTTCTGAAAGAAGGAAAGAGAAGGTTGTCAATTTAAATGAAAGTAGGACAAGGGAACTATGTATTTGTTAGAATCTCTACATACCAGATGTAGTGCTGGAAAGCAAGTATTAGTATATACATGTATTATAACTATTATGCTATATCATCCATTTTAAGGAAACCACATAAGACCATTAGAAAATAGTGAAGCCAGGATCAAAGCTGAGATTGTACTTTTATTCTTCACCAACTTTAAGCACAAAATTAAAAGTCAATTTTTAGGACAAAATAAATTAAAAAAAAATAATTTTTTAGCACAAAATTTAAAAAAGAAAAAAAAAACCAAACCAAAACAACAAATTTTTTCTCACTTCTCTTTCCTATAGCTGATCAAACCTTGCGAATAAAAAACATTATAGTAAGATATATATTACAGCCTGATTAGGATCCAACAGAAAATTGACTCGAATTCCAACATACTAATATAACACATCAATACTCCAAGAACCAAAAAAATACAAAGCTGTTTTTAACTGAGCAATTGTAGACCTTCTGAAAAGGAAAGATGCTTATCTTTCTTATCATTTGAGAGTACTGTTACAGGCAGAGTTCTGATCAGGACCTGTACCTCATTCACCAGAAGTTTACTGTAAGATATCAGGAAAGGAAAAATTCTTCCCAGAAAGGTAAACAATCTAAATTAAACAAAATAAATGGGTGCAAAAACACGACTAGCAGGGGCAGAGGTCCTATCATTAATGCTCAAAACAGTGATTTACCTTCTATATCACTCATGACAAAGTAGTACTCAAAGAAGTGACCGGATGTTACAGTATTTCTATAGTGGGATGTCTTATTTCTCAAACACTACTCTTAAATGTATAAGGTTAATAAAGGCTTTCAGTTCTTCATAGTATTATCAAACTGGGAAGTTACTCTGGGGGAACTGGTGCATGTCATGGAACTACTTTGACTATTATATCAGAGTTGTAGGCAGTGTCATGATTTTAAAACCACGTCTTAGCTCTTTTCTGAATCACTGCCTTGGAGGTGGTTTGGGGAATAGCTGCAGCATTATGTTTCTGAAAACCATTCCACTGGCAACAGACCAGAGGTAGTTGGGAAGCTCCAAGGATCATCTGGAATATGTGCTGTGGCTGGGAGGACTCACCACACAAGGATCACACCTACAGGAAAATGTAAGGGTTTCAAGAGGCGCTGCCCTGCCCTGAGGCAGCCCTAAGAGCCAAGAACTGCTCTCAACACACATAAGTGCCTTGCCAATCAAAAATTGTTTCCACCCCTAATCTCCATGCATATCTTATATGTATGATTTCAGGAAGAAAAAAACCCATAATTTCTAAGTAGATATAGAGAGATTTAAAATGAATAATGGACTAAGAAAAAAATTGTAATTAGAACATTTAATAGTCATGCTTTCTTCTGTATTGTGTGGGAAGAGACACCTTTCAAGACCCACTTGCACATCAGATATTATTTTAAGACGTGACTTAACCCTGACCTTTTCAAGCAACAAAAGATATGAGTATGGAAGGAGAATACTTGACACAAAGCAATGAAAGGGGATTAATTTCTCATAAATGTTCCAACGAAGCGTAATGTGAATGAATTACAAATAGGGATCTTTTCTGTTGATTTAGAAAACAATTTTTTAGGTAAATTTTTAAGTGATTTTCAAACTACTCAAAACCCCTTTATATTTAAAATTAGTATAATGAAGTTTTAATATATTTATTTCTTAAGCTTTCTGTTATATCTTGTTTTCCATATTTCAGTAGAATAATAATTCTATTTTAAACAAGAGTATTTTAAAAAGTTTCCCTGAAAATGTATTTCTACTTTTCAAAGAAAAAAAACATCAATCAACTTAAAAACAAAAAATCCTTTAGAATAGTCCAAATTGCCAATCAGATAAATACTGAATAAAAAGACCCCCCAGCTATTAGCCACATTTGTTATTACAGAGGTTGTTCTGCTGAGGTTTAAGGACTAAAACACTAGTACAAGCACTGGCAAAAAGTCAGTGACCTCTGAATACTGCTCATCTCAGGAACAAGATGAAATCACTGCAATGAAATTACAGAGAGGAAATAAGGACAAAACCCACTTTGTCTCCCTCTACTGATAGCAATAGATGCTGCTATTTATTTTTGTGTTCAGTTCAAATAACTTGAAAATATTTCAGCACTGTTAATTACCTTAACTACACTTCCAGCCATTATTCTGTATACAAGAGTTGTTCCTGCCATCAAAATAAACTGTTACTTAATTGGGTAGTGAACAAATCACAGCACTGTATCTCTTTTCGCAGCTGAGCAGCAAAGTGATATGGTTTCAACTGTGTGTGCCTAAATGCTTCATCAATCTCATGTACAGCAGTGATATCCTCATAAAGTGGAAAGGATGCACAAGTGGATTAGGAAAGATTGATAAGCAAATCGCTGCTCTGTATCTTGTCCTGCAGCATCACAGTATTTGGAGTTGTATCTGAGCCATTTGGATAAGAAGCGCTATTCTGTTACACCCCTACTGCACAGAGATCAGAAGGGCAAGTCCTATCTGTACCTATCTTCCCTGGAGATTGTGACCCCTGCCTTTTAAGAAAGTTACACTGAATCTTCCTGGTTACATTTTTATAATCACTATTTTCACTTTCAATTAACTAGGAATTGTGGGGAAACAAAGAAGAGACGTGACCTCATTTCTTCTGACTATCTTTCAGACTCACCAGGGTTTCAGACAAACAGCGGAGACATTTCCTGCAAAGCAGCACAAAAGGCCATAAGTGCACTGCATGGAGGCTTCTGAGAAGTACAGCCACCTCTGAGTGGCTCCCTTGCTCATCACCCCGAGTGGAGCATGGGGCAGGACCCCGCCTCCAAGTGGAGCAGCAGCTCAGCCCACGCAGTCTGCCCCACTTCTCAGGTCACACCTCTTCCAACCCATAGTTTCCCAAGCTGCAGCCAGATCTTGAAACAAAACAAAACCCTTCTGTACTACATCAGTGTTTCTGTGTGAAGTTGAGATAAGAAAAGGGGGATTGGAGCTGTCCATTCCCAGACCAGCATTTCTACTCCTGCAGCAGGAAGCTCAAGGAAAACTTGAGGGCACACCAACCCACCCTTGTGTCTGTTTAGAGTCCCACACAGCAACATGTTAGTTAGGGCCTTAGAGAATCAGCATCTTCATAAAAAGCCCACACTCTCACAAATGACATTCACTATCAGTTCCACTAAGATGGATAAAGCCTGACTAGAGGGCGGACCCAGTCACAATATAATGCCAAGGGTATCTGATCTGTCACTGCCGTGTCAAACCCCACCAACATGCAACTGAGTGAGAACTGGCTCCCTTCAGATCTTCATGGTTTTTGTATGCTGTGTTGGAGAGACATAGAGATTTGGAAGGAACAACTCAAAAATATATGTAAATTGAAAGAAAAACATGATAGACAAAAGTAAGAAAATTTTTTCCCTCAATTATATGAATAATATGGATACTTAACGTCCTATCCTCAATCACTGGTTACAAATTCGGGTTTGGGGAAAAAAAAAAAAAGCAAATACAAAAAGCTCAATATTTGGAAATATTTTTCCTTCTGATCCCTCTATCTCCAAATTACTGCCTGTTTCACCCAGAAAATCTATTTTCGGCCTTCCCAGCCTTTGTACAAACTGCTGCTGCTTCCCTTTTGCCAGAGTTATCTCATTCTAGACAGAACTGTTATGGGCAGCAGGCAGTTGAATGATGAACCAACAAGTCAAATCTGCACTTGCCCTTCTACTCCAAACTTCCACAACAGTAGTTGGTCTGGCTGTGTTAGTAGCTTCAGAATAATGGTATTAGAACTTCAGGCATTTGGCAGCTATTTTTAGCAAAATTTTATTATGCATGTCAGGATTTAGGCACAAATACCATAACAGAAATTTTTCAAAGGCAATAACTTGCCACTAAGAAATTCCATATATTGATTCTCTGACACGAAAAATTTTGAATCTTAGCTATTATCACAAAAGAACCACAAAAGCCTGATGTTTTCATTGTTCTGAAAAGATTGTTTCATCTTACTAAGACTATTACACATACCCAGCAGATTTCAACTCAGTCAGGAGACTAAATATACCTAATTAGCTTAAGAAAAATTGCTTTCCAAGGATATAATCATATGATTTCTATGAAGGCTATACCATTACGTCATGGAAAGGAAAAGCATAAAAATGTTTTTGTGGATATTTTCTGGAAACTTTTAAATCTGCTACCATCTTTGACACACAAAGTTTATATACTGTTCCACAAAATTCATTATTACACATATTTGATTCTTTAGATACTCCACTGAAGCTGAAACATATTACAAAATATTTGGTTCATCCTCAACCCATGTTTTGCAAAAATGATTCTATTTGTCTCTATAAGGAAGATGTATGTAAACTCATTGCTGTCCTGCATAAGCACCTGGCACAACTACAGTGCAGCAAGTGTGAAAAGGGCCAGTGCAATTCTGACAGACGGGGAAAATGGTTCTATGATACTTAACAGATTTACAGCAGGATACCACTGGAAAATCAGACCTTTGCTCAAATTATGGGATTTATTGCGCAAACCAAACAAAGTTTGAAGGTTATGTTACTAAATCTAACCCATACAAACTGATTGTGACACTGCTCCAACCTATGTTTCCCTTTATATACTAAAATAAAGTCTTCATACATTCCAGATCTCATTAACCCTTAAGCCTGTGAAATTCAATGTCACGATTGAATGGTTAATCCATGTAATTTGGATCTACTGTACCTCACTAAACTGTTTGCAGCATCAGGATCGTGCGCCGTTACGGTGCCAACAGGAGTCCCAATCTTTGCATTTTCATAAACTTCCATGACGTAGGAAGGCATAGTGAAGAGCGGGGGTTCATCCACATCGCCAACGATGACCTTCAGCATAGTTACGTCTTTGAACGGGCCCAAGTGCGAAAAGCGAAAATCAACATGAGTGTTTGCTCCTTCTATGTTAAGTGTGTATGATTTCTTTTTTTCGTAGTTGAGTGGCTGTTGGCAGAAAAAAAATGAAATCAGAGCCATTCTGTTCTCCAGTTTAGCCTGCTAGTAACTCAACAACATCTTTTCTGCTTACTTCAACATTTCTTCTTGTTACTAGAAAGGGATGATATTCTTTGCTATTTTGGCAGTCACTGCCATATCTTGTATGTAGAAGGATATAAACAAAGCAGGATGGTTTCAATTTTTCGCTACAACTGAATATTGGAGAAGACATTAGTTTTGGAAATAACCCAGGGTTTTAGAATAGGCCTCAGATTCTACTTTCATGATAATGTAGCGTCTGGATTTTGTCACCTTTTGGTTTTAATCAGTAAATCCTAAATTCTGGAAAAGGTAGATACATTCAGGATGTATCCTGAATTAAAGTAACTCCATATCTTTAATAAAAAAGTTTCACAGCCACGGGGACTCGCTGGCTATGAAAACAAAACTAAAATTCTTTTGGGCATCTCTTTTAACCTTAATTGAATAACAGCAACTTCTTGCAGGAAAGTAGTCACTGTAAGAGACAAGAACTTTTATGACCAGGTGGTCCTTCTAGGGAATGAGGGATAGGCTACAGATATAGTCTGTCTATTTCCAACAGTTTTAAAACACAGTCATATCATTAAAATAAGTTGCATATGCGCGGATTTTTTTTTTTAACCAGAATTTTTATTGTCATTATGGAATGGCAGAATTCCACTGATACCAGAATCATTCTGTGTGGACATGACAGTCTGTCTAACAAAAAACCTTCATCCGAGTTTACATTGTTATTTCCTGTCACCCCAAGGAGTGGCAAAGTAGTACGTTAGACAAGAAATATGAGAAACTCAATATATGTCTTGTCACTGTCAATGTGTGTTTTGTAGATGAAATTTACAATAAATTTGACTGACAATGCATAAGAAAAAATGGTCAGGGTTTATATACACTTTATATATTTCTTTGATTTCTCCTCTGTGTGCTTAAGGATGACTAATTTATTCTTTGAACTCTAACAGGATAAGGTTTTTGTGACCCTAACATTCTCTGCTTCCCTTTCCAAAATGTAAAAATAAAAAGTTTTAAAGGCATGGAAATTTACCATAACTTTGTAAACCTATTACTATGCAAGGAAAAGCAGCAAGTATGCTACTCATGTCAATTCATAAAGAAATATAGTTTTAATAAATTCTAACTCAGATGTTCATTAATTTATTTTTTTTTTGTTATGAGCAGCAAAATGCTGAAAAGTGGTTTTCATTTCTCTGCAGCATGTAAACAGGTTTAAAATAGGACTGCAACTTGTATCTTTTATGCTTTTTGGAAAACTCAGTTTACACTGACAATGACTGAATTAACTTGTACAGGAAGATTAATTTCTCTCCAAAAAGCACACAAGGAATGACACAAAGTCTTGTGGTAACACAAACTCTTTATTTATCTAGTTCTTTGATCAGACAATAACACTTTTGATTTTTTAAGGGAATAATCTACTCAAATAATCAGAAAAAGCTGATATTTCAAATACAGCCAGAGTAGTTTTTTGCTTTCGTTTGTCTTTTTTTCTTCCTATAACACCTCAATCATTAGCTGTAGATGCAAGGTGAGAGACAGACTTGTCTTGTGTCTCTAGATATGCAAATCATCTCTGTATTCAGTTAAAATTATCATAGCACTGAAGATCATTAAGTCTTCCCCAGAAAGAATGCAAAACATTTACATTTTAGATGAGTTAAACAGAATTTTTGTTTATGTTTCTTATTTTCCCAATGAATAATGTCTTCCCATGACACTTACCAACATAACTTCAGCATGTATTCACTGGCTGTTATGATTTTCATGCCAAACTGAAAATGCCAAATGTAGCTCAACTGACCAGTTACAGGGCTAACTGGAAAGTGCTGCTGTGCATTATACTGAAGTTTGAGTTTCTAATATGAGACTCCCAAAAGGAATTACTGTAACTCCCAAAAGGAGTTACAAAATTTTATGAGAAATAACTATCTTTTTATTCAACATTTCCAGTCTCATTATACAAAATGGAAGAGACATGGGCTGTTAGACACTTTTTCTGGGAAGTCTGAATGATACTTGCTGACTTGAGGTCAGGAAGCATCTAGCATATTTTTCTGAAAATCATGACTAAGGGGGAACATGATGGCCATTCTGTTTTTTTAAGGATATAGAGAATAATGTGTTTTACAGGGCTATTTTGTTTGGGTTTCCTCCAGTTTCTTACTCAAACAAGGAAGCGCATGAGGAAAAGTGGAAATACTTCATGATGGTTTGTAATCAACCCTTTGTCAAAGGATCTTTGAGATTGAAGAATGGTTCCACAGGTTTGTCAACAGGAAGGACAATGAAAGTACTGGGTGTTTGGGGTCAGCCCAGAATGACACTAGAAAAGATTCTAACATTCATACCTTTGCATACCTGTTGAAAAGACTAAATAGAGGCACCTAAAAAATTTGTTTTTCCATTAGAATCTCACATAAGGTAAGTTTTAATATTTGGTGAGGATTTCAGGTCATTACACACAGTATTATATATATTTCTGACTTTTCTGATGTGCCTACTGTAATTTCTTCTGGAGAAGTGCTAGAGGACAAATCATTCTATTCTACTGCTATAGAAAGCACTGGTATCTGATACAAAACCAAAACAATTCTATTCTTAGCTTAGATTATTTATTTTCTGTGGGTTATCAAAAATTCAGCCTGAAACCCAGTCTAAATTAAAAGAAATTACAGCACACAAAATATAATACACTTATTAAATTGCACACAAGATCGGAGTAAAAAAAGAGAGAAAAAAACCAAAGAAAAACAATATCACTTTTAAAATACTATACAAAGGGATAAGGTATCCAAGGAAATAATGGAAGTATTATACACAAATTTATGTAAATTTTAAGTGCCAAATTTCTGCTCAACTGGAATATAACATTACCAAAGTAAAATGTACCTCTTCTTGTCTTGATGTAAAAATGACTTAAATTGTTGTCATGTGTATGTAAAAGAACAAGCAAGATATGCTTTTGTGATATTCTAAATCATAGTGAAAAGTTTTCGGAAGCCATTCTGCCAAAACCAGTAAGAAAGGCAATTCAACAGATTTTTATGTGTCTTTCATTTTGTTACAAATTCTTACTTTCTGCTTCTTGTTTTGATTATGCACAAATGTTGTAGTTAATGAACAATAGCCATGGTGAGAATACAATGGCTATTTTGAAGAAGAAATAACAGATTATGGTTTTAATTACAACAAGGCCAACAGGAAATAAATTCAGCGGTAAAAAACACTTTTATGTGGCTGAAAAAGGTGGTTATTATATAACCTTTACCAAAGACACTGAGTTAAAGTTTTTTAAGATACTGAAAGAGATATTTTAAACACTTACAAATTATAAAAATAATATTTTCATGAGTTAGAAACTAATTTTTAATAACTAATTTTTAAACTTTCTAATACCTAAGAGATATATATATATATCTATCCAGAAGCAAAAAAAAAAAAAAAAAAAATCATGCTTTATGATAGTTTTAATTTATTTTCTTCTTTCACATTTTCTCAGGATTTCATTTCTCCAACCATTAATCAAGACCAGAATACATATTAGCAATTTTGAATATATACTCAGTTCTAACTGTTAGGATCAATGGACATATATATAATTGATATCTACAAGACTCAATAACAACAAGCACACATGAGAACTCTCAACTGACTGGGACAAATATAGGAACTATATACATATAAACGGTAACTCTGTGATAGCTTAACCAGTAGCATTTTAAGTCCTTAGCACAATACTGAATCATTTAGATACCATCTGGAAAGTAAATTAAAGAATAAGTCTATGAAAACTGAATTACACATTCATTGCCACAGATAAACTTTCTATGCCAATATTTAAGTACGTTGGGGACAAAAGTAGAATTTCAATCCAAACTTGTCATCTTCTATGGCTTACCTTCTTCAGAGAGAGAATTCCTTCCCTTGTTTCTTTGTCAGTAGATATGGAGAATACCCCAGAGCCATCACCATTTATAATTGTGTACTTCATGTCTGCATTTGAACCAGTATCTGCATCATTTGCTTTGATTTTGCCAACTGCTGATCCAACTTGAGCCGATTCAGGAACATACAGCTGATAATGTTCTGAGGGGGGAAAAAAACAACATAATACTTTGGACATTTCCTAGTCAAACTAAATTAGAGAACCATTATCCGCTTGATAGATGTCCGAGTCAACGGAAGAGTATTTACATATTTCTGAAGTGAGAAATAAAGATATTAATTTATTTAGACCCCTGAAAGAAATATAACCAAATTGTATTTTGCTCGGAATGCCTTCATTCCCTACTCAAAATCCAAATTACCTAATGTAGGATTTTAGTTTTCACAGCTATTGCTGTACATCTCACAATACAGAAATTACTTCATACCAGTATTTTTACAAGTTTATATTCTCCATATCAAAATATATATATATTTCACCAATTTATAATTAAATGCCTGGTCAAGTGAGTATTTTTGAATTGAAAAATCTGTTACATTTTTTCCTAAAATCCAATCATTTTTGCAACATTGCATCAACATTTTCAACATGTAAATTTTACTAAACGCAAATGTAATAAATCTTAATATTTTACCCTATGCACAAAAAATGTGACTGCCATCCACAGTGAATGAAATTTAACATAATGGGTAAAAAGAAGTATTGCACATTTTTGTCTAGAAAAATATTCCTTTACAACTATTACCTCCTTCCAGTGTTTTTGTAGCCTGTTAGGTTAATAATTAGTAAGTGAAATATTTTTTTAAGATAATTTTCTTAACTATCTCTATGTTTTTGTATGAAATTTTCTAAAAGATAGAAAGTTTTCTGTCAGACGAGAAGCTGCCACAAGGAAATAAAAGAGGTAGAGACATAATGTCATTACATAAACCTCAATCTCTATCTGCAAATAGGCCAGAAAATCAGCTTAAAGAAGATTTCTCCAGTAATGCTACCCTTATAATACAGCAGGGATGATGAAATCTACCAGAACTGAAAAGAATAATTCACATCCAATAGAAGGTGTGCACATGCCAACAACATCCTCATTTCCCACCTAAAAAACCTCAAGCCAAATGCCTCCCTAACAGTCTGCAGAGTTTATGTCAGAGTCCAACCAGTAACACAGGGAAAAAAGCTAAATAACCTCTGTCATTACATATCTTCTGAAACTCTACCACATTCCTTTCATGTTCCTCGAAGGCTTCTGTGGCAGAGTGCAATAGAGCAAAACTGAGTGGCAGGATGGTGGACCAGCAGATTTGAAAGTGGACATGTAAAAGTTAACAGTTTGTTCTGGTTCGCTGGGTTTAAGCCAGGTAGCATGACTGCAGAGGTGCCCTTGGTAAGCATGTAGAAAAAGAAAGGCAAAATTTAAATTGGATTCAGAGATTAAACCTGAGGTGTGGCAGAAACCCACTACTGGCTGGATGGATTGAAGAAATTATCAACCTACAGAAGCTTCAGTTGAAAAGGGAATAGATACCATCACTAAAATATAGCTGCATTTACAGACATCTGCTAGAAAACAGATTTCATTATAAATTTGTCTAATTCCTTGCACAATTCCTAAGCCTATTTTTTGTTTTGATTTTTTTTTCATACTAGCCCATAGTATTAGTAAACAACTAGTAATGTGTTAAGAATGGACTAATGCACTAATCTTTGTTAGTCTAAAGGAAAAAAGAGGTTTCATAGGAAAATAAACAAAAAATTATTATTAATTTTGGAAATCTTAAGGAAAATAGGAAATGTCCTGCGGAGCAAGAGAAAAGTTACAACTTAACATGCAAAAAATAAAACACCAATACCAACAGGACAATTACTTAATTAAATTAAAACTCATAGTTAATACTTTGATGCAACTCTTTGATATGCACATAAAAGCCACCTACACAAATTTCCAAATAAATGCCCCACAATATTTTGTGCTTACAGATGATGTCAACTGACATTTTTGTATTGCTGGTTGCTTTATTTCGTATATAAAATTATAGTAATGGGATGAGATAAATTTTGAAATTTACTTAGTGTTAAAAAAAAGGCAAAATATGTTTTTTTGACACTTTTGCTTTTCCAAAAAGGAAAAGGTTAAGGCCATTAAGAATATGATATATAATTAAGCCACTTCAGGAACTGGACCTGTTATAACTCATATGATAGGGTGAACTAATTGGAGACTTTCAAATAGTTGAGCTAGTTCAAATATATCTATCTACATGACACTATGCTCCACTTTATAATCACATCCCACGTGTTAGCCATCTGTTTCAGAAAATTGTTTTACTGATACCCGCTTCAAACACTCTGAAATACTAAAACTTCAAGCAAAAAAAAAAATTTGAAATGACTCATGAATTCTGTCAGTTTTTGTAGAACTGAAACATTTAAAAAATGTAGACTGAATTAAAAGAAAGCTGATGAAAATATAAAAACTCTTAGATTAGAAGGTCAGAAATGTCTCCCAACAAGTATTTAACCATTGGTTCATAGAGACAGCCTGACAATATCTCATACAGACATGAGCCAAATAGATAAATACAAAAAATACTATCTAAAAAACCCAAACACATGAGAAAATAAAACTCAGCAACATGAAGATTAAACTATATTACCAACATTTTTTAAGACTAGTGGTGAAACTGGAAATGTTAAACACTAAATCATGGTAAGCTTTACTGTTAGTAAGAGGAACTGATGCAAGGCTCAACTGAGCACTGGAACAGACTGTCCAGAGAAGTGCTCACAGCACCAATCTTGTCTGAGCCCAAGATGTGTTTGGACAATGCTCTCAGGTACATGACTCCTTGGGTGTTCTCCTTCGGGACTTAATGACTCAGAGGGGTCCCTTTAAACTCAGCATAATCTGTGACTCTATCAATGTTTCCTTGGGCACTGGATGAAGAAAGTTTAATAGGACACTGTGAAATATGGGTTGTGTATACTGTGAATTTACAGTTCTGTATTGCAAACTATTACTCTGTCTAAGCCCTCTAAAACAATTTATGGGGAAGATAGGAGCCCTGAGGATCGGGTATGATCCGTCTATAGCAAAACTT
>JAOTQZ010001283.1:75392694-75404372 GCA_026546895.1 Pogonocichla stellata | reverse complement strand
CAAATCCGACCATGTTGAACAGATTGTTCTTATGCTTCCAGCATTTCAGGCTTTCAGAAGCTCTCGTGAAGAAGAAATCCTTTGGGAATAGTCTAATTTTATCTAGAGGAGCTGGCCTGTTTCTTACAGATCAAGAATCTTGGCTGATTCAGTTCTCAGCTTTTATCACATTCACTCACATGCATTCCCTTTGCTCATGATAAGAGGAAATTAATACTCTTTTCCAGGTAAGGCACTCTATAAGATACCACTTTGCAGGACTTCATGCTAATTGAAACATTTTCCAAATTCAGATATAGAATCTTCATCTTTCAATAAACTTCATGATTTATCTGTCATTATAGTACAGAAATAATTTATTTATCTTTATTTATATACTATATACTTTCATTTCCATCAGCCTACAGGCAAACTCCAATGCTGTGTCTTACCCTCAGAAAAGTAATTTCTCTGTCTGAACCTCTCAAAAAAGAAGTGTAACAGTATTTAATGAAAATCAGTAAACAAATTATTGAAATTATTGTATTTATCAATCTTTTCTATTCTGTTGATATTTTTCACTTACTTTTATAGGTTACAATGTCTTCTTGAACAGCAGACATTACCATATTCAACAATGAAAGGGAGAAGAGACGTAATACTGAACACCAACTTGGGAAAAAAGGTTTATTACACCGGAGGGCAGGGCTGCTGCACAAATGGACCTGGACATGCTGGAGAAATGTGCTAAAACAAACCTCATGACATTCAGTGATGATACCAGGGGAGGAATAATGCCATTCATCAGTACATACTGGGGCCAGCCAGTTGTAAAGCACTTATGCAGAAACGGACCTGAAATGCTCTTTCAAGGCTTTACTAGACTAGACTCTTAGTAACTTGATCTAACTGAACCTGCTTTAAGCTGGGCTTTGGGTAAGATTACTTTTTCAAGTCCCAAGTGAACCTTTGATCCTGTTGTTTAGGAAGGTATGTCTCATGTTTTATTGCCTTCCATCTCTGATAAAACTAAAGTGGAGCTTCAACTGTGGACTGCGTTCAATCTTCTTTGGTGAGTCTCTTTGAGAAAGCTATTCTTCATTCACAGAGCTGCTTGTTTTCATTACATGTAATAGGTTATTCTGGATTTCTCTTTTGAGACTGCACTCTTTTCAGAAGCCTGTTTGTCACAGTATGTCTTGGACATAAGTCACATATTCCTTTACTATGCTTATTTTTAATAAATTAAATCCCCTTTTAACCCATCATCATTATGAGTACAGAAACTTTTATGATTGCAGAAGTTCAGTCAATTTTATATCTACTAATTTTGATCTGAATATTCTTTTAGATGGCAACATCTCTCATAAAACTAAACGAAGAAAATTTTAAAGGGTATGTTAATCTTCTTCTCTGGCAAAAACCCCAATGTTATTGCACTTTCTAAATGTATTTGAATTATAAGTAAAGTTACTTCTTATTTTCAAATATGACAATCAAAAAACTTCAGAACTCAAACCCTTCAAACTTTTGTTCGCCTTGAAAGTGTGAAGAACATAGAAACCTTGGGTCAATTTAGAAAAAAAAAACAACCCAAATGTTCTTCTTTAATGCAAGGGAGTCCTTTGGCTGAGAAAAGACTTGTACATCCCAATGTTCCTGCTTTTAACATCTCAGTGTAAAACATGAGTTAAGATTGAGGTTAAGAATGTAATCAGTGATGAGTTTATGTTCCAAGGAACTTTGCCTTTAGAGATAATAACTAAAAGTTCTCCAAAACTTTCTGACCACAAAACACTGAACTTTCCATCTTGGAGAACAAAAGTATTCTGACTTCTTGTAAAAATTGAGATGTTTATGTCACACATAGGTAAAAGTAGAAACATAAAGAAAACTGGTTTTCTCCTGGACTTTCAGATTCACTACTTTCCTGTAGGTATTGAATCCCCAAATACGTATTTTCTATGCAAATGGCATGGAAAAAACAACATGCACTCCATAATAATCTCTAATGAGGAACCTAATTGTTGGATGTGATCTGCAGCAGTCTGTAGAGGCTTTGCTCTGTTCAGCATATTTTATACCATTTAAAGGGGGACCATGGCTGCATCAGGCAGTTTGGGTAAAGCAGAGAGCAACAGCAACACTTGCAGAAGGGTTAAACTCCATTTGGACTGTGTTTGCTTTGTTTTTATGCTTGTTTTTCCCTGGCACTAGCAAAGTTAGAATTGTGATCACACTGGGGTTTAACTTCATAAAGCACATGAAAATTAAGGCTTTCCTCAAAATGGAGTGGTCCTGCTCCCAATTCTCCATTCTGAGAGAAAAACAAACAACATTCCCTCATTCCCAAAACCATTACAGTCTTATTCAGAAACTACAGAAAGACAAAAAAATAAACAAACAAAAACCTGTACTTTTTTTTTTCTTTCTAGAGTGTTTTGAAGTTGTTTTGATTTGTATGATATATGCAACTCATAATGGATCTGGTACACAAAAATCCTTACGGACAATGCTCAATAAAATGAAATAAGACTCCATGGTACTGTTACGAGTACAGCTGAAGCACCTAGGTAGCACTAAAACTCAGTATGTAGACCACACATCTATTATGACTTTGGCATAAATATATTTTCCCCCATCAAACTTCCTGCAATATTTGAATTCCATAAACAATTCTGTTACCAAACTTTACTGTCATGAATTTTCATTAAAGGAGAGTTTTACAATAACATAGTTAATACTCTTGAAAAGCATTATGTTTATTTAATTAAATTTTAAAATAAAAACTGATTACTGATATCACACTTATTCTGCTCAGGAAACAGAACATCATGAGATTTCCTTCATGATCAAATGTTGTTAAATAACTCACATCAGATTTCAGTGATATATGATTTGGCAGATTTAGCTTCAAATATTGTGCAAATGTCAGAACATACCATTCTTATCACCAAAAAAAAAAAAAAAAGAAAGGTCAGGCGCCTTGTGATAACTCTCTGTAAAAGCAGAAAATCAGTATACTGAACACCAGCCGTACTCGCAAAGGAAGTGTCACGCACTAGGCATCCACTTTAAAACCTGAGCACTGACTTTCAAACCTGAGCACATCGTCTAAAACCTCAATCAACTCAACATAAATCTACCTTTAAGAACATGTGAGAAGAAAGATATTTTTCAACACTACAATTATGTTGTGCAACTATTATATCAAAATATAATAGTCACACTGATGGGAAATGATGAGCATAAAATAAGGACAAGATATTAGTCTGATTATAATGAAAAAAATCTTAATAAATAAGCAACTTTTGAAAGGAGAATAATTTCTGGACTAAAACGCTTCCTAATACTCCCTGGATACTGGATCATTGCTGGACTCATCAACATGTAGAATCATAGACTCATAGAATGGCTTGGGTTGGAAGACATCTTAAAGACAATCCGGTTTTAGCTTCTCTACCGTGGACAGGGACACCTTTCACTACACCAGGGTGCTCAGAGCCCCATCCAACCTGGCCTTCAACACTTTCAGGGATGGGACATCAAAAGCTTCTCTCGGCAATCTGTGCCAGTGCCTTCTGATACCTAAACTTACTCTCTTTCTGCTTAAAAATTACCTCTCTTCTGATATCATTACCTGCTCACATAAAAAGTTGTTCTCCATGTTTTTTATGAGTCCTTTTTACGTACTGAAAGGCTGCAATGAGGTCTCTCTAGAACCTTCTCTTTTCCAAATTGACAACTCGAGCTGTTTCAGACTGTCTTCATCAGTGAGGTGTTCCAGACCTCTGATCACCTTCACGGCCCTCCTCTGGACCCACTCTAGCAGGCCTACATCTTTCTTGTACTGAGGACTTCAGACCTGGACACAGCACTCCAAGTGGGGCCTCACAAGGGCAGAGTGGAGGCAGACAATCACCTCCCTTGACCTGCTGGGTGCAACTCTTTTGACACAGCCCAGGATGCAGCTGGCTTTCTGGGCTGCAAGTGCACATTGGCTGTCCATGTCCAACTTTTCACCCTCCAGAGCCTCCAAGTCTTTGTCCTCAGGGATGCTTTCTCTGAGTTCTTCTAGTCTGTTTTCATGCCTAGGATTGCCCTGATCCAGGTGCAGACTTGGACTCCTTGAGCTACATTAGGTTCTTATGGTCTCACTTCTCACGCCCATAACTGGTACAATGAACAGGATCTACATTATACTAAATATGCAAAAAAATCTAATTAAAAAAGGTACAGTTGATCAGATGTCAGCAATCTTAAGAGAAACCAGTTATCATGTCCTTATCTTGTTTTATTTAAAATCTGAGTTTCTTGAGGACACAAAACTTTCGCATTCCTTTTAACTCAACAGTCTCTAGTAATTTTTAACCCTTGTCCAATATTAGACAAATCTAACACGAGGACAGAGATCTAAAACACATTATGGTTTTAAGCAGAAAGATCTCCTGAAAAAACAATCAGACAAAATTTTGCTTTCCTCATCACATTTGGCAGGAGCCAAATGGTAAAAGAGAATGTAGATAGCTCTGGACTAGGGCTATCACCAGCTAGGACACGACAGGCTGCAGGACATGGCAGTGGGGAGTGAGACGGTGTTGACAGCTCATGACAGGAAATCATGAGAACTGGATGTACTACATGGAATGGGGGATGCAGAAAGAACCACATTGGAGTATGAATTTCGAAATAAAATTAGTAGCAGACACTTTTACACTTAGTTAGCGAATGAGTTATATTAACAGACCAGATAGTGGATACCTTACTAGTACTTTACAGAGTTAATGTCTCTCTGGGATGTGAGTCTACATTTTCAGAACTAACAGGAGTATCTTCATATTACATTCCTATTTAAACATGGCTGTGTACTTTTCATATAATGATATTGTAAAAACAGAATCCAAATTAATTATGCATATACATAATTTCACGTTCTGTTTACTATTGCCATGAAACTATCAAGCCTCAAAAATTAAGCTTCATAAAAGTGTTTTAAGTCATAAGCTGTATTTAAAATCTGCTTTATTCTAAGGAACTGAGCTAGACATGTTAAAAATCAAAATCCACCAATTAGAATCTAGACACATCAACTATTATCTTCTAAACACTGGCCAGAATGTAACAATTAGTACTTGATATGCAAAGCATGTCAAAAGAAGCCTCTCCCTAGTGTGATGATCTTGATATTATCAGAATCTCTTCATACTAAACAAAGCAAAACACAGAGAATTTATTAATCTTAAGCAATACCAGAGACAATTAATGAAAGAAAAGTATACAGAATATTCTGATGTACCTCAAGACTGATAAAAGTGACATTAGAAGATGGAATATCTCCTACCAAATTATGAAATAAATTTATGTCTATGAAATTAGGACCCTTAGTCATCAACCACATGGATCCATCAGTGGTAAATCTAACAAGAACTAAGAGATGCAAAAATCTTCCCACGTAGATCACTGCCAGCTTACATTTAATAGATAGTTCATTTATTACTTGTCTTCCAAAATAAAGGAAGTTTATGATGAAAAAGATAAAGAAATCAGTATTACACATGATGCACAAAAAGTAATTGATAATAAAAAAATATGTGAGGTTTCAGGCTATTCTTCTGCGGAATTCACAACCTCTTTCCTACTTTTGAGACATACTACTGTTTTGAAATAAGAATTTTTGAGCTGTGTTTCCTCTACCAGAAATCAGACTGATAAAATTATGCAGTCCTGTTTCATATTATTCCTCTTGGAATGTTTTTAATGTATTTTGGAAAACTGTTGCTCTTCTGTTAGGACTTTCTTTGAAAGAAAGTCAGCTCTATTTAGAATGAATTCAGAGAAAAACACAATAAACACTTTCAAGTAGATAAATTTACTTTATTTCTGAGTTTTAAGTAGGGGTTTAAAGTATTTCTTTAAGGGGAATAATCTTGCATATCTTACTGAATTTTTCATGGCTAATGAACACTGATCTACTCAAGCCAGAAAGCTGCCTTCTTTTAAATATATGCAACAGAGTATATTTATAAATAAAACAAATAATAACAGCATCAATCAGATGTTCTTCCCAGCACATTCTCAAGATACTCATACAGTTAGATTCAAAACTCACAAGTATGGTAATGGAGAAAAGGAAACTAACCAAAAGAATGTGGTTTAGCTGAGGCTCAGCCTGTCCCAAGGGTTATACACTCGATATAGGCAGTTTTGGTTAGCACTTCCCTTGAATTCAATTCTGAATGTGACAAGCCTCAGTAAGTCTCATTTAGCATTCCGTCTAATAAGGAAATTGAAGAGAAATTTAACTGAAAATCATGGCACACAAAGGAAACAGAGGAAAAATAAACAAGTTATTTCTTTTAGTGTAAGACTTGTGTATATAGTTCATGATGGTAAAACGGCCTTTTCTAGATCAGCTGCATTTTCATTCTTTACTACTAACACGTAGCTGCTGCTCTTTTGCAAGGGGTCTAAAATATAGTTCTTGAAAAAGAGTAAAGAAATAATGTCACATAACTGTGTATAGGAATCTTCTGTAAGGAAAGAAAGCAAATGTTTGTATTCTACAAGACCTGATCTAGCAACAATATTTTATGTCAAAAAGAATAAATATTAAAATACAATTTTATTCTTCCTTAGTAAGTTTTCATTGAATGCGAAATGTTTTGTCATTTTCAATGATATTAGAATCCCTTAAAACATATGAATTATAACATGAACATCTTATATTTCTTTGATTTCCGAGAAAATATTTATACAGATAAATACATATACTAGTGTACATTTCTGACTGCCAATCAGTTTTCCGTGTAAACCCTTCCATTCAAAATAAAAGAGGGCAGTTCTTGAAACATAGGTAAGGATTTATTCCTGCATCCATTGAGTTTGCAGGAAACTTAGGACAGTCTTTCTTTTTAATTTAGCTCTTGTTCAAAGATAAGCCTTACCTTTTGCCTTTTCCAATAGTTAGGAAGTATTTAATAGAATAATGGACGCAATTAGGAATTTGTGGAACATAAAACTGAATATATTTTATTTAAGAGTGTGTTTCAAAAGCTTTATGTTTTCAAGTCTTTATGAGGCACAGAGAACTTACTAATTTCTACAACACCTAAATAAGCCAAACTTACTCTTTGGCCAGATTTTATACAATGTGTATTTGTCAGGGAGCTTTGTTTTTCCTTGGAACTTTGTGATGTCTACAGGGGTTTCTAAATCTTTTAATACAAACAGCTTAATGCATTTCTTGGTGGATATACCTATAGGTACCAGACCATTATGTTCTACAACAGCTCATGCAATGTCTGAGATCAGATTGCAATATTCTTGTTGATCTTGAGCCAATATGCAGGGAAAATGCATTTAAGTTCCAGAAGATTTTTAAATAAATTGTCAGCTGAATTCGGAATTCCTACGAGATCCCAGCTACTGTGTCTGATCAATGTGTATCCAATGAGCTGAATAGAAATTAACTTCTTATTAGTGGTCACATTAAGATATTCTATTCTGGGGTTTACTCTTCATACATTCATGTGATAACATTGTTTGAAATCAACACCAACAATTCATTTAACTATAATAAAGTCAGGCCCCACCGCTGGTCAATAACAGTGAGAAACATCTTAGATTTTGACTATCTGAATTGTAATAATTGATCTTAAAATTTTAGTTTGGTATAAAAAAAGCAGAAGAAAAAAATTTGATAGATGCATACAGAAGCAGCCAAAGGCGTGTTGGGTTCAATATTTTAATGAATTGCCTTATTGCTGTTATCTACCATAAGAACATCATAATTCCCTCATGGGATCAAAATCACACAGTTATTGAAATATGCATTTAATAAGGGCTGGAGAATAACTCCCATATGAGAACACTATACCTTTGTAACCCATCTCAATATTATTCAGTGGTTAGACTGAAATAAATTTTTACTGGTTTCAGTGTTTTAGCTGTGCCATCTCTGTGCTTTATCTGGAAATACTGGAAAATTAAAAAAATATTGGTGAATCCAAACGCTTTCCAAGCTGCTTTTTCCCCACGAATTTGACTACTAGCTGCATTTCGCTAATAGCTTCTTACTTCACTGAAAATCAAAGTCATTTCCAAATATGCGGAAATTGTACATACTCTGAGGAAACCTGGGTGGATTGTCGTTGACATCTGTAAGTGTGATATTTACAGTTGTTGACCCTGACAGCCCTCCGACCTGCCCAGCCATATCTTTGGCTTGAATGACAACGGAATAATGCTCTCTGGCTTCCCTGTCCATGTTGTGCAAGGCAGTCCTGATGACTCCTGTGAGGGAAAGAAAACAAAAAAACAAACAAAATATCAGACTTAGCTTGTTCAAGCAGGAGCAAAGGCTGGGCATAACCTTCCTTTAAAGAAAAGGTGGAGCTAAGTTGTTTTCAGTTGTTTGTGTCATATATATACATACATAAAACAAAACTTCATATGCCCTTAGACAAGAAACCTGCTGGATAATACGAAGAAATTGAGACAACATTCATTAAATCAATTATTATATTATTAAATAATTAATCTTATAACATTCCTGACCCAAAGTTACATTGCCAAAATAACAGTGTTTTCTCATACAAGTCTTTAAATAGCTACTTAATAGAAAAACTAATGAAATGGAACTCTTACCCCAAGGAATAAGACACAAGGTGTTTTCTAACAAAAGGTAATTTCTTAATTAATATATCACATATTTCTTAAAACTACCCCAAAGCTAGATTTTCCTATTTGACATATCTCAAAAAAATATTTTTGTTTTTGATACATGCCAATCATATAGATCTTTGTTTATGCTTGACTTAATTAATAACTGTAAAGTAAAATATAATATTTTTATTGTTATTACGACGTTGGAGAGAGAAAAGCAAAATGGAATGATCCAAAAATTCTATTTTTAATCCACCATCATTGACATATTTTTTCACATTAAGTTACCTTTACATGTAGAATCAAAGATTAAAATAAAACTAGGGAAAGACAACTCTGTGGGCACAGCTTCAATTAGGAGACATTATTCACCCATGATAATAGCCATAAATTAGACCCCGCTAATTTCTTTGATCACAGACTGACAGAAAAATCGTGGAATTCAGTAAAGAGAAGTGTCAAGTGCAGTGGTAGGGAACCAGTACATGCTGTGGACCAACTAGCTGGGAAGGAGCTTTTCAGAAAAGAATCTGGTGTGGTCCTCAAGTCGAACATGAGCCAGAGATGTGTCCTTGCAGAAAACAAGGCCAGCATCTTCCCAGGCTGCATCATTAAATGCATTGCCAGCAGGCTGAGGGGAGGGATCCTTCCCCTGTACTCATCAAATCTGGAGTTCTGGGTCCAGTTCTGAGCACATCAGTACATAAAAGACATTAGTAGACTGGAGTGAGTTTCACAGAAATAAATAAAGAAATATGTAAAATGCCTAATTTATTAACATTACATTTTTAAAGAGCTTAACTTCTATTGGACTCTGAAAGTGAGCTCTTGCTATAACCAGTAAGTAAATATACCATAGCCTCTTCAGATGTTGCTTCAGGGTAAATTTTAATCATATAATAATTACCAATGCAAAGAATCTCAAGAAGTAGAGCCTTCAGGAGAAGTTTATGCACAGAATAATTCTCAAGTCTTTTGGTTCCCACAGTTTCAGATGATGTAAAAAGTATTTCCTAGAGCATTATTTTTGTGTTTTAAAATTACTTTCTTTCCATTTCTTCAATAAACCATTTAGCCATTGCTACATGCAAAATGGAAAATTTCATGTAGCTTGTACCATTGTTTCCATTCTCTTCTGAAAGTTCTAGAATTATTTTAACTCTGTTTTGCACTGTAAGTTACTTTCCATCAGAAGTGTAGATTTGGAAAAACTGGCTGAAAATAGTATACCAGTCTGGTTTAGTCCATCGGTTCGTTTTTCCTTAAAATGATACCGTTTGAAAGAGAAATGCTTTTTCAGAAATTGCAACATGACATATCAAAAATAACCACAACTTATACACATTCTAAATTTAGAAAAGGAAATTTACAGAGCCATTTAGATAAAAGAAACTGAAATTTAAATATGCATTTTCATCAAAATAAATATGATTCACAACTGGTGCTACTGTTCTGAAAAACCATTTTACTGATAAATAGGAATATGGGAATGTACTAGAACTGAGAATGTCCTGCTTTGACTTTTCAAATTAATTGTTTCAGTTTTTTTACATTGAAAACAAATGTATCATGCTTATGCATATGCATGTATCCCAAGTATGGGATTTTTTAAAAGAACTTTCCATTTCAACTCGTAACAGACCAAATGTAACATAGTAGAATATGTCTTCCTGGTATTAGCCACTTGCATTTTTAAATTATTTTTATAAACAGAATTTCCCCTGATTTATGCTCACTGTCCTTTGTTTGCTTCAAGGGGTGTGATGCTGAGTCAAGGCCTGGAGATAGTTAATAAGGACTTGTGGATGACTAATCATGACTAATTGTTTCATCTCTCTCACTTGCAGCAGATTCCTCTCCTCTGAAAACTGAGACAATGAAATTGGGCAGGTTCTTAATTTAAAAGCCTTATATACAAAGTTTAGAATAGAAAACCAGTTTTAAAGTTTTGATGGTCTGAAGGCCCATCAAAAGGCGAGAAATTTAGTTCCTTCTTCTTCCTGGGTTTCAGACACATTCATACATTCTGAAATCATATCACCACTCTGAGGTATGTAACTGCTGTGAGGACCCTAATGCTCTGTCCTTGCCACTAGCAGCTCCACCAACTGTCCCAGCAGTGCAGCACTAAAATCATTTGTAATCTCAAGTTTCGCTTTTGATCCCAAAATTTGTAAGGAGAACCTAGCTACCTTTTTCACTAAGATATTATTAAATGCTCCGGCAGCTTCTTTTAAAGTAGAAATTGCCCCTGAGGATCTTCTGTATGTTTGGCAGGGGTTGCTACACATACCACAAGAAGACAGGAAGTTAATCTTAAGAAAGATATTTCCCTGACTAAAACATTTACCAAAAAACCTGAAAAAGAAAGCTGTCACAGGTTTTTTAAATTTAAACACAGCCCTAATTTTGCCTCATATTTTTTAGGTAGCACTGTGACCCTGTTAACCAAGCACTTTTCAGCTATGCCTTCAGTATTTATCCATATTTGGAAGGAAAGGAAAACAGGAAAATTAAAGAAAAAAAAAGATGTTGACGTCATTACAGGTACACCCCATACTGTTTCTGGTATTAAGTAAAGAATTTTTATAAAAGTTTGACTGCTATGTAAAAAATCAAACACAACATATGGAAGGGTAAATCTATTGGACTAGAGCTGAGAAGAACACACAGCTTTGGACCTCTACCCTGTCATAACTATTTCCATCCTAAAATTATGAGACTTTTTTTTTTTTTGCCCATATGGAAGGCTCTTCCAAAAAACATATTTACTTCTAACTTCTTTTCTAAGTTTACTCACCGCTAAAGCACACCAAGTTTGCTAGGCTTTTTAAATTTTAATTTTTTTTGGTTTGTATGCTTCAACAGTTTCAACAGTTTTGGAAGAAACATTTTCCAATTTGAATTTATCTTTCTTGACCATGTACAATGAGAAACTTACTTTCTTTCCAATTAAGATTTTAATACCACCTTTTAAAATTTTTAAAATATTTAAATATTTTAAATATTTTTATTTAAAAATTTAAATATTTTTA